>JAODTK010005208.1:0-13811 GCA_026419785.1 Sclerodactyla briareus | reverse complement strand
GTATGATGATCCCGCTCTTCCGGGACCTCATAAGTTGTGGTCACCTCCCCCTCCCCCCCCCCCCCACCTTCCGATATTCTTTTGTACGCAACACCAAAAATAATTAGAATTTCACATCTCTTACGAATAGATCTATCTAATGTAGGGAGACCGGGCTAATGTACAATTTTCAGTTTGTGTTTATCCATAATCTCAACGGCCAAATATATGATCGAATTTCGGCAGCTACGTAGCTAGGACCGTCTCCTCTTATCCACAACACAAGCATTGATGTGATTGCTTGCATTGATTTGATTGACAGTTCACGACTGTACAACTCACCCCCCGTCTCAGGGTAAGTCGTTCCGGATGTTAGTAGTTTTACAATTGACACCATTGGTTCGTGGGGTATTTAGTCCTCATCCCCCCCAAACTGGTCCGAGCGACCTTGCAGTTGTAATTTTCGAATATCCAGTGAAATTTCTGACAGATCGTCAATGTCTATTTTACGACTGCGGTCGAGGCATCCAACTTTGTCCCTTTCCAACTCAACCAAAGGATAGTTCTTATTCAGGAAAAAAGGTGAAATGCATTACACTCAAAGAATTGTAATTTTTTTTTTTTTACAATACCAGATTTGCAAAATTTTGCGCGCTTCCGCGCAATAACAATCTTCTTCCTCCATTACAAGCATATTAACAACGACTGCGTGATTATCTGTCGTATGTCTGACATTCATTGTGTTCATTGTTATATTAGATATTAGGGTATGGATTAGATTCGCGTACAACCTCCGGACAAGCTTGTAACAATCTGCGAAGTGCCTCAAGCTTTATTTCATTTTTTTTTTAAGCTAGTGCAATTTTGTAATTCTGAATGGGATTAAAACCTACAAATAGCGTCCTGGGTAGTCGGCGGAAGACGTGGACATCCAATTCTTTTTTCCAGAGAATTAGGTGCTTGAGTATGTTATAAAACCATATAAGTAGACGTTCAAGAGATTTTTTTTCCCAACCATCAATCGTCATCAAAATAATCAACGTGAATTGGGTCCCATTAGATATATCTTCCATTAAGTTGCTCAAGTACACTGACTAATAACACGCAGCCAGCAGATCGAACAGGGATACCAAATTTCGTGTAAATATGGATCCATGCATCCTTTAAGCTCAAACATCGACTCAGGGGCTGGACACAATGACCTGAATCGGTATGTGGTGCTCCGCACCCCTCAATAAATGGGGGTGGGTGCTGCACCACCCCCTAGCACCCCCCTTCGCAGGGGCCTGAATCACGCTGGGTATGGGGTAATTTCGGCAGCCCATTCATCCCATGCAGACAGAGCTTATGCACACTGTAACAACTAGCCTCGGTCTCCCTTACTATACACTCTCTATAGACCAATCCCATACGACATTCATACATCGCTCCCTGTATGGAACACGCTCAAGGCCCCAATGGGTAATATGCTACAGTATTGGACTACTGTCTATTTAGTTGGGGGTTGCACGATGTATCCTTTTCGGCCTACACCTTCCTCATACAAGAATAGTGGGGTAGACCAACCTACCTGTTCGCATCGCATGGAGAGGTGTCCAAGGCGCACTATAATAGACGAACTCAAAACTCTTCCACGGATCACTTCACTAGGATAAAGTGCCATCTCTCAAGCTAGCTGGCGGTTTGAACTCGATTCTGCCAAGGCCCTATGAATTCGAGTGCAGAGAAGCCTCGATATACTAGAGATACCGACCAATCGTTTGATCATTGATCGAATCAACCCATAGGAACGTGAAACGCAACCAAGCTATAGCCTAGTAGCTGCTGTCTAAATATAATAAGCTATCCCTGCTATGAATGCCCAATGCCTTTTTTGCAACATCGTGGTGCGCACAAAATCCAGGAAATTGCACTCTCTGAATCCATAGCTGACTTTCACGATCGCCAAACATAGTCTGCCTGTAAGAAGTAAACACTGAAGTTTAAAGGAAATGACCGTATCATCGATCACAGCCACAATACCTATCAGCTGACAAATACCTCAGTCCCGCCTTCATAGAGTAGCCTTCATGCAGGGCAGATATTGGCCCAAGACCCGAACGAAAGGACGGGGTGGGACTACACTCTATGCCAAGAGCGAACCCCAGTGCATTCGACGGATAGATATTTGAAGCGAATCGCACATTTTGATAGAGATTCGCTAATATTAAAAACCCTTTATTTAACAATACCATTGCTGCCCCAACGGCTTTTTCTATCAGTCTAGGTCAATAAAATTCTCTCACTCGATACTTGTGTCGGATCACCAACGTGAGAGCAATAAGGAGGCCCTCCTAGCATACAACGGATATGGACACACTACCATGTGAAAACGCAGTTCGTCGACCCATAAATTAATTCCTGTCTTACTCTGTGTACATTATTGTAGAATTACGTTTGTATTACTGCGACTCTGCTGGAGTAGTCATTTGCTGTAATTTCACAATAAATACTGATGAAATTTACTGAAAATGATATTACTTTAATTTTTATTTACAAGCTTTTTTAGGTAAAATTCCGTATTACTGGCAGCAGTCTCTGTATTCACCGTCAATTCCCCAGATTTGTTGGACCGTGTAACTTTGCTCTATATCAAAGATGTATGACTGATTTGCATTCGTCTGTCCAAGTCGTATGTGTTAATGCTAAGGGTTTTTTTTTTTTTTTTGTGGCGCGCGATATGTATACAATGACCAAAATTGACAACATGGTTACGAATCAGCCCTTTAATATATACATAATTATAACAAAGGGTTTGATCGAATTATCCCGATATACTACTGTACAAATATTAGTTATAATACACCAAAAACGCGTCATTGTGCTTACATTATTGTAATCAATGATTTGACCTACTACTCCTGTGATCCCCATAATTCTTCACTTAATGTGTTTACTAATTAGTTTAAGAACGATCACCGGCCGTTCCTTTTACGGCTTGAAGTTGTCGTTAATTCACATTTATTACTAGTTAACGTTTCAGGGCAGCGAGTTGTGGTTGACTGTTGGGGGGTGGGGAGTCGGACCGATCGCCAGGAAACGCATTTCCCATGCCTCACCTCTCTCAAATTGGATAAACAAATTTTTCATTATCAGGCAAAGTTTCTCCAAAAATATCGCCTATGGAACAATTTTAAATGACGGTTTTGCGTTGGGGGCTGTGACCTTCTGGGGGGTGAAATTCGAAATGCACTGACGCCTCCCTGACCTATCACTTAAATTTTTTTAATTTTTTTAATTTTTTTAATTTTTTTAATTTTTTTATCTTTTTTGCGGACCACGGCGCATGGGAGTGACACTTCCTGATTATGGCCAGACTTATATGGCCAAGTTGAGTATATACTGAAGCAAAACCGCAACTGGGCGCCATGCGTGCGCGAAATTTTACGCTTTGGGTATTCCATCGAAAAGTCACGCAACCTTTGATAGAAACTTAAATTTCGAAATTGGAGCGGCAGAATTCACTCAATTTCATCATTTAGTCATTATCATTTGTTTAAACAACGGTTCGGGGAGAAGCTGGATATACTCGGATACAGTGTAGCAAACTAGTCAGCCTACAGGGCTCAATATGGGGGGGGACAAAATGCATTGAATCCCCCAAAAAAAATATTGTCCCCCTCCCCGTCCCACCCCGGATCGCCGCCTTGGTTCCGTCTAACTGACCCGATATTTACGTTTCAAGTGAGAGTTGAATAACGAGCCACTGTATTTAACCAAATAACAGAGCTGTATTTTCCGAAAACGTCGTATATAGTAACCTCTTCGAAGAAGACAACTGAAAAATAAATACGGACTACTCCCCCTTTGCATGATGGACGGCGACACCTACTTGTGACCGCCCCTCCCCTAATACTATCTGGGCGCCAGTGAACACGATCGAACCCCGGGCTCAATTCAAACACCATCTTTGGGGCCTGCAGACTATTCACCCTCGGGTGCTAGGCCACCACGATGTAATGGCCACATTGAATGGGACCTTCTGCGTTGATAATCACATTATAGGCCTATGGATACACATACACGGTTGGAATGTACTGGCCCCACCCCCCCCCCCCCCCCCCCCCCTCCCTATTGACAATAAGTACAATATTATGGGCCCCTAGCACACATGCTGCTGCACTAACTATGTGCTACGGACAGCTGTCAAAACCTGTCTAAATTGCCAAAACAAAATATAGTTTCTTGTGTTAAAAATTTATTAGATCCTTGGGTCATGAGGGGTTTCATGACCCCCCCCCCCCCTTCCCATTTGTACTCCACTGTCAAAGATTATAGAATTAGACAACTCGAAGTCAGTATGGACCTTGATATTGCTAACCTGTTACAGCGCCCTCACTAATACAGTAGCACTATCAATTGACATGTGATATCGCGTACGACATGGTTTCGCCATTTCGTCGTAGAATTGGAATATGTTCCGTTTGAATGCTCCTCTAATTCCGCTAACACAATATTAGCTCTCTGTTCACTCCGTAATGTTTACCGGCACGCTAGATGGTTTTCTGCCGCGCAATCGCGTAGGTGCGAGATGATCGTAAGAGCGGTATACAGTGTCGCTTTGCATGCAAACCTCCCGGGTTCGAATTCCCAGCCGATCCACGGGCTTTTTTACAGAAGTTGCGTTTACTTGCAGTTCGCACTGGCGTGTTTCCTGGTCTAGGTTCATCGGTCCCTGCGTTGAGGCAAGTGGGCCTTTGGTAATTTCGGGGGTTGTTTCGAGGGCACTTGCAATAGGTCGTGTCGGTCGGCTGTGAGCAGTGCGGCGTCGACATCTTCCGCTCCTCAGGGTCTGAGAACGTGGTCAGTTCGCTGGAGTTCAAACTGTCGTCGTCGGTGGGACGTAAAATTGCGGTCCCGGAGCAGGATTGGTGTCCCTCCTGCCCGAATCCATCTGAGCACTATCCGAGAGAGAAGCGAGTTGTCGCCGTGCCTCATCCCTATCAAATTCGGTTAGGTTCCCCGATGGTAAATGCTTCCTGACCGTAGCAATCAAATTCAAATCCCTATTTGTCGAAGTACAAATGTTTGTTTCTGTGCTTACCTAATAGACGTCTGACTTCCCGTGTTTCTGGATAGTGTAACACTCCCTGAACGCACTCTGCACTCACAGCCGATTCTCTTATGAAACAACCAAGGTATGCGTGGGGGCTATGGTAGAAGAAATTCGCCAATAGAGGAGAACAAACTGAATGTGTGTTTCACGATGTCCCACACAATAGGAGGCGCCTATGGCCAGCCAATGTGCCCAATAAATCGTAAAACCAAGTTTATCGACGATAAACCAAGTTTATCGACCGAAGAAATCCAATTTATCATTGATCAACCAGATTTTCTCGATTGATACCAAGCATTCTCGCCGATATAACCAGGTTCTCGCCCGAATAACGTTGGTTTCTCGGAATTCACTGGGTATCTCGACCGAATACCTTAGATTCTCGTCCGATAAAACTTGGCTTGTTCGATCGAAAACTTGGAGTCTCGACTAGAAACTTGGTTTATCGGAGGAGAATCCTGGGTTCTCGGCGAAAATCTTGGTTTATCAATCGGAATCTGGTTTATCAATTGTAAACTTGGTTTATCGTCGATACTTGGGTTATCAATTTTTGGGCATTTGGCTTTCCTAACTGTTTCTCGGCCCGATAAACGGTTGTGTTTGTTCTCGTGAAATAACTGTGTATTTGACCGCAAATCTAGATCTCGCCGATAACTTTGGATTTCGATCGCTAAACTTGAATTCTCGACGAAGAAACTTGGTTTATCATCGAGAATCGGTGGTTTTATCAATTGATAAACTTGATCCTCGTCGATAAACCCAGTTTTCTCGGTCGATAAACATGGTTTTTCGAATTATTGGGCATTTGGCGTGCCATAGGCGCCTCCTCACGCTGGTTTCGTGTTTTCCGGCAGTTTAAGGTGTCCTCTCATTAATATACTGCTCCATGAGTGTGCGCACAGCAATCACAAGGATGAATGCATGCCGTCATTCCGGCAGACGACCGAACACATTTCCTAAAATGCTACGCACTACCGTAATCGAATCCTGCGTACGTAATGGCCATACAAGCGCCCAACGAACCGCGCCTTAAGCCAGTGGTATATGAGAGAGTGCAGACAAGTCTGATGTAGGCCTGCCGTAATCGGGATCATTTCTCTTCTACCCTTCATTTGAGGAATATTTTGCCTATCCGTTCGCAACAGGCCATCATTTTCCCTATTTAAGTACTAGTCGAGTTCATTTGGGATTTCCTAACGTCAGATTATTAAGTTACGACGCGACTCGGCTTCATTGTTTTTATGTTTTTAATTCCCCGCCGATGCAGTCATGACATTGTATGTTATTTGTTAGTCCTTGTTGTGTATTGGCACAGGTCGGCACACCCATCTGATGGTGAAGATGTTTTTGGGACAGGTCAGAGGTCACTAAGTCAATAGGTCACAGTCTGAAAACCTGACGATAAGTGTACGATGCATGGTCCGTTCAAGTCCAGTACGCAGCTTTCCTTATGGGGAGTCTATGAACTATAGTTTTCGGTGATTGTCCGGATCATTGGGGGGGGGACTCGTGTGAAATTATAAAAAATGTATTTGGCTAAGATTTATAGCTTTCTAAGGGGGGGGAAAAAATGGGGGGGGGGGGGGGGGGGGGGGGGGGGGCGGTGGGGGGGGGGGGGGGGGGGGGGGGGGGGGGGGGGGGGGGGGGCGATAAATTTGATGTACCTGATGAATGAAGTTTCATATTTGTTACTGCGGGTTCCTCCCTATGTAACACGAATTCCTAAATCAACACGGAAGTCCTAGAATGCTCCGCCTGGTAGGGTTGAAATTGGTAATGTCGTGAGCTTTCGTTATGATGAGTACCCTGTTATCAGTGCTGTATTACGCAAGTTCTACTGGGACTCAGTCCGGACCGAAGACTTATGACTCGAAACTTTGACTCAACTCAATTGGACTCGGACTCGCTTTCAAGGACTCGGATTCACCTGTCCGGACTCAGAACTCCTCTCGGCTTTCTCACCATGAGTCCTTCGATATTTTTTCTTCATTTCGTCATTCAAAGGAAGTTGAACTGTAGGGATAAATTTCTTTATTGCAGCCATTCGTCATTGAGTTTACAGGCTCTCAGGGCATAGTTCATCAGTTTTGGAGAATGGAATATGACCCATAATGTCATATATGTTCTAGTTTAATTTCCTCTGATTGCTTTTTGAAATGTGGAAACTCGATTTTGCGTCACTAACAAATGTCAACTTGAATTCCTTGCGGCATAATCAGGGAAAATAAATATCTAAAATTCTCAGTGCAAAGGGAATAGAACTACCTATACACGTACTATAGTGAAGTGCAACGTATGACACGCTAGTGCATATGGTTGTTTATAACTAAATATTAGGGCACATTACAGAGATCAGGTTTCGAATGTTTCGAATGTATATTTATCATAATCAGGTAACCCTTATAATCGAGTTCACATCTATTCTTCTCATTACTGTGAATCATACTAGAGGAGCTCCCACTTGCAATCCAACTTGTACATAGTCACCTTTCGAGAAGACACGGAAGCAAGCGCGTATTCGAAAGATTTGTCTTGCCCTCGTCTTATTCTACCCAAGGTAATTACGGCCCTCATAGTTGGCCTCACTCTCCCTATTGGCAAATCTCGGACAAATTTATGGGCCCCTAGAGTGGTGTCTGGTGAGACCCCTTTGTACCACGAGTGTTCACTTCAGTTCATAGCGGCAGCATTGGTTGTTCAACCAGGGTTGGCACTTATATCCTAAACATATATTCCACTGTTATCGCTGTGCACTATCCGCGCTTGGCGTCCCAACATATTTGGTATATTTGTCTGCGCAAGATTCTGTTTACCAGAGTGTCATTGAGATTTCTTCGGCACCCATGCATTGGGGCTCGGACCACGCTCTTGATCGGAGTCGGCCTGAGAGACCCGCGGCAGCACTGCCTGTTTATGTGTTTTGTTTTTTGTGTGGACCATGGGTCCTTTGGGGAGAAAAGGGAAACTTGATGTTTGGCCAGTTTAGCTTGTTTACCACGATAACTCGATGCTCTGGAGTATGAGCACTTCGGTTGTCATGTCGTAAGGTCACCCCGGTCAAGAGAGGTCAAAGTCTGACAATTTTGTAGTTGAAGTGAAGTAGGCATTATTTCTTATGGTGTGGAACCGCGTGTTGTTATGGGGAACCACGGGAAAAAATTGATCATTGCATGGTAAGTTTGTAACACAATAACTCGACCCCACCTCAATTGACCGGTCTCTACGTGATATTGGTCAAGGTCAGCAGCCCTAGGGGGGTCCGGGTTCATGACCCCCAGCTCCCCCCTTTTTTTTTTGGGAAGACCTCCATACTAATGATTTTTCCCATCCTGCTTCGGACTCCCCCCCCCCAAAAAAAAAAATGCTCTCGACCCCCAACTTTCAGACAGTAGCTTCGCCCTTGATATGTGGTTCGCTCCTAGGAGATCATTATTTTGTTGTTCGGAGATCAGCTCAATGTCCTGTAGGGTGAGAGGAGTCAAACCCGAATCTCTTTTAAACGCGAATAAGTCTCGAATGCTTTTGTTCTTATTCAGTTGAAATCGTAGCAACTTACTTTGTTTGGCTGCCTCAATGTTGATTTATTTTATTGAATTGGATATAACAGTTGCAGGAAGCCCCCCCAAGTAAGGCCTCAATAACCCTGCTGTTTTATTGACCATGGATGCCACTGGCTACCAACTCGCCTAATTCTCTTCCCGACTAGTGCCCAGATGGCTATCCAGGCAGGGATGTAACCAATACCAAACGCTCCCGGACGGGCGCCATTTTCCTGAAGTTGAAAACAGTGAACTCCAGGACTGGACCACTCTCTCGGAACCTGGAGGAGCGGAAGTCCAAGTTAGACGTGGCCTGCTCACAGCCGACCGGCGAGACTATTACAAAATTCTGCAACAAACCCCAAGAACCCCAGAAATCCTCTTCATTGCAACAGAACCATGCATTAAGTGAAAAACTATGTCGACTCTCGCCCATCGCAACGCAAGTACATCCACATAAAGAAAACTCCTGTGACTGCTGGATTTCGAACCCGGAGTGCCTGCTTGCGAAAGGCGTCACTGTACCACTCTGCCGTTCTCCCGCCTTTGAGTCATGATCCCTAACTGTCGTAGGTCAAATTAAAGTTCATGTATATGTCAACCTCTGGAAATCATGTTCATATGAATATCCCGGAATATTTACCTTTGGTATGTTTAAGGGCGGGCCGGGGGCGGGGGGGGTACTAACTACTCTACTTCTGGTGTAGACTGGTGGTCTTCTTTGCACATTGGGAAAGCTTTTTAAATCAATACTTCAGCGAATTCAGGCTTGTTCACCCGATACTGACCCAAGCTCCTGATTAATACATCATCCCTATTGCTTCGTAGTCAGGTCTAAGGTCATGTAAAGGTGACAGTTCGAAATCTTGATAACATTATAATTCTCCACTGTTGAAAATTCTGGGAAGCAAATTTCCTATCGTGGAGTACGCAGTGACCCACTAAGAAGGCCTGATATTCATGCGATTGTCAACTGGACCCCTCTAGAGGATGAAGCTCATACCATGTATGAGGTTAGCCATAATGAGTACGTCAAACCCTATTGTTTAGTCAAAGTATGTGGATCCTGTGAAGGTGTTGAGCAGACATGCTTGGCTTGATCAGATAGGATAATCATGGATTCCCTAACCCCTTTTCTCCTGCTTCCAGTTTCAGTACGTTGGTGTGCCCGCCCCACTTCGCCGCTGGCTATCAACCCATACATGTCCGAGATCAATTTGGAATCCATTCATAGGCCTACACCAGCCGTCGTAACGTCGCTGACATTTCAGTATAAAATAATCTCGCAAAACAGGATACAGTTGAATTATTATTCCTCGTCAGAATATGACCCAGCACAATATATTATATACAAAACAAAGGTATAACACGATGCCGAGACAAGCCAGTCTATAAAAGCTATAGCCATCCATAAGTCCGTGAAATAGCCATGAATGCTCTATTATTATTATTATTATTATTATTATTATGAATAATTGTATTAGTATTATAATATTATTATTATTATTATAATAGTATTAATATTATGATTATTATGATTATGATTAATTTTATTATTAATTATATTATTATTATTATTATTATGAATTCATTATTTTATATTATTATATATCTATTTTATTCTCACAACTTGCCATTGTGGAAGAGGTACCTATATACAACTCTGTATCCGCTACTGGAATCCTACCCGGATTCTGGAGGTCTAGGACTTTCCTGATGATGTGGGCACTTCCAGGAATAGCTTGTTTGACCAACTGCCTTACGGTTGATGCTTTCCTGGAATTCTTAGCAGGTGGCCATCCAGTGGCTCACTGCCCTGAGCGCACCAATCACTACTGGAACACATCGGTCTTCACATCCACAGCCCTGAATCCCAACTTCGGGTTCTTGATATTTCATGCGTCTCTCTGTTCTTTACTTGCGAGGTTCATGTCAGCTGCGGATAGCCACATATATTACTGTTGCTCTTCTCTCCTGTTTTTCTATAAAACGATGATGCAGGTCTTCTTGCTTTTGTGATGATCCTCTATCTGTGCTCACCTCAAAGTCCCAGAGTATTTTGGTTGTTGCTGTCTACAGTACTGCGTCTGGACGGTGTATGTTAGCCAGGGGGTTGTAGCAGCTGGTATACTGTGGTGATGGCATATGGACCAGTGTTTTGTTGTAATTATTATTATTGTGATTATTTTGATTATTTTGATTATTTGATATTATTATTTGATTATTATTATTATTATTTTATTATTATTATTATATTATGATTATTATTATTATAATAATAATATAATAATAATAATTAATAATAATAATAATAATTAATAATAATAATAAAATATAATAATAATAATAATAATAATTATTATTATTATTATTATTATTATTATTATTAATTATTATATTATTATTATTTTATTATTATATTATATATTATTATTTAATGAAGTGTGTCATCCATACGTCCTCGTGGTAGCGTAAACCTATCCGTTTAAATTGTTTGTACCGTGACACAATAGTTATATTTTCGTTGTGTGTGAACACCCCCTTAGAAGGGGGGGGGGTATCACGTTAGCATTGAGTACAGTGTAAGAAGAAAAGTCCCACCCCAAAAAGAGCGGTTTAACAATATGGAGACTCTTGAGCAAGAAACAATACAAAAAGTATGATTACCATATCGTATCAAAATCTCTCAGTGTTGGTGGTAACCAGAATTCTGGTTATAGCAGTTTTTATGAAGGACACGAGGCCCATCCATCTCGACAATGAAAGCTTGTTACGGTTTACACGACTTCAAGTCATCTTTTTGTCAATTTTCTAGTGGTTATACTTTGCCGAGCAGATGATCGATTCCTATTCAACTCCAGCAACAGGTGTGCAGACCTGCATACTGCACCGTATTTCAGCGGCTAATCCTTACACCACGGATACACGGGAATTAAGGCAATGCCTCTTTGCGTACCTCAACTGTGGGGTGCGGGGTGGGGGTGATCCACACGGCAGGCCCGGCAACTCGCAAATTGCCTACCCTCGTCGTGTCCCTGCTCCAATGTCTCGTGTGAGCGGCTAGCGAGAAGGCAGCAGGTTCCTTTTTCAAAGTCTTTGGTAGGACCGACCGGGACTCGAAACTCCGGTCCCGGGGGAGGATTTTGGAAGGCAGAGTCGTCTACCAATTGTGCTACCACTCGGTAAAATCCAGGTTGTATTCCGAAGTAAATTTCTGCAAGTCGTATTTCTATGCGGAACCACACGTGAAGTCGCTGAACTATCGAGATTATAACTGTTATAATCTCGGTCACTGAATATAGACAAAATCTGAGATGCAAAATTCGTTTTATTCAGATGTAATGATCGCAACAATTCTATAGTGCCCTGCCATATAATTGCTTAAGGAATATCGATTACACACAATTCATAATGTGCGACACTGTGTCATATGGGTTAGTTACACATATTGCATCTCTTCGAGTATATGCTTGAGTAATATCCATGGAGTGAAACGACATGTTTAGCAGCTGCTGCATTTTGAAAAGTAACTCATACAGACTCATCGCTCAACGCATGGCTTGCCAAATAGGCCATGAACGCTTTATAGTCCTCATCGGTACGAATTCGCCTCCATGTCTATCTATATATATATATATAATATATATATATATATATATATATATATATCATATATAGATAATAAAATTATACTATAGATATATATATATATTCTATATATATATATATATATATTACTATATATAATATATATATAATATATATCATATATATCTATGGTAATTCCAACAACGAGATATATGTAGAATACTACATAAAATACATAACATACGATACATACATGATGAGGGCGCATTCGCATAACAATGATCCATTCTCTCCTGCTGGTGCTAAAAGTATCCGAAAGTCTTGTAATAAAAACTGCATCCATGAGAGTAATCAATAATCATCCTCCTCGTTTGTGCCAGCATTTCTTTTGCTTTTTACAGGTTTGCGTAAACTACAGATCGAACTCGAGCAGCGGGATCGGATCTTGCCCTCCTGCCGATCTGCTTTTTCTCCATCTGCTCTTTTCGGTGTCACCGGACCCTTTTCCAGCCCTCTCTTTCCATCAGCAATTTCGTCGCATCTCCTTTTAGAACGATCATTCTTCCGCACTGCTGTGTCAGCACACTTCATCGGTCGTTCCGGCGTCGAATCATCTGTCGTATTTGCAAGCGCGTGGCTTCCGAGTATGGGGCCGCCGCTGATTGTTTTGGTCACGTCGCGGTCTACGTCATGGTAAGGAGAGTCCCATTTCGCCTCGCCTTTTTGATTCCTTGGCGACTCGTGGAAGATCCCCCCTTTTTGTTGACTTCTCTCCTCATGTTTCCCCCATTTCGTACGTAGGTTGAATCATTTCAGTGCTATAATATCCGGCAGAAGTTGCATCCCTTGCCTCTGCCAGTATGTCCCCCGCCTCTTTCTTTCTCGAAATGGCTATTTCGTAGTAGGGAGAATTCCGCGATACACTGTGATCCTCGAGATTGACTTGTCGTTGATTCGGTGACGCTGATGCCGAATGAATTCCATCGGTGAAACCAACTTTTCAACCTCGATGCGGGTAATTGGGGAGCCTTCGACGGAGACCCCCGTCTTATCGACGGAATCGTAAGCTGATGTTTCCGTATGCCTGTTCGCTGGTGGGAGGGAGAGTCCCTTGTGTGATTTCACTTGTTTCATTGATCAGTAAGTCTTCTTCCCCCATTCCCCGAAATGCATTCTTCAACTTCCTCCCGTCGGCGCTGCAATCTTTTCCTTCTCGTCTTCCTGATGAAGAGGCCGACTTATCATACAGGCTACGAGGAACAACACAACTTATCGCGATTATAACGATGATTAACGTAGGCAACTCAGTCTGGGGTAGCCTCGTGTCTGTTGGCGATGGCCTTCCTATGTTAGTTCTCCAGATGAATCGCGTTCCGTATAGGAACCAACATCCAGTCCTGCTGAAGTACCTGGCAACTCGACGTCCGAAAGACTCTCGCTCGACTAGTTTGCTTCCTGAAGATTTCATCCTCATTTTGAAAACCACAGAGCTGTTGCCGGACCCACTATTTAGAGAGCAAGTAAACTGAGATATCTCGTCGTCGTTGAGGGCCATGAGCGATAGTTGTAAGGAACTTGGTGTGTCTAGCTCGTAATCTCCGCGCTATCAT
>JAODTK010005206.1:0-11836 GCA_026419785.1 Sclerodactyla briareus | reverse complement strand
ACGGAAACGTGCATACCAACTTCAATCTGTATGTCACGGGTGGAGGTCGGTATATTATTACACATCACGATAGTGTCGGCAACCTATTACTATTTCATATATAAGCACCTTACGTCAAATGGCGACAGAGGAAGACGCACAGACTTACGCCGTTCGAAGTGTCCAAAATCATTGTGGGGGAGAAAGGCGACTAAGTCGCGCCTGGAAACTTGCTTGGCTTACGCCAACGAGCATAAGCAGAAGAGCCATGCACAACGGACTTGGCGGAGTTCAACACCAATGACATGGAAATGTCAACCACGCAATGATTTACCTTACCGTTATTGCCTCCATATGTATCGCATTCAATGGTAAACCTAAATGCAACTTCAGTTAATTGAGTCAACATATATCAGAACTTCTTGCCTTCTTTTTTTGTAAAATGGTTTTTACCGTAGTTACCATAGGCATTGGAACGATGCCTACAGATCCTGTGCCACACCATAAAATGCATTCTCACCTACAGCACAAACCGTAATGAATACTGTGCAGGAATCTCAACAAACATGAACCGTTCCTGGCGTCATAATGTTACGTAAACCAATATGTCAATCATCAAAATGTGACCGGAGAGAAATTACCGTTCTTCAATAGCGCCGCCACAAAAACAGATTACCACTTTCACTGTACATAATCAATACTTCAGGTCGGCAGCCCTCCAGTCGCGGAGATGGAGTTGCCAAGGTGCTTGGGCATTGATGCTATTATATTGTCCAATTGTTGTCTATGGGTGTGCCGTCTTCGAAGGTGAGCATGACGCCGCTTCCGAAACGCCTCGAAAGTCCCCAATTGCCAGCATTGTGTCATATTTCAACACTACACCACTAGCCAAACAATGTAAACAGATGTCCGTTCCGTCCACAAATTAAAATAAACACGGCATGGAATCCCTACGCAGTGTGCGTTCTTGTTGTCCACAAGTCGCTATGCCCAAAAAAACAATAATCCGTAATTCTTGGCACGTTGTAACTGAATAGCGTTACTCCACCAAGTTATTAATACACACGCCGCGAATCAAACCAAACTGCAACACAAGCGGCGGGGTTGGCTGGTAATTAGGTAGAGTGGTGGTGGTAATTAAATCGGTTTTTTTATTCAGAAAAAGACACAGTGTCCACCATGCAGAATACCAAATGGGTTGCCAGGCGAACTGGTATAGTCCCCAGTCAGTTTGTTTTTTGCGCTACATTGATTGCCGATTTCAATCGGCCCCCGGACTGTTCAATAGATCTGTGGGTAATGTCTGCGCAACCTGTTGTTCCTAGCTGTCAGCCCGGTGATGGTGATGGTAAAATCGCGCGACGCAGTTTGGCAAACTTGATAATTAGTTGCTAAATAGAGCGTCAGCGTTTAACAGGCCGTGTGATCAGTTCATCGATTTTCATGGAAGCAATATTCATGATCCGGGCCATATTGAGCACGACCACCATACTCTGCAATTTTGAGCCATGAAACATTTCAGCTACCTATTCTGTTGGTGATGTTGCAAAGTGCGAGCATCCCGCACCTCCCCTGCCTACGACTCCTGACGCGGTCTTCCCACATATACGCATAACATACATGGGATATACAATCTCAGCCAAAATTGTTGGAACACTGCATGGCTTCCAGCAGAAGGAAGGATTTCTGTTCAGCACCGGGTGTCCCCTCCCCCCATCCCCCCTGTTTCAATGTGGTATCGGGTCGAAAATCCTGCAATTGAAGAGAACAACATGAAAAGGGGGTGCGGGGGGAGGTGTTCATTCCAACTAATTTTGGCGGGGTTGTATATCCCCTACACAAAAGCCGTGCCCTATGTAGGCAGGGTGGTGGGGTACATCGGGGGACGTTGTATAACGGAAACGTGCTACCCAACTTCAATCTGTATGTCACGGGTGGAGGTCGGTATATTATTACGCGTCACGAAAGTGTCGACAACCAATATATAAGCACCTTACGTCACTGGCGACAGAGGCGACGCCCAGACTTTACGCCGTTCGAAGTGTCTTCCAAAATCCCATTGTGCGGACAGGGAAAAGGGAACTCAAGGCGCGCCTGGTGGAACTGCTGGCTTACGCCAACGAGCAGAAGAGCCATGACAAAACGGACTTGGCGAAATTCAAAACCAATGACATGGAAATGTCAACCACGCAATGATTTACTTAACCGTTATTGCTTCCATAATGTAGCGCATTCAATGGTACCTAAATGCAACTTCAGTAATTGATCAACTTTTCAGAACTTCTTTGTGCCTTTAAAAACTGGTTTACCTAGTGTCCCATAGGCATTGGAACGAGCCTACAAGCAAATTCCGTGTGTCCAAAAATTCATCTAACCCACAGTACAAACCCTAATGAATTCTGTGCATGAATCTCAACCACCAATAAACCGTTTCCTGCGTCATAATGTTACGTTACGGTAAACATATGTCAATCACAGAATGTGACTGAGAACTTAAAACCCGTTTCTCAATAGCGCCGAATAGCGCCTGCCACAAACAGATACCACTTTTTTTCACTGTACATACAATACTTCAGTCGGCGCCCTCCAGTCCGCGGAGATGAGTTTGCAAGTGCCTTATGAAGGCATTGATACTATTATATTGTCAATTGTGTCCTATGGGTTGTGCTCTTCGAAGTGCGCCTGACCGCGCTTCCGAACGCATCGAAAGTCCAATGCAGCATGTGTCTATTCCAACACTACCACACACCACACAATTAAACGATGTCCCATTCCGTCCACAATTAAATAACCGGCATGGAATCACTACGCAGTGTTGCGTGTCTTGTTGTCCACAAGTCGCTATGTGCCCAAAACAATAATCTGTCCTTTCTTGGCTTGTACCTAATAGGTTACTCAAAAGTTATTATACACACGACCGGAATCACCCAACTGCAACACAAGCAGCGCGGTAAGTCGGTTATTTAAAAAAGACCAGTGGTCCACCAATGCGAATACCAAGGTTGCACAGGCTACCCTGTTTTACGTCACAGGTTTTTTGGCGATACATTGATTTCCGCTTTCAATCGGCCCGATTCAATGATCTGTGGGTATTGTCCCTGCCACATTGTTGTTTCCTACTGACAGCCCGGTGATGTAAATCGCGCTAACGCAGTTTGCAACTTGCTATTTGGTAGAGGCCAGCGTTTCACATGCCGTGTGTTCTTTCATCGATTTTCATGGCGCAATATTCATGATCCGGTCCATATTGAGACACGACACATACTTCTGTACAAGAGCCATGAACATTTCAGCTATCTATTCTGGTGGTGATGTTGGCAAATTGCGAGCATCCGCTAGCTGTACTGCTCCTGACGCGGCTTCCCACATATACGCAGACATAGCATTGGAGATACACTCCGCCAAAATTGTTGGAACACTGCATGGCTTCCAGCAGAAGAGTTTCTGTCAGCCACGGTGTCCCCTCCCCCCATCCCCCCTGTTTCAATGTTGGTCTCGGGTCGAAAATCCTGGCAAGTTTTGAAGAGAACAACATTGAAAAGGGGTGCGGGGGAGGAGTTCCAACTAATTTTTGCGGGGGTTGTATATCCCCTACACCAAATCCGTGCTATGTCGCAGGGTTACATTCCCGGTGGACGTTTTATGGACGAAACGTTCTACCAACTTCAATCGGTATGTCCACTTTTGAGGTCGTATGTTATTACACGTCACCATAGTGTCGGCACCTATATAAGCACCTTACGGTCAACATGGCGACAGAGGAGATCGCCCAGACTTACGCCGTTCGAAGTGTCCAAAATCATTGTGGGAAAGGGACTCAAGTCGCGTCTGGAACTGCTGGCTTACGCCAACGACGAAGAGCATGACAAAACGGAACTGGGCGGAGTTCAAGCACCAATGACATGGAATTTTTCCCCCAGCAATGATTTACCTTTCCCCGTTATTGCTCACCATATGTAATCACGCATTAATGGTAAACCTAAATGCAACGTCAGTTAATTGAGTAAACTTCTATCAGAACTTCTTGGCCTGACTTAAAATGGTTTACCGTATATACCATAGCATTGGACGAGCCTACAGCATTCCGTGTGCCAAAAATTCATTCTCACCTACAGCACAAACCGTATGAATACTGTGATGAATCTCAACCAAACATTAACCGTTCCTGCGTCATAATGTTACGGTACCCCAATATGTCAATCATCAGAATGTTGACTGGAGAATTACGTCTCATAGCGCCGCCACAAACAGATACCACTTTCCTGACATACTCATACTTTCAGTCCGGCGCCCTCCAGTCGCGGAGATGAGTTTTGCAAGTGCTTTGGCATTGATGCCATTATATTGCCAATTGTGTCTATGGGTGTGCTCTTCGGAGTGCGCATGACGCGCTTTCGAAACGCATCGCATTCCCCAATTGCAGCAGTTGTGTCATATGTCACAACAATACACCCACTAGCAATTAAACGATGTCCCGTTCCGTCACAAGTAATAAAACAACGGCCATGGCATCACTACGGCATGTGGCGTTCTTGTTGTCCACAGTCGCTATGCCCAAAAATAATAACCTGTAATTTCTTGGCTGTTAACAACTAATAGGTTTACTCAAAATTAGTATACCCCGACGGAATCACCCAACTGCAACACAAGCTGCGGGGTAATTAAGTCGGTTATTAAGAAAAGACACAGTGTCCCCATGCCTAATACAAAGGGTTGCACAGGCTACCTGTTACGTCCAGTTTTTTGCGATCATTGATTTGCCGATTTCAATCGGCCCCGACTGTTCAATAGAATCTGTGGTATTGTGCTGCGCACCTGGTTGTTCCTAGCTGACACCCGGTGAGGGTAAATCGCGCTACGCAGGTTGGCAAACTTGCTAATTAGAGGGCAGCGTTTAACAGGCCGTGTGATCAGTTCATCATTTTCATGTGGCGCCAATATTCATGATCCGTGTTCCCATATTGAGCCACGACCCCTCCTTCTGTACAAGAGCAAGGGGGGGGGGGGGGGGGGGCATTAAACATTTCAAGCACTCTATTCTGGTGGTATGTTGCCAAATTGCGAGGCATCCCGCTAGCTGTCTGCTCCTGACGGTCTTCCTCCCACATATACGCATAGATAGCATGGGATATACAATCTCCGCCAAAAATGTTGGAACACACTGCATGGCTTCCAGCAGAGATTTCTGTCAGCCACGGTGTCCCCCTCCCCCCTCCCCCCTGTTCCATGTTGGTCCCTCGGGGTCGAAATCCCTGCAAGGTTTAAGAGAACAACATTGAAAAGGGGGTGCGGGGGAGGTTTTCCAACTAATTTTGGCGGGGTGTATATCCCTACACAAAAGCGTGCTAATGTAGGCAGGGTACATCTGGGTACGTTGTATGACGGAAACGTGCTACAATTCAATCTGATATGTCACGTGTTGGAGGTCGGTATGTTATTACACGTCACCATATGTCCGGCAACCTCTATAAGCAGCTTACGTCAACATGGCGACAGAGGAATAGGCCCAGACTTACGCCGTTCGAAGTGTCCAAAATCCTTGTTGGAAATGGACTCACAAGTCGCCTGGAGCTGCTGGCTTACGCCAACAGATCGGAAGAGCCTGAACAAAACGGATTGGGGGAGTTCAACACCAATGACATGGAAATGTCAACCACACGCAATGATTTACCTTTAACCGTTCATTGCTCCATATGTACGCATTCAATGGTAAACCTAATGCAACTTCAGTTCATTGAGTCCACTTATATCGAACTTCTGGCCTTTAAAAATTTTACCGTAGGGAAACATGCAGGCATTGGAACGAGCCTACAGCATTCCGGTGCCCAAATCATTCTCAACCTACAGCACAAACCGTAATGATACTGTGCCATGAAATCTCACCAAACATGAACCGTTTCCTTTCGTCATAATGTACGGTAACCAATATGACAATCTCAATGTGACTGGATAAATTAACCGTTCTCAATGCGCCGCCAACAAAACAGATATCCAACTTTCACTGTACATAATCAATACTCATTCGGCGCCCCTCCCCTCCAGTCGCGAGATGATTTGGCAAAGTGCTGTGCTTATGCATTGATCATTATATTGTCAATTGTGTCCTAATGGTGTGCCTCGAAGTGCGCATTGACGCCTTCCGAAACGCATCGAAAGTCCCAATTGCAGCATTGTTCATATTTCAACAATACACACTACATTAACACGATGTCCCGTTCCGTCCAATAGTAATAAACCGGCATGGAATCACTACGCAGTGTTGCGGTTCTTGTTTGTCCCCACAAGTCGCTATGCCCAAAAAACAATAATCTGGCATTTCTTGGCTGCTAATAGAATAGGTTACTCAAAAGTATTAAACAACACACGGAATCACCAACTGCAACACAAGCGGCGGTCATAAATCGGTTATTTAAGAAAAGACCCAGTGTCCACCATGCCAGAATACCAAATGGGTTGCACATGGCTACCTGTTACTTCACATTTTTGTGCGATACATGATTGCCGATTTCAATCGGCCCCGACTGTTCAATAGATCTGTGGGTATTGTCGGCGCAACCTGTTGTTTCCCTAGCTGACATACCCGTGATTGTAAATCGCGCTACGCAGGTTTTGGCAACTTGCTAATTAGAGGGCAGTGTTTAACAGGCGTGTGTTCAGTTCATCGACTTTCATGGCGCAATATCAGATCCGGTCCATAATTGAGGGCCCACACATACTTCTGTACAAGAGCCATGAAACAAGTCAAGCACTCTCTTCTGGTGGTGATGTTGCAATTGGGCGAGCATCCCGCTTTACTGCTCCTGACGCGTCTTTCCCCATATACGCATACATAGCAGGGATATACCATCTCCCAAATTGTTGGCACACTGCATGGCGTCCAGCAGAAGATTTCTGTCAGCCACGGGTGTCCCTCCCCCCATCCCCCTGTTCAATGTTGGTCTCGGGGGTCGAAAATCCTGCAAGTTTGAAGAGAACAACATTGAAAAAAGGGGGTGCGGGGAGGTGGTTCCCACTAATTTTGGCGGGGTTGTATATCCCCTACACAAAGCGTGCTATGTAGAGGGGGTACATCGGGGGACCTGTTTTGTCTGACGACGTGCTACCACTTCAATCTGTAGGTCACGAGTTGAGGTCAGTATATTATTACGCGTCACGAAAGTGTCGACAACCAATATATAAGCACCTTACGTCAACATGCGAAGAGAAACGCCCAGACTACGCCGTTCGAAGTGGTCCAAAACATTGTGGGAAAGACTCAATCGCGCCTGGAACTGCGGGCTTACGCCAACGAGCAGAAGAGCCAGGAACAAAACGGACCTTGGCGGAGTTCAACCCAATGACATGGCAGTCAACCACGGCAATGATTTATCTTTACCGTTATTGCTCCATATGTATCAGCATCCAATGTAAACCTAAATGCAACTTCGTTAATGAGTAAACTTTATATCAGAACTTCTTGCCTTTAAAATGGTTTACCATATTTACCATAGGCATGGGAACGAGCCTACAGCATTCCGTGTTCCAAAAATTCATTCTCACCTACACACAAACCGTAATGAACCGTGCATGAATCTCACCAAACCTTAACCGTTTCCTTTTTCCTGCTCATAATGTTAGGTAACCAATATGTCATCATCAGAATGTGAACTGAGAAATTAACCGTTCTCAAATAGCGCCCCCAAAACAGATACCACACTTTCACTGTCATACTCAATACTTCAGTCGGCGCCCTCCAGTCGCGAGATGAGTTGCAAGTGCCTTAGGCATTGTGTATTCTAATTGGGTCAATTGTGTCTATGTTGGTGTGTGCTCTTCGAGTGCGCATGACGGCGTTCCGAAACGCATCGGTCCATTGCAGCATTGGTGTCAATATTCAACAATACAACAACAAGCATTAACGATGTCCCTTCCTTCCACAAGTAAATAAACACGGCATGGAACCTAACGGTGTTTGCGTTTCTTGTTTGGTCCCCAATCGCTATGCCCACAAAACAATAATCTGTATTTCTTGCTGTTAATGAATAGGTACTCAAAGTTAGTAACACACGACCGGAATCAACCAAACTGCACCCCAACGGCGCTGTATTTAAATCGGTTTATTTAAGAAAAACACGTGTCCACATCAAATCCAAATGGGTTGCACGGCTCCTGTTACATCACAGTTTTTTGCGATACATTTATTGCCGATTCAATAGGCCCCGACTGTTCAATAATCTGTGGGTCTGGTCTGCGCAAACCTGTGTTCCTAAGCTGACAGCCCGGTGATGGTAATCGCGCACGCAGTTTTGCAAACTGCTAATTAGAGGGCAGGCGTGTAACAGGCCGTTTGTTCAGTTCACATCGATTTTTATGGCGCAATATGCCATGATCGATCCGGTCCATATTGGCCACGACACATACTTCTGTACAGAGCCATGAAATTTCAAGCTACCTATTCGTGGTGATGTTGCAAATTGCGAGCCATCCCGCTAGCTGTACTGCTCCTGACGCGGCTTCCCACATATATATACGCATACATAGCATGGGATATCAATCTCCGCCAAAATTGTTGGAACACTGCATGGCTTCCAGCAGAAGATTTCTGCAAGCCACGGTGTCCCCTCCCCCCATCCACCCTGTTCAATGTTGGTCTAGGGGTCGGAAAAATCCGCAAGTTTGAAGAGAACAAACTTGAAAAAAGGGTGGTGCGGGGGGGGTGTTCCAAATAAGTTTGGCGGGGATTGTATATCCCCTACACAAAAGCGTGCTATGTGGCAGGGGTACATCGGGGACGTTGTATGCGGAGGAACGTGCTACAACTTCAATCTGTATGTCAAGTGTTGAGGTCAGTATAATATTACACGTCACCATAGTTGGCGGCAACCTATATAAGCAGCTTACGTCAACATGGCGACCAGATCGGAAGAGCCCCAGACTTACGCCCGTTCGAAGTGTCCGAAATCATTGTGGGAAAGGGTACTCAATCGCGCCTGGACATGCCGGCTTACGCCACGAGCAGAAGAGCAATGACAAAACGGACTGGCGGAGTTCAACACCAATGACATGGAACTGTCAACCACGCAATGATTTATCTTTACCGTTATTGCTCCATATGTAGCGCATTCAATGGTTAAACCTAATGACAACTTCGTTAATGAGTAAACTGATATCAGAATTCTTGCTTTAAAATGGTACGAGTTTACATAGCATTGGAACGAGCCTACAGCATCCCGTGTGCCAAAAAATGCATTCTCACCTACAGCACAACCTTAATGAATTACTGTGGCATGAATCTCACCACACATGACCCGTCCTGGCGTATATGTTACGGTAAACCAATATGTCAATCATAAGAATGTGACTGGAGAAATTACCGTTTCAATAGCGCGCCACAAAACAGATACCATTTCACTGTACATTAATCAATTACGTTCAGTCGGCGCCTCAGTCAGCGGGAGGGAGATGAGTTGCAAGTGGTTAGGCATGATTGCTATTATTGTCAGTTGTGTCGATGGGTGTGCTCTTCAGAGTGGGCATGACGCGCTTCCGAAACGCATCGAAAGTCAAATGCAGCATGTTTTCCTATTTCAATAATACACCACTAGCAATTGAACGATGTCCGGCTCCGTCCACAAGTAAATAAAACACCGGCATGGAATCACTACGCAGTGTTTTGTTCTTGTTGTCCACAGTCGTATGCCAAAAAAAACAAAATCTGTAATTTCTTGGACTGTTAATGAATAGGTTACCAAAAGTTCAAGTATTATACACACAAAAAACCGGAATCAACCAACTGCAACACAAGCGGCGGGGTAATTAAATCGTTTAGTTAAGAACGACACTGTTAGTGCCACCATGGCAGAATCCAAAGGGTTGCACCGGCTACCTGTTAGTCCACTCACAGTTTTTTGCGATGTAACCATTTTTCTGATTGCCGATTTCAATCGGCTCCGGAATGGTCAATAGATGTGGGTTGTCCGCGCAAACTGTTGTTCCTAGCTGACAGCCCGGTGATGGTTAATCGCGCTACGCCGTTTGGCCAAACTTGCTAATTAGGGGGCAGCGTTTAAGCAGGCCGTCTCCGTGTGTGCAGTTCATCGATTTTTCATGCGACAATAGCAATCCAGGCCATATTGAGCCACGACACATACGTCTGTACAAGAGCATGGAAACATTTCAAGCTACTCTATTCTGGTGGTGATGTTGCAAATCGAGCATCCGCTAGCTGTACTGCTCCTGACGCGGCTTCCCACATATACTCTACATAGCATGGGATAGACAATCTCCGCCAATTGTTGGAACACTGCTGGCTTCCAGCAGAAGGATTTCTGTCAGCCACGTGTCCCCTCCCCCCATCCCCCTGTTCATGTGTCTCGGGGTCGAAAATCCTGCAAGTTTGAAGCGAACAACATTTGAAAGGGGGTGCGGGGAGGTTTTCAACTACTTTTGGCGGGGGTTGTCTATCCCCTACCACAAAAGCGTGCTATGTAGGCATGGTACATCAGTGGACTTGTATGAAATCGGAAACGTGCTACCACTTCATCTGTATTTCACGTTTGAGTCGGTATGTTATTACACGTCACATATAGTGTTCCGGCAACCTATATAAGCACCTTACTCAACTGGCGACGAGGACGACGCCCAGACTTACGCCGTCGAAGTGTCAAAATCAATGTGGGAAAGGGCTCACGTCGCGCCTGGAACTGCTGGCTAACGCCAACGAACAGAAGAGCCATGACAAAACGGACTTGGCGAAATTCAACACCAATGACATGGAAATGTCAACCACGCACTGATTTACCTTTACAGTTAGCTCCTATGTATCGCATTCCTGGTAACCTAAAAGCAACTTCAGTTAATTGAGTAAACTTATATCAAACGTCTTGGCCTTTACAATGGTTTACCGTATTACCATAGGCTTGGAACGAGCCACAGCATCCCGTGTGCCAAACAATGCATCTCACCTACAGTACAAACCCTACTGAATACGGTGCATGAATCTCAACCAAACATAACCGTCCTGGCGCATATGTTAGTCTGTAACCAATATGGCAATCATCAGAGTTGACTGGAGAAATTACCGTCTCACTAGCGCCGCCCAACAGATACCACTTTCCCTGTACATATCAATAACTTCATCGGCGCCTTCCAGTCGCGGAGATGATTGCAAGTGCTTAGGCATTGATCTTATTATATGTCAATTGTTTCTATGGGTGTGCTCTTCGGAGTGCGCATGACGCGCTTCCGAAACGCATGAAAGTCAAATTGCGCATTGTGTCATATTTCAACAATACAACACCACTAGCAATTAAACGATGTCCCGTTCCGTCCACAGTACATAAAACAGGCCATGGAATCACACGCAGTGTTGCGTTCTTGTTGTCACAGTCGCTATGCCCAAAAAACAATATTCTTGTATTTCTTGCTGTAACTGATAGTTACTACAAAAGTTTATTATACACACAACCGCAATCACCCAAACTGCAACACAGCGGCGCGGTAATTAAGTCGGTTATTAAGAAAAGACACAGTGTCCACCTTGCACAATACCAAATGGGTTGCACATGGCTACCTTTTACTCCCCGTGTTTTGTGCGATACATTGATTGCCGATTTCAATCGGCCCCGACTGTTCAATAGATTGTGGGTATTGTCTTCGCAACCTGTTGTTCCTAGCGGACAGCCCGTGAAGGTAAATCGCGCTACGCAGGTTGGCAAACTTGCTAATTAGAGAGCAGCGTTTAACAGGCCGTTGTGTTCCGTTCATCTATTTTCCATGCGCAATACCATGATCCGGGTCCATATTGAAGCCACGACACATACTTCTGTACAAGAGCCATGAAACAAGTCAAGCTACTCTATCTGGTGTGATGTTGCAA
>JAODTK010005204.1:0-11719 GCA_026419785.1 Sclerodactyla briareus | reverse complement strand
AAACTTCCCCACTTAGACCAACTGTAAAAAACAGGTAGGGGCACCCCAAATTTTGTATTGGGATGAATATGCAACATTACAATACAACCTGTTTGTGGCGGATGATGCAACAACTAACTGCAATAACTTGCTTGTGTCTTCTTTGAATCTGATACCATATATTTCTGCTAAATGCTAAGTTGTAAAGTAGGGACTCGTGGACTCGGGACTCGGACTCCGTACACAGGACTCGGACGCGACTCGGACGTTGAGAACTCGTTCTTGATTCGGACTCGGGTGGTAAGTACTCGGTCTGGACTCTGACTCGGATTGTCTGGACTCGACTCCAACCCCTGCACGAAGAAAGGAAAAGAAAGGAAACAATACATTCAAAGCCCTATTGCCATCCTGGGACACCTGTCCTGATGCCACGAACCTCGAAGCGCCACCATTGGGCTTAAAGGTCACTGAGAGTTCCCATTAAGTAACTCAGCTGATAGAAGACAATCAACTCCGTCTCTTGAGGGATAGCCAGAAAACGCATATTGGCTGATCGGTTGATAGATGGCCGACCTTACCAACAGACATTCTAATTCGGAATAATGTGTTGTAAATGAACCTATAGTATATTGGTATGTCTAACTTACTTGAAAGAACAACAAAAGCGCCGAACAAAGTCCAAATGTTGGGTAAGGACAGGGTAAATGGTATTTACATTCCAATGTCTTTGGTATTATTACTTATTTAAAGACTATATTCAGGAAATCGTACGAGTCCTGTTTCACCCATGTACACACTGGTGCCCCCTCTTTTCGAGAGGGAAAATAATCTCCAATTCTCCCTCCTCCCCCCCCCCCCCCCCCCATTTTCGGACGTATAAGCCAAGGGGCGGGCGATTTGTGTTTGGCGATGAGGGGGACTGACAATATTATACTATCTCAGTGGAGCGCACCACAAGGGTGGCGCGTAGCGTACAAGGGAAATTTTTTCGTTTGACTGTCCCCCTAGATTGCAGGAAACTGCATTTCCCCGTGCTTATGGGACAGTGCGCAGCATTCCTAAAATTGATACAAATTGTTATTTCAGACAGGCTCTCCAAATCGCCTTAGGGTGCTGTGACTTCTAAAATCCCATGCCAGTGAAATTACCGTCATGAAAGAAGCGACTGGGCGATGGGCAATGGCAACACAGTTCGTTCGCGCAAAAGCGCGAGATTTTGCAAATCCCATTTGACCAATGAACACTGCACTGACCCCCTTTGGGCCTGAGTTTTTTACTCGAAAATTACTGTCCCCCATTTTTTATCCCTAATTTGCCGGACCACGAAAGGCGCATGGAGAGACACTTCCAATAGGACCAACAGTGGCCAAATGGTTATAACACAGAGCGACACCCCAAAAACGGCGAATCGAATTTTCATTGCCATTCGATTGGTTAGTATGTGCAACCGTGCCCGCTCCAACTTCAACGCGTGGGTCGCACCCATAATGGTTGCTGAATACTCTATTCCACTTTGCAAATGCAGTGGTCACCCCGACTTTCATCGGGGGGGGGGGGGGCACAGACATTTCTGGGGGGCACAAGAACACTATCTACGCGGAGGCCGCTTGAGGTGTTTGGCGCGAAGGTGGCCAGAATTGGTTGCGCAAACGCCCAGAAATGACCCCTCCTGGGCGTTTTAGGCTGCCTGTACCATGCTCATATCTGGTCCTTTTGTGATCACAAATTCTGTAATCTGTGAAAATTTGAACAGACCTCGGTCGTATCGCTGCCCTGACTTCATCTTTTTTAGCCAGAATATTCAACCATTTGTGCCCCATACAAGAAGAACAGGATCGCACCCCTAAAATTGGGACATTTAGCCTAGCTTTAGCTCTCTGTCCCAACCATGTATACGTCATGCCCGATAGAGCAGAGACCTTTCCGAGTAGCAGTTATCTGGATTAAACATGCCGGTTTAATCCACGCAATCTGATAGCCTAGGCTAACTGCAGTTCAAAATCGCGCGTGGGTCGCGGGATGAGGAACGACCGGAAGCTAAATAGTTTAGTAAAAAAGAGGTTGATTGTTTTCAGGTCATGAGCATGTTGTTTGTAATGATTTCATCTCATAAAATATATTATGGGTTTAGGGGCCAATGAGGCGGAAATTTCCATAGAGTGTGCAGAGATGACAGGAGGGCACCGGACCAAACATCCCCACTAGTAAACTCGCGAAGCCCAAATTTGTTCAATTCTTAGTGCATTCAGTCTGCACTTTTTTTTCTTCACTTGTGGGCCATTCAATCGGAATTTCAGAGCAATAATCTGGACTTAAACCCTTTCCTCCACTTGAATTTTAAATCATTTCTTTTCGACAACGCAATGCTTGTGGCGTTCCCCCTAGCCGCATTTTCGATGCCCCGCCGTGTGCCCTCAGGCTCATAGTGATTTTATTTGACCGTGCACCCAACTTTCAACAATGGTCGCACCCATGATCAATTTAAAAAAACCACAGATCCCGCCAGGTGGTTAGACCCACTCCTCAACCCCCTTCACTCAGAATAGCGATTGTAATGTCGTTTGGTTTTGTTTTTTACTAACACCGGGTCCCCTAGCTGGAAATTGACAACGTCCAATGAGGAGCATCACACCAAGCTGTTAAGCCAATCTTATGCAAACGGATATGAATTTGCAGGAAACCCTTCTTCAATCGTATAATTAGAACAACCCGGAGTAACTTCAGACATTTTTTGTTAAGGACCCTCATATCAGGTGTCTGCACAGTCATCACATGTCGGAACACTACCGGTGCATAAGATACCCGCGCTCGTAGCGCGGCAAAAAACAAAACAATTAGGAATCAGCAGTCGAAATTCATCAAGGTTGATCATTAGGTCATAAGCTTTGTTTAACCTCTGTTGCTGTTGGATATGTCGGATACCTGAGCGCAATAGTAAGTCGGCCCATATTCAATGTGGGGGGGGGGGACAACATGCTTGCTTCTCCCTCAACCAAAATATGGGGGAGCCTTCCCCCTCCGCCTCCTCCATGATCTCGCCCTTGCGTATGAGGACTGAGGTCCGATCCTCTGGTTTTGTGATATGTCCATCTGTTGCGGACATTGAGAATCAGCAATAGCAAGATGATGGGCCAAAATCCTGAAAATGCCATTTTTTAATAATCGACTGCCCGAGTTAAGTGCGAAAAATTTCTCCCGCTTCGCGCGCAGTTGCTTGGGTTGCGATCAGTTTTCGACTAGTTTCCGCCCCCATGGCGTACTTTATGTTTCCAACTTCTGCAATCAAATCCTTCATCAATCTTCGAATTTAGAAATCGTCCTAAAAGGGTTTCCCCCCCCCCCCGTCGCCATTTACAGGCTCTGAATCCCGTTCGCAGATTCTAGCTGAGATTGCAAATGACTCCCCACAAGTGCCGGTCATTGACTCAGACGCACACGCCTAATACCGACTTCCTTCGGGGTGAGCGTCTGATGCCCCATTGGTTAATTGTCGCCAAATGATCACTCACAACTTGCATAACTGGAATTACCTAGTTCTCCATGTCATGCACTTCCAAGTCCACTGTACCCATGACCGCTCATAAATTTCGCTAGGTCGCCTTTGTACCTGTGTTGATGAACAAAAAATGTCTGCGCGCTTCGCGCGCTGTTGTGTTTTTTTTTCTACGATAATCGCCGCCCCCCTTTGGAACATGACTTCTGTAGCTCCGTTTCCCTGTAGAAGAATCTGTATTCTTTCCTATGATTTTAGATTTTATGGTACTATCTTCGAACCATTCCAACCTTTAATTTATGAGCCGATTTCATCTTAAGCACATTTTATTTATGTTTTCAACTTCGAATTGAAGAATTTGAGTTATACCCCTAAATACATGTGTAATACACGTAAGTGCAACTCCAAATCAATTAGGTGCGTCCCACTCCAGCCGTCCTGGCAACTGCAGAGCCTTCAGATTATTTTTGTCTACGTTCCTCGTTTATCTGCTTGACATAAGCATGGGTGTAAACAGGGGGGAACGGGGGGGCATGTCCCCCACTTTTTGACAATGCTCTCATTGACTTTTAACATTTTTACAACGTATTTTTGAAATGTGGCCATATCCCCCCCCCCCCCCACACGCTTTTGGGAGGGTAGTTAACGCTCATGGACCTATGTGAAATGCTCAAGGTTTGGCCAATCCTAATAATGGCGAATTCTAAAGAATATTGGGATCCTTTCATTCCACCCCAAATTACGTAGCGTCCGTGGCCTTTGCCCTGAAAACCAATTTATTCTACTGCTTCGCCCGCTCCTCCTTGCCAAACAATACCTTCGTCAAACCCGCCTCTGCATTTCCGCGGCGAAGTAACGTAGTAAAATTAACACGTTTTGCTCATACTTTCGAATTTGCTTGGACACGTGGCCTCCGGCCATGAATCTTACCACCCCGATTCTCGTGTCGGTTGTGGCTTATAGACTTTGCAGTTTCCGTCCGAGGCTGGGTACACCCGCATAGTCGCTATTCTGTAAACTTCCAACACAATCTTGTATCTTATTAAAAATGGGTAAATATTTTCCTGAAGATTGGATCTAATTTCTATGTCAGACAGTATACAGTCCCGGTGGCGTAGTAAAACAAGTTAGGTAAACCCACATCAACAGCACCTGCGTCGGTGCATAATCAACTCGAGATTAACTCGGTAGTTGCAGGTGACCAATAATTCGCGAAGATGGAGAATATGAGCAGGGTGAAGCCGAACTGAAATATTCACCATCACCCCAAAATATCAGCTGAGTACCACATTTTCCATAAATGCCCCTAAATTTTTTCAAAATTGTGTTTTTTCCACAGCTACTATGCAGCCTATCGTGAACTCCAATGGCCACTTTTCGAGATTTGGGTGTTTTTTAATTTGGATATATGACACCCCACCATTTCAATATCCAAGCGCCTCTACCAAATTATGGCTGCATATGCGTCACTACTGCTCAGTCCGTAAAATATGTCGGTGAAACTGGGAAGTGTCAATTCCTCATTTCCTGGTATCATATGAGAACCTTATTCTCAAAATTCCCGTTTACGCTACGCTTCAACCTATGGTGGCGCCCGCTTAGATAGTAGAAACCCATTAATATTCCCCCCCAGCGCGCCGCTGAAAAGAACCCTGGCTACCCACGGATTTACTTTCGAGATACCGAATGTACCGTTTCATGCAATCTCGAGTGACACCCCTTTCTCTCAAAATTTCTCGATCTGTTCCACGAGTGATGGTGGCGCTCCCGTTTTTGATAACCGCAATCCCCATTTCACAACGATGTGCGTCATATTCAGATATTGTCACTGTGACACTTTGCACGGTCAGATATTCTGGCTAAAATTAAGAGGGTTGGGTTCCTAGCTTCACCTGTTTACCCAAATTGTAACTGGCAGTGGGTTCTTGGTATCATTTGGTTTGTACTCACTTGCGTGAGTCTTTTTCTTTTTCACAAAAGTATAAGAAGGACGTAGATCGTGACAACTCCTAGTCAACATTTCCTTTTCACTGAAATTGCTCATTTGGACGGTTGCAATAGGCTCGGCAAGTGCCTTTTCCGCCCGGCGATCTGGGAGGGTATAACCACGAAATTTTTCTTTCAGTATGATTACGCGCTAACCCATAATGAATTGCGCTCCCTCAATTAGTGAAATCGCAGTCCCACCCCCAACGTTTCTCGGAGCGTATCGACGCCCTGTTCACGAAACATCAACACCTGTTAATCTTTTCACCAAAACGATTTCAGCGCCAAAGGATTCGATTGCGCTCCTGTCACATTTGTTAATAAAATCACTGTGCCTTACCTAGCTGATACCAGTTGGCAAGGGAGGCGTTTGTCAACCGAAACCACACGGGAACATTCGAACGAGAAACACGGATGAAGTCGTATTCAATCGGAGGATGTTTGAGACAATGCCGGGAAGACCCACTGACAATGGACAACCTCCTTCATTCTACCATGTCAACACACCACCATGGCGTGCACTCCCTATCCAACGGAGCGCCACTAGGGAGAGCGCGGAACTTTATCTACGGTCCATGGTAGCCAAACACTGAAATAAGTACTACGAACTTCAAGAAGGTTCTCTCGGAATTACTTACCATTACAGGGGTATTTACATTCAGGGGTATAGGCATGCTCTCTGTCCTGGGGGACAACATTCTTCATAATCCAAAATGCAGCGCGCCGGTGTGGGAATGTTTTCCCAGATTGACACAATCTTCGCTGGTGTCCGGGTAACCAATCCGCCTGACTATCTTAGCGGAGTGTCACATGCAGTGGCATAGCCACGGGGGGCCTGGGGGCCTTGCCCCCCCCCAAACTCCCATCTGGCCCCTATACAATTTCAAGTTATGTGTCAAAGGTCAAATATTACTGACGGAAAACCCAAATTTCCTTGCTTGAAGCTGATAAAAAAAAGTTATCATAAGCAACATAGACGCTATCCTCTAATGGTTAAAAACTTCCGATCTTGGGCTTCGGGCCCGTCTTTAGGCCCAGAAAGCCAAGCAGCCATTTTCAGTTCCGAGGTGCCACCAAACATTTTTTTTCTCTGACGCTCTCAGTCATTTATAGTGGTCGCGGATCGTATAATATATGATAGTCCGCCGGTACCAGTCTGACATGTGCGTGGAGCGCAAGGTTAACTGGACGTCACAATAGGGATGCAGCAGCACTCCTGGGGACCTGATGTATTGTGATGGCCTATATGCTCAATGTTTCAATATATTGTTCCCACGAACTCAAACCAGCTATTTTTCCAGTAAAGATAAACTCGATCTTGAGCCGTGGTGTTCGCTGGTCCTTTTAATGCCCAGGAAGTGCCATTTCCCGTGATCTAAGGATCTGTCCCAAACCGAATTTTTCTCGGACGCTACGCGCCACCTAAGTCGGCGCTCCGCTCAGATGTTCTCCTAGTCGCTCACTTGGAAAGATACATCCAGTCGGATTCAGACACCGACCACCCCCCCCCCCCCCTAACATTATGACCCTAGCTACGGCCGTGCATGGTGGGCACACGAATTAAAGAGGATACACCGAGTCATCAAGTTTTTGGGTATTATTCGTCCCCCATCCTATATGTTGTTTCAACAGTGTGTTCGCTGGTCCCTTTTAGGCCTAGGATGTGCCATTTCCAGTGATCCAAGGGGTGCCAAAAAACCAAATTTTCGTTGGGCACGGCTAGGCGCCACTATAGCGCATCCGCTTAGATATTCGCACCGCTTCGCACGTTCCAGTCGGAATGTCAACTTGACAACCCCTAACAATGATCCTAGCATACGGCCATGCGTGGCAGAACAAAAAAGAGGATACACGATTGGCTCCAGATTCTTGAATTAGGTTGGTCTGACAGTATTACGGTTTATTAATGAAATATTTTTTCTCCACTAATTGGGACATTAGAGGACAACGAGATCACATTTAAGACTTGGTATATGTAGCCCAACACTAAAGGGTCAATTTCCGCCACCTGGGGTTTTGTAAATCCCAATTGGCTGTCCGCTACGCGGCCAACCCCTGGTACGCTCCGCTTAGATAGTTTTTTTAACAACCATGCGGGTGTGCCCCCTAAAACCTTGGTGCCCCCCCCCCAGATTGAACAAGTCTGGGTACGCCCCCCCTGGTCACAGGTGACGCAGCGTTCAAGAAGTTCTGGTTTAAGCTCCCCAGATTACTGGAATCCTGTTCGTGGTTAAAAAGTCCTGATTTTCATCTACTAAATATATGAATTCAGGCTACTTGAGTATTTTCGTCAGGAGGACAAAATATGACAGCTTGTTGGCTGTTTTCAGTAAAATGGGCCTTTGAATGATAGCCATTGGAATGATTGTTTATACCGCTCGTAACTCGATTTCCAATTACGGAAGGAACAAAGGAAATATCAGTCAGTCAGTCGAAGCAATATGGGGACAGGGACCGTGGAGCTAATGTTTGCGCGGGGTTGAAAAAACAATGAAGCGACCAAATAGGAAATTAGGAAGAAGGAAGTGTAGAGCGACCCTTTGGTGCATGTTGGCACCGTGATACTGCTCCCTCGGGGAAAACTAGGGACAACGGGAGGAGTGACCGCTTGCCTGGGAACTCGGCGCCACTCGGGAGAAATCCCGGTTTGCCATCACGTTAGGGTCGGAAGTTTTTGTTTGGCACCAGGTTCCATTTCACCGACTAATGCGACTGTTCCAAGCAGTAAGTGTGCATGCTCAGACTTAACAGCCCGGGGTATAAACGTGATTCTCCCCCGTTAGACGATCCTGACGCCCTATTTAAAAACTGTCACAACTTTCTTGAGATCGCAATCAATCTTTCGGATAGGACTATCGATTTATATACCCGATGGCCGTAAATAAGGCTCATACCACCCATTACTCTGTCAACACCCCTGAGCCGACGAGAAGGCGGTCTCAGGCTGAACGTGAGCAGAAAAGTCGGTCTCTGAGCGTCCATAGTCGGTTTTAGCAACGGTAGGCAACGGTGACTGTGATGGAGGTACGGGAGGAACTGGAGGGAGCATGAAAGACCCAAAACGTTCTTGTTCGTACGAAAAAAAGTTCAGCCCCATGAACAAATTGGATATACCGTCCGCTCGAGATTTCACGTCACAGCTGCTCCCAGGGCAGGGACGTTCCAGGGGCCTGTTATTTTCCCCACGTGACCACTGTTCCACGGCTGGACCGCGTGTTTACACTTCTCTCACCGGTCTCCGGGCGAGCGCTGTGCATGTGTGGTATTGGTTCAGTTCCTGCTTAGTGACTGTGAGATTTTATTATTCTACAACCACCAAGCCATCCGTTATTTGCAAATCAGGTTTTGATTGCTAATCCCAAAACACGTAGCGGACTATTATTTTTGAACTAACAGTCGCTGTTCAGAAGTAACCCAACATTCGAATACTTGCTCGATTGGCTGCATCTTAAGTGAAACCGCAAGTAGTAATTTTTGAACGCGAATGTAAGGAAGTTTGGAAGTTTATGTTTAAACGCGCAGATCCGGCTTTCAGTAAACGCGCTCTCTTCAAAGGGCGCTCTGCCTCAACGGAATACAAACGAGCGAAACGCCGCGTCGCTCATTGCATTGGAGCTAGAAACGCATGTTCATCACGCGCAGAACCCCTCGGTTTGCACCGCGTGGTTTGTATGCGTCTCCGTGGAAGGGACACACAGCACGCACTGCCAATGTAGGTGGTGTAGTGTACGCAATGCAATTTATCGAACTAACGCAATAAGTTACCCTAGCTGCTTATTTTACTGTTTTTAGAGATACAAAGATATAGATCTAGGAGATATAGATATCTCCCATCGTGGAAATCTTGATTGGGGGGTTGTGAATAGGAATAAACACAGCCGATCGACTTTACTGGTTCATAAACAGTCTCGAATCTGAATTAGTGTAATAACGAACTCGCTGCGCCCTCGTCCGTTATTACCTAAATTAAGAAGTCTCCGACTGTTTAGTCGCCAGGTAATAAAAGTCTACCAGGTTGCAGTTTATCCCTTACAATAAGATGACCAGTGATGTTCAACTACGTAAGGTGATTGCATTGAGAAATCTTTGATTCTTTCAGAAGAGCGCCACTGGTTCATTAAAATGATACCCTGGGGTGGTCACGACCACATTGTAAGGTTCTCCGGTATTTATGTACTCGCTGTGTAAACATAGGTTCACCCAGGGCTGCATTGTTGCGTATGTTCAGCCTACTTCACTGTTTCGTCTAGTCAGTCGCCAGTGTAATGCACGGTATGGTTTGTATTCTCAAGCTGACAGGCCTAGTGTACGATTACGAATCCAGGATTACAAATGCACATTAACCATTGTAATCCACCGTGAATGCTTCGGGCACAAGGAATGTGCAACTCAAACCAAAATGTGTCTGATCATCAATGTTGTTGGATATGGATATACTAGGAATACCTCCTTAATTTTATTGCAGGTAAATGGTGAAGGAATGGGAAAGGTTTGGAAGCCAGCCTATTCAGCTTTGTTAGTTAAATTTCAAGTTCCAAGAATAAGATAGGCCTAGCCTAGGACCGCCTCTTGTTAGGCTAGGCCCTAACTTTCAATAGGCTTTGGTCTGGAGTATTCAGGCCCCCTACTCGGCCAGAGGCCCAAGTTCAGCTTAATTTCCTAAGTTATAATATTAGCAACAGATAGTATTCCTAGCATAGCTAGCTCAAGCATAGTGGAGGAACCTGTACCTAGCCTAGCCTAGCCTTGGTAATTAAAGGGGAACTCAAGGCAAGAGACATGTTCCCTAATTTTCTGCATCTTTTCAAAACACTTCCAGCGTATTGTTGAGCGCTCCCCGAACAAACCCCCCAAAAACCAAAACACCGAGTTCAAACTTCCCGGCCTTTGGCTGATGCGCCGTAACACAGCGCTACGTTGCACTAGCGCCATCTTAGCGTGCCTATTTAGAATCCTCCTTGATTGTGACGTAGCGGGACCAGAATGCTATGTATAACCGAAAAGAACGATACAATGTTATAATAGTCCAACTCTGAACTGTTATTTGATCATCAGTAGAGTTTCAGCATGGCCTCGTCGAAACAATAAAGGCTACTTGATAATCTGTACTACCCCATCCCCTTCTAAATTAGAATTTTCCCCCAATTATTGTTCGAAAATTTCGCGACAAAATGACGGGATTTTTGCGGACATTAAATCAATCTGACCCAAAACAAGCAGTCACATGAATGAATGAAATGACCAATCAGATTATGCCGCCGTCTAACGCCGACTGTCAATGGGAATTGTACAGTGGAATCTCCATATACACTTAACTAATGGGCGCTCTAATAGGATTCTGGGATGTGTGTGGTGACGTCGGATCGAGCGAGACGTTCGAAAAGATTGTTGGCGAGTGGGCCAATTTATTGCTTCTGGTGGCATATTTTCTAATCGGTTGTAGGCCATACCTTCACTAGAAATGAGTTGGAGACTCCCACATGTAATTATGCATCCAATTTGTTCTCAATTAACAGTATTTTTGTTTTGAAAGAATTATGATATGAACTGTTCTGCTACTTCGGGTGCCTGAGCGCTAACTCAAGTTACGTACGTACATGCACAAACTGAGGCTATGCTGGTTGCTGGGTCGTTGACTCGCACGATATTGGGGATATTTGAAAGTGGTGCAATAATGTCGCTGTGCACAGTAGCCGCGCGTGTTATGACAGTATGCAACAGGGCGAGACTTTGCATTCACTGTGAAATGATAACGGCGGTCTTTCAAGTCCATCAAAACACCGTTAGGAATGTCTGAAAAAATATCTATGAAATGCAAGGAAAACATACCGTCTTGCCTGGAGTTCCCTTTAATTAGGAATAGGCCTTAGGACATATGGGATAGGAATGACGAACTAAGGCCCTTACCGGACTGCTGATTACATTGATGCAGTGTAGAAAGTTTTACTTTGTGTAGCCGAAATCGGACTAACTAAAAAATTGCAATGAGAGGGCTCCACGACATGCAGTAATGAGGAAAGTAATGCCTACTTTGGAACCCATCCAACGATTTTACGGATTGGAAAGCATTTTTAGGCTACGGGGGTACCAAGTTTCAGATCAATCAGATTTGGATTAAAGCGTACGAAGTAGGCTTAAGTGCCGCTAACGCATGAAGTTTCAGCCGTGACCGACACAGCCCCCAAATCATCTTGAAAAAAAAAAAAAAAAATGCAAATTAAAAAAATTAAAAAAATTAAAAAAATTAAAAAAATTAAAAAA
>JAODTK010005203.1:0-15372 GCA_026419785.1 Sclerodactyla briareus | reverse complement strand
AAAACAGACAACCAAACAAACCACACAACAACACCAAACAAGACCAAACGAACAAACAAAAACAAACACCAACCACAATAACAGAAACAAGAAAAAACACAAACAACAAACAACATTACAACATTACAGACATACAAGAAACACAACAACAGCCGCTACGGCTACACTCACCTCCACATCACAAGTCCTTGCCCGGTGCCGTACTAAAAAAAATTGCACACCAGTAACCGATAGCACATACATTACACTGCAGTGCAACTGTGCATACAACCAAAACAATCATGTTTGTGTCTTATTTTGTGCTCTTTTTTACGAGAGAAAAATACTCCATAAACAGATTGATACGAAGCTTCACATTATTAAAAGGTGGATACAAGTTTCATGTAAATATTCCTTGTTTTGTGGTTCGTATGAGGCCCAGGACGCTAAGCGTCCTGGAACCTCGTACAGGCATGTATAGGATAGAGGCATGACTATGATATGGAGGTTTTGTGCACCTTACTGTAATATTAGTGAATGATGCGATGACTAAAGTAACCCCTAACCTCGCAACACCTAACCCCACCCTCAGTCCATTCCCTACACTCTCAATACCCTAGCTAGCCTAAGTAACACATGTATCGCATTAGGCAATCATGCCCCTAATCTCGATATATCCAGGTAACATGGGCATCATTAATGCATCATAAACCAAACTTCCTTGCGGATTCCTACTAGACTACGGAGGCAACCACAAAAAAAAAAAAAAACCAAGGGAACAAGGTTATGGCATAGAGAAGGAGAATAGTTGGTAGAGGGCGACTTCCAAAATTTTGTGACCCATATGGAGGACTGGACTCCATACCCCGTTCCCGGAGGCAAAAATACACAGTTTGTTTTGTCGTCTGCTATATACCGCTCATTCACACAAATTACGAAAATACGGAATTATCCCGAAATCTCATTTAATAATGCACCGGCAGAAGAGGAGTGTCTAATCGCTTCCCACAGACCATAGGTTCGCATGATTCCATCAACTATCCCTCATACAAGAAATTTCAAAACCACAAAAGTAGAGTCTGCTCAAACGTACGCATAACCTAGCTAAGCGTGGCCATACTCTAAGGGTCGGCCTTGCACTAGTTATTCTTAGCCTTGCTAATTCTGCTGGATATTACGCATTATCGTACCTTAAGCACACAAGGCATATATATATTCCTAAGCTAATGTCAAATGGATCGATTGGATTTTGGAGAACATTTTCCCATCAACTTTTTGGAAACAGGAACCTACTTAGCCTAGCCTATAGGCAAAGCCTATGCCTGGACCTTGGCTGGGCTGTGCAAGACCCATGGCTATTAGCTAGACCTAACGTTAGACCATGACCTATAGGAAGCGTCATTATTGTTGTGTGGACTTGTATAGACCCGACAAGGACGAGGCTAGACTGCTTGGACTTCAGTTTACCCGGCGCTGCAGTGTTAAGCTGTCACTCAGTGTCAGCTTTGACTTTGTTCGCAACATTGTCAGTAATCTATTCATTTGTCACTGGAAATCGTTATTCCTATCATAATAACCTGAAGACCTACCTGCATTTGCCCACAAGTGTAAACCAAATGAAGAGAAGAAGATATTCCAATATAGATCCACGAACTATTGTTTAGCCTGGATAAACTGTAAGATCACCATTGCAATTAAGCCTTTAACTTGAGGAATGTTGTTCATGTTTGATAGCATATCAAGTGGCAGTGAGGAGCTAGCTGCGCGCCCGATGAGCTAGGCCGCACAAACCGCGCACTACTGCGCGCTATATCTAATCTACCATGCTACATGTACTACGCTCAGATAGCGCACTTTCGGGATACGCCTATTAATTGAATAACGAAAACATTGTCACGATATTATACTCACATGGAAGGACTGATTGGTTTGTTGCCGCTCTGTTTTCCATTGCATTCATTTTGAAAACGACGGATGTTTTGACTGGGACAGGAGTTTTGCCGTACTGATCGAATAATTCAACTCAACCATTTCGGGAAAGTCCAAAGTGCAATGTATGTGGGTGGGAAAGGGAGGGGGCTGAAGCCGAGCGGGATTCGAGCTAGGGAGGAGAAAGTGAAATTTTTTGTCTGAAACACCACCCAGTGCCTGTGGTGGCCACTGTTGACTAGATTTGAACCTGATCACAAATTTTGGGGCGCTAACAACTGAGCTCCAATCTCCACCTGTCACATGTAATTTCATCTCCGACCGCTGGAAACGTACCCCAAGCTTCGAAAATTCCACCCCTTATCCCCCAAAAATGTTTGGCTACTATCGCATGACAACACAACTTTATCTATATTTACCAACTCAAGTATGGAGGATTCGCCGACTATGGCAACCTGATGCCGTCCGACAGCGATGGTCTGGCTACAGAAGACATTGTAAGTTATACCAGCTGCTGGAAGCTTCCTGTTGCATACTTTTTGCATGGTGGCTCAATCTCCCTGGTGCTATCCAATCAGAGATCGCCTTAGACCTCATAACATACTGACAGAAGCTGGCCTAATCGTCTACGGAGTTGTATGTGCAGGAATTGTTGCAACCTCTTTTTGTTTTGGGCTGTGCAATGTGGAATGTGGCTTATTAGTTTGTGGCTGTCCACTGTGGGTACAGGCACCAATCTAGCGTTGTGACTAGGACTAAACTGTCAGTTTCTGTCTCCGGACCCGGACGCTCCGCCCCAGACAATTTCCCTCAACGGAAATGTTTTTTTGTGGTCAGAATTGGAGTTAGGGACTGGACGGTTAGGGTCACTTTTGGGTGGCCATAGTCCTGGGTGGGAGTTGTCCGGGAACCGTTTCAATGTATCTCAGCTGGTGTTAGAACTTGACTGTATTCTCCCACTCAAGTCATCAACATTAAGTCACACAGTGCCTATATTCCAGGCACAATAAGTCTGCGGATAATTTTTTCGTCCGGCTGTCGCTCCATAAAGTTTAAACACGACCAACTCCCCAGGCACGGAGTTGGGATTTGCCACAATTAATTCCCTACGGCAAAAATAGTTTTTCATCATGGTACCGGCAGTCACCAAATTGATGGATCTTTAAAGGATCCATCGCGAGAACCCCTTTCCCTTCTTTAGGGACACAGCTCCGTCTGCCGGGTCACACTTTTTATATTTCGGATAGCTGCAGATCTCCAGGTCAGAGCGATGGCGGGTCCCGTAGTTCAGTTTTTCAATTTCGATCATATACTGGTAGCAGTGACGAACCCGAAGGGCGAATTACCTCATGCTCCCCTATTTGTACCGGTAGTATCTTGCGAACGATGTGCTTCAGATCTCGGTAGTCATAGACGGAAGGCTGTGGAAGGGCTGCATACCCTCTGTTGTGGGATCCGTGTATGATCTTGATTTGTTTGATTGCTAGGGTTCAGGAAGCCAATTTGACTCATCGTGAACCTACCGAAGTTTGATGGGGATGAGCACCGTCGACGACTCGCCTTCTCTCCTCCACTAGTGCCCAGATGATCGCGGAGGCACGGAGTAGCACACAATCCCCTACTCCCGTGACCGCAATTTTACGTCCACTTTTACTGATCATTGACTCAGGAACCCGACACTTTTCTCAGAACCTGGGGAGCGGAAGATGTTTCTCCGCGACTGCTCACAGCCGACCGCGAGCCTATTGCAAGTGCCCCCGGAAAAACCCCCCCGAAATTACCAAGCCACTGCTCAACGCAGGACCAGAAACCTAAGCCCAGGAACACGCCAGTCGAACTTCAAATACAGCCACCTAGATAAAAACCACCCCCCGCCTGCGTGATCGCTGAATCCGAACCCGGGACCTGTTGCTTGCAAAGCGCACTGATACCGCTCTACGATTTCTCCCGTGTGTACCCATGATCAGGAGAAGTGGCAAACTAAGTGGCGGAACCCTTCCCATTGTCCCCCCCCCCCTCTGCCACTTCACCACTGGTTGGTCCATTCGGTCCTAGTCCGTTTTTAACGCCCCCCCCCCGGAGACGGCTACGTAATTATTTTTGAATCATAGATATATCAGACATCCATATTTCAGTGTATTTGCCAGAAGAGGAAGGTTGCATGAGCCACCCCTCCCCTTCCCCCATGTTCTTTTTTATATTGAAGACCCACAAGGTATGTAACTCGATTGCTATTGTGAATTTGATGCAAAACCTGGCAATGATACCCTTGCGTTTCATCTGTCCGAAGGTGTAGGGCGTCAACGGGCATGTGGCCATCGTTACTGTCCTATACTCGTACTTGTCAAGTCTGACTAGTTCTGTTACTTTGTGACCAGCCGGCGTGAGTCAAAGCTTCCCTGTCTGAGAGTGAGATATCGTTCTCAAATAAATCAGAGTTGTCTAAAATAATTAATTCGCGCGGGCTAGGCTAATCTACCAGCCAAGGGCCAGTTAATAACTCGAGAACCAGAAAAACCAGAAACTCTTGCAAATAGGACGCGGACGTCTCAGCTGTGGTAGTCGTAAACCGGTGTTCACTGTCTGAGCGTCAATACAAACTGTGATAATGATTCATCGGCCCTTCCGGCCTCATAATAATTCCTTCCATAGTTTTTCGATTAAATTATTTTTGCATTTAAACTAATTATATTTATAGTGATACTCGAGCTAAATTAACTCGTTCGTTTAAACTTGGTCAGTAGATTGCAATCTTACTTCACGCAGTGTATGGAGGTAGTGGAACATGCGCGCACATATGCGATTTGCCCGGACGGTATGGCGGACCAGCATTCGCGCGCTCACACTGCACGCATAGCGTTGCTACGCTAGTACGGAGCCAATAAACGCAAAACACCAGTTAGGTATATTAATTCCTCTAGGCCTAGGCTAGTTTGTGGTATATTATATTCCTCTAGTCACCACGCAAAATCATCAAAGTGACATTCGCCATCCTGTTGCCTAATTGTGAAATTTTCGAAAGTAATTTTGCTATGGAAAGTATTCTAGTGTCTTTTAGTGCCTTTATTTCTCTATAAGAAGAAGATATCAATTGGCAACAATGCATCGTGTAAGTCGTAAACTCTAGCCATACCTATATCCTTTCTATGGGTTATGGTCAGGTTACATGTGAAAATTTGTTAGGGCCAGTTCCGCGAAAGGAGAAAATTACGAAAGGAGAAAATTCTCACTCAACAAATAATTGATGAAGAATGATTTACCCTGCTACAAATAATTGAGAAGTAGAAGTAGATTTGTGTCAGTTATATGTAAAAATTGGACCTCCCTCCGTTGGTGTAGGCCTAGCTGAAGAAAGTTACAGGCCACCACAGAAAAAGCGAACAAGGCGGCCAACGACCGCATGCACGAGTTGCGAATTGAAATTTGTAGAGGACTATAGTATACTGCGCGGAGTTAGCGAATGCCTGAATCAACGCGCGCGATGCAAAGTAAAACAAGATTAGAGTAACGGTGTGTAATGATTGCCCATTCATGAAAAATCACAAAAAAATAGTCAATGTTCAGCCGTAATTGTTGAGCGAAAGAGGAGGGGATGTACGATATATACTATAAGAACGTTGAGGGAGTCTGTAGGTTCCAAGGTAAAAAAAATCAGATAATTACTCTCTTATTCGGAACAATATTTGGTATCTTGCGATTCGCAGCGTCCCTGAAGAGGGGTCAATTAGCATTCTCACAAATAGCCACGGGTTCTGAGATAAGCAATCACACAGACTGACTGAGGATGTAAACTTGGGGTTATCGAAAGCTATCGAGGATTTCTAGCCAAGAAATAATATTTTCGATGACATCCTATTGACCACCTAAATTCATAGAAGCAAATAGAACAAAATTTGAGAGAATACCCTCGTCATATTCTGACAAAGATGATTTAAAGAAGCATATCGTCTCACAAAACTCGGGAGAAGAGAAGATGGACGATGCGTTGACAGTTGGAGCGAGATGGCAGCAGGGTGGGGTGTCGTTCAGGGATCATGGCCATGGGAGGGAGGGGGGGGGGGTTAAAGGGACGTTCCCCTGTCCTTTGCGATTTTTTTCAGTAATTAGTAATAACACTTCAACACCCAATCGCATACCTTAACGAAACAAAATCGGCCACGGGTAAAATCACCGTTGAAAACTGGCATATTAAACCCAATTCAGATAAGAAACATGACAACATCGATTAATCTGCTCGTCCTCAAAACGTTGATGTAACGCACCCGTCCGCGTATTGATTCGTTTGGGAGACCAAGTGAAAAAACCGAGGGAGCTACAGATATCCTTCGATTGATTAGACGCGGAGGAGATATAGATGACCGACAGAAGGGTATATCGGTGTATTTCCCTTTTTGATGCGTGTTTTTTTTTTTTTTGGGATAATAACAAGTAGGCCTATATGAAACTGTATAGGAAAATGGAAACGACGGCTTGTTATATCAGCCAAGGTCTGGCTCTGTAATACAAATTGATTTACACAATCGATCACAGCTAATTAACATGAAATCGATGCGAGAGTTCTCAATCTACCTAGAGCAGTGTTCGGCCCTTTGAAAATTCCAGGTCAGGGTCATCCATGTACGCGCTCCCACGCGAGATAGATGCCTTCACTGATGCGCACACTCTTCCGTCTCACAAATACCAGGGACGGCGATCTTGTTAATTTATGGGGGGGGGGGGATTCGATAGGTTGGCGCGTGGGCTGTATCATGAAAATGTTACGTTCGACAGGACCCCTAAATTGCAGGGAAGCGGCACTCCATGGGGGCCGTATGGCAGTTGACCAACATTCCTGAATTGACGATAAACTTCCAAAAGATATTTAAAAATTCTTGAAAGGAACTCATCGTTGTTCATTCCTTACATTGGGCCACCCGGTCAGTGGAAAGCGTTAGCGTACAAGTAGATTTTTCACCTACAGGCCCCCATGGGCCCGAAATAGAATTGAATTACGACACTTCCCAGGCGGCCTTATGGCAGTAAACAAATCCCTAAAATGGAATGAATTTCCACCATTTTTATTTCAAGAAAAACTTTGTGAAGGAGATCGATGTTAGCCTCACAATTTTGAGCACACCATTTGGTCGACGCGTAGCGTACACCAAACTATTTCATCTTGCAGGACCCCCAGATCGTGGGTGGGGGGTGGAGCGGCACTTTCTGGGCCCTTAGACAGTGAGTAACATCTCTGAAATTGACAATAATAAATTTTCCGAATTATATTTCTAGAAAATGTTCTGAAAGAACTGTCCGATGTTTATTCCTTACTTTTTGGGCCACCATCAGTTGACGCGTCGCGTGCAAGATTTTTCGCCTTACGGGCCACCACCCCCCCCCCTTCTTTAATGCAAGAAACGTCACTTCCCGGACCTTATGGGCAATAAGCAAAAAAGGCCCTAAAATTAGCAATAGTAGCAATTAAATTCCCGAAATGACATCTCAAGGAACATTTTTAAAGGAAGTGATCATTGTTATCTCTCACAATCGGGCCACTATCGGAATGAATGTTTTGGTCTCGCAGACTCGGCCTCAGAACAGACGGCTGGGAAAGACACTTTCCCGGGCCGTACAGGAGTATCAACATCAATAAAAATTCACAATGGAATTACCGAATTTATATCTCAGAAACGTTGGAAGGAAAATGATCGATGGTTACGTCTTACAATCACGCCACATCATTGAAGCGTCTTTGAGCGTTCAAGAAGAAACTCCCGTAAGACAGACCCCTCAGATTGCAGGGAGCCGGCACTTAACGCCTTATGGCAGAGAGTAAGCAACATCAGTGAAATTTAAATAAATTTCAAAAAACTCTCGCTGCTCAGAGATTGCCCTCCCAATTGGGTTACAAATTGCACCCATCTTGAAAATTTGCTGTGTGGAATAAGTGTGCATTTTTCAGCCCGGTCTTGATAGAGACAAATCGAGGAAAGCTGACTCCAGGCCGAGAAAGTTGTCATTGCAGATTGTCTCTGACTCAAAATTTGGTCTGATTTCATGTCTCGAATTGTTCTCCCGCCGCCTGATAGGGCAATAAGTCAAGCACGTAAACCCCATATGATGTGGCCGATTCTGGTCTGTTGTTTTTCATTGCATTAATCGTTCATACAAGAAGCAGCACGTGTAGACCACGGGCGGCAGCAACGCCAGTCTGTTTAAACAATGAGGATTTTAAGAAGGAGACCTAAATCAGGATCGGTTGTGTACAGGTTAGGATTCCCAACCCAAAACTCCTCTGGGCCTCTTATATAGGTTCACACGCACTGTAGATGAACCACGGACTGGAGAAGAAGCATATTTGCAAAATCTGAAAAGTTATGGTGTGCATTAGGCCTTCTGTTTTGAACCTGAACGGAAGACTAACGGCAGCAACCGCAGCGCGACTTTTTTTTGCATTTTGGGCTTCACAATATAAAATTTGAGCATCTTGATTAGAAATATGGGTCAGGCCTTTGTGTTATAGCCGTACTGTAGCTTTGATTGAGATTTGTTTGTCACCAGTCAGAACGATTGGGGACAGTCGTATTATGTCACATTTCGGCCTTCACAATATAAAATTTGAGCAATCTGAGTACGAAATATGTGTCAGGCTCGTGCATATCGCCGTAATTTTACCTTTGGATTGTAGGATGTTCCACAGTCGGAAAGAAAATTTATTGGGGGGCATTTGATATTATGTCCCCTCCACCAAAATATTGGGGGGGGGACGTCCCCCTCCTCCCGACCCCTCCGTGATCGCAACCCTGAGATACTTCAAAATCCACTGCATTGCCTCGTTCACGCGACAGGTACCTCCACTGCATGTGCTCCGTCACTGACAGGTATTTCCTCATTCGCTCCTCTTCGACAGGTACCTTCACCTGTATGGGCTCCCGTCACTCGACAGGTACGGTCACTGCTTGCGCTCCGTCTCTAGACAGGTACTTCATCAATTCGTTTCATCACTCGACCGGTACTCCACTGCATGTGCTCCGTCACTCGACAGGGACCTTCACTGCATGCGCTCAGTCTCTCGACAGTTACTCCACTGCGTGTCTCCGTCCACTGACAGGGTTTCTCCATGGCCTGTGCCTTCCGTCACACGTGACAGGTTCCTTCACTGCATGTGCTCCGTCACTCGACAGGTTACTTCACGCATGCGCTAGTCCAATCGACAGGTACCTCCCACTGCATGTGCCACCGTCCTCGCAGGTACCTCCACTGCATGCGCTCCGTCTCTCGACAGGTACTTCCACTTAATGCGCGCCGTCCTCGCGACCGGGACCTCACTGCCATGCGCTCGTCACTCGACAGGTACCTCCCTGCATTGTGCTCCGTCACTCGAAAGGGTACTGTCACTGCATGCGCTCCGCGTCGCGACATGTACCTTCACTGTATGCGTTCCGTCTCTCGATAGGTACCATCACTGCATGTGCTCCGTCACTCGACAGGACCTCCACTGCATGGCGCTCCTAGTCTCTCGACAGGTACTTTCACTCAATTTGCTCGTCTCTCGACAGGTGGTACCTTCACTGCATGCACTCCGTCCGTCTCTCGACAAGGACCTTTACTGCAAGCGCTTGGCGTCTTGTCGACCGGTACATTCACTGCATGCGCTCCGTCTCCCGACCGGTACCTCACTGCCGGCGCTCTGACACTCGAAAGGTGCCGTCCGCATGCCTCCGGACAATCGGACAGTTACCGGTACTTCCGGCACGCATGCCTCCGTCTCTCGACAGGGTACTTTTCACTGCTGCGCTCCGTCTCTCGACGGGTACCTCCACTGCATGCTCTCCGACTCTCGACAGATACCTTCAATGCATGCGCTCAGTCTCTCGAAGGTACCTTCACTGCATGCGCTCAGCCTCTCGCAGGTACCTACACTGCCACTGCCTACAGCTATCGACAGGTACCTCCACTGCATGCGATCCGCCTCTTCACGGTAAATCCTCGGCATGCGCTCCGTTCACTTGAACAGGTACTCAACTGCATGGCTCCGTCACTGAAGGTACTCCACTGCATTGCGCTCAGCTCTCGACAGGACCTCCACTTAATACGCCCGGCAGTCGAGACAGGTACCTTCACTGACATGCCGCCTCCTCACTCGAAGGTACGTCCCACTGAATGCGCTCTCTATCGACAGGGTACTTACAATTAATTCGCTACAGTCTCGCGCAGGTACCTCCACTGCAGGTGCTCCGTCACTGGACAGGTTCTTTCACTGCATGCGCTCCGTCACTCGACCGGTACCTCACGAATGTGCCAGTCACTCGACAAGGTACCTCCCACTGGCATGCGCTCGTCTCTCGCAGGTACTTTCACCAATTTGCTCCGTCTCTCGACAGGTACCTTCCATGCATGCAACTCCGTCCGTTCTCTCGACAAGCTACCTTACTGCAAGCGCTTCGTCTATCCACAGGGACCTTCACGGCTGCGCTCCGTCTCACGACAGGTGCCTCACTGCACGCGCTCTGACCACTCGACAGGTTGCCGTCACTGCATGTGGTCCGTCTCTCGTCAGGTACTTTCACTGCATGCGCTCCGTCTCTCGAACCAGGGTACCCCGCACTGCATGCGCTCCGTCACTAGGACAGGTAACTTCAGTGCATGCGCTACGCATCTCGGGACAGGTACCTTCACTGCAATGAGCTCCGTCTCTTCGACAGGTTTACCGTTCATTGCATTGCGCTCAGTCTCTCGACGAGAGTTGCCGGTTACCTTCCGGCACGCATGCAACTCCGTCTTCTCGACGGGTTACGGGTACCTTCATGCATGCCCTCCGTCATCGACAGGTACCTTCACTGCATCGATCAGCCTATGACAGGTACCTTCACGGCATACGACTCAGGCCTCTCGGACAGGTACCTACACTGAATGCGCTCAGCCAGCCGCACGACAGGTGCCTGCACTGCATGCGCTCGGTCCCTCGACGTTACATTCAAGGCATTGCACTCCGGACCCATCGACAGGTACCTTCACTGCTTGTACTCCGGTCTGTGTCCGGTACATTACTGCATGCGCGCGTCTCCTCGGACAGGTACCTCACTGCATGAGCCCGTCATCGACAGGTCCTTAGTGCATGCGCTCCGCCTCTATACAGTACCTTCACTGCATGCGTCCCGTATCTAGACACGTGCCTTCACTGCATGCGCTCCGACACTTCAACAGGTACCTCCCCTGCAGGCGCCTACGTCTCTCGACAGGTACCTTCTACCTACATGCGCTCGTCTCACGACAGGTACCTCCACTGCATGCGCTTCGTCACTCAACAGGTACCATCACTGCATGCGCTTCGTCACTCAACAGGTACCATCACTGCATGCCCTCCGTCTATGCGACAGTACAGGTACCTCCACTGCATGCGCCCCGTCACTCGACCAGGTACCGTTCATAGCATTGCGCTCCGTCTCTCGACAGGTACCTTCATGCATGCCCCCGTTCTGGCATGTACCTACACTGCATGCGCCCCGTCTTTCGACGCAGTGCCAACGGATGCGATGAATGAATTACGCAGTGCGGGTGATAAAAGTGTGCAATTGAGCGAAGAGTAGGAAAACGCCAAAAAATGTTTTATTGGGGGACATTTGGCATGCAAGGTGGGTTTTGGCGATAAAAAAGGTTCAGGTGGAAGTACAGGGTGCGTGATGTTATTCAGAAAGGCACAGACCGCTGAGTAGACCGCTCGGTCCTAATTTTTATATACATATAGCGCTTACAAAACGCATACAAAAAACAAGATTTCAGCTTGAATTCGGAATACGTTCTAATATTAAATATTAGCGCGACCAGTGACGGTATAGGGGGAGGGGAGTGGTGTGCGTGGGGCCTCCACCAGATAAAAAGAGGAAGAAAAGGGGCCATAAAGAGTGTAAAAAGAAAAGGGAAAGCCGGGGGGGGGTGAACAGAGGGTAATGGCGGATAAGGTCTAGAGGTAAAATAATCGGGCCAACCCCCAAACAAAAAAAATTGCTGTATGGCCTTGGGATATAGTAGAGGGTTGGCAAGTAGGTGGAGCCTTATAGCCATGCTAACTTTTCCCAGGCATTTGCTTTTGGCACATTGGATTGTTGAACTTTCGGTTGGAATGAAGGTCGGTGTCCAGAAAGAAAGAAGAAGGGGACACAGGCACCCATTGGCGTTGGAATTGCAAATTCTTGATATTCAGAAAATCAATCCGACCAAGCGATTTTCACCACCGAGATACAAAAGAGGAAAAAATTCGTTCTCTCAACGCCAACCACGTCGCCATTATGTTGAGCGCCAACCGCCGATAGAAATACCGTACGGCATTTTATCGCCACTTAGTGTGAACCACCCCATCTTTTAAATTGTCGTATAGTATCGTATAGAAAAGTGTGAACAGCGCTTTAGTCCTGTGTTTGGACGTTGATATTCCTGATCTGTGCTTCATATCGACACTCACGAAATTTTACAGAGAGCCCATCAACAATCAGTATCAAGATTTGCCCAGCAAAGATTTTGTAAAACGGGCTCATAAAGGCAAAGCCGGCCAAAATAATACTCTTTTCTGGTGTGATAAGGTTATACGAGAATAAAAAAAAAATCGTTTCAAATATCACTCTGTTCCAGGTTCATAGCAGTCGGTTTGTGGGAAGATATGGCTTACTCAAATGTCATATTAATTGTGATTTTGGCACAACTGGCAAACCTTTTATGATGTCATATCTACCAATATAAAGGAAAAGACATTCATAGAGACGGATTTAGATATCCTTCTCTTATGAATATATTTCTACACCTTCTCTTCAAAAATGGTAGATAGGACATCATAAAAAGTTGCCAATTTGCAAAATTACAATTAGCATTGATAAATTAATAATCTTTAGAATTCGTTAACTTATAACGCAACTGCCAGGGACATGAAACAAAGTGATGGCATGATCTTCAATGACACAACAATGACATTGGAATATTTGCTGGATTTGTCCTTTAACGTCTACTATGGACAAACAGCGATCGCTTCCATATGGGATGAAAGCCAATCACCACACTGATAGGGGACACATTCCCGCGTCAGAATATTCAAATATGTCCCCCGGGACTTATCAAAAATGGGTGACGTGGAACAACAAGGCAAACCATCAAGAATTCAGAACCTGATTGTGCTATCAATTTTATCGTATTTAAAAACTTGGCAAGCTATGAAAAGAAAAAAAAAAAACTCATCTGATCTGAATGTTTGAAACCTCAACCTAGTTTTTTTTGACATAAGTGTTTCTCAATTTACAATTGGAGTATTCAATTTTTCTGTACTGATGGGGCTGGTTGACTAAACAAACTGCAATGAGCCCGCGCAGAGCTAATACAGTGGATTCGGTTCATTTTATGCTTCAGCTGCGTCATGCTTGGTACATTCTATTTTGGTATTGTGATGAGGTTAATAATAATGAAGTTTTCTGTAAATAACCGGAACTTATACAGCGGTTGCTTGCATCCTTTCAAAGCCGTGTGTTGTACCGTACTGATGATTGAACATCTACATGAAATGTAATGAGCAGAATTAAAATGACAGAAAACACCCACCAATTTCAAAGTCAAATATATTCGCACAGTCAAACGCATATACACAAACTACCAAAATTACGACATGATTCGAAAGACATCTTTCATAGTCAGGGACATAAATTAAAGGATAACAACAAAACTAACTGCTGACATCGGCGAGGTACTGACCACAACAACGATCATAATTTTCTTGTGGGATTAGTTGAATAGGAGCAGGTACCCCTTCGAGCTTGTTTGTTTAAGTCAGGGACGTATCCATTACATGAAGACGTTCCTTGCAGTTTAGCTGGAGTTGGGTGGGAGTCTGATCAAGAATTCTGAATGAGCCAGGGCCGCACTGAGCTCTGCAATTCTGAGATTTGTCTATTGTCTATAGATGTGTGTGAGTTTTTGTCCGGTTAAGGTGACTCATTGACCGTGTAGCTAATGGTGCCTAGGGTTTCCCCGATTAACAACAGAATCAATCCATTTTTTGGACGGGAGGGGGGGGGGAGGGGGGGAGGGGAGGGTCGAGAAAATGCAAAAGATCTGTTGGTATTATCCGGCCCATGGGCAATATTACGACCATGGTGAGATATCGTCTGCTCAGCGGGATATCTTTGGTATTGAAGCCTCTCACAGAAGGAAAGGAAAACGGGTGGGCCTTGGCGTACGTAGGCCTGAAAGTTATTCGAATGGAAGGAGCGTAACTTACGTCCACGGTGTGGTAATTTCTTCCCTGGACGCACCACCGTACTATGAGGTTATTATAATGGGCGGAGCTGACACCGGATGTGGCTCTGACTTCTCTCACGACCGCGCTCACTACAAGACGCTTATTTCAAAACACAGTCGAGGCTACATGTTTCTGTATAGACAAATAAGGAAATTTAGGTTAGAAAGGCTGTGATTAAAATAATAATCGTCTCAACGCGCAAGAATAAAGGCCTGGTGCTGATCTGCCGATATAGTATCGCCGACGTCCTGCCGGATGTAGTGATGTGTGTATTTCCGGGATGAATACGTGGTATGAAGGAAATGGCAGGTATTGCGTGGCCTAAACAGCGTGGTTTGTTAGGTGATGATTTTGTAATCGATCACAGGGGAGTGGCAGGAATCAAGGCTGTTTGAGTAGGCATAACAGCCAGAGGTGTTGTATATTAGTATCCAACCGCAATGCCTATATGACGATGTACGGTTCAACACTAAAAAAAAAAAAAAAAACAACCGAGTATTTGTTTAGAACTACCATTCATTAAATACTCCATTGTTTTTAGATATATAGCTGGATTAAAAACTGAATGGTCAGTTCCCAAACGGAAGTAATAGGATTTTACGTTCCGGGTTATGCGTCCTTTGAAGTTTGTGTATGTGAAGCATGTGTATTGCGCAATATCGAAAAACATCCCATCAGGCAATAATAACTGATGTCATCATACTTGCACAACCCTGCAAACATTCGAGTTTTCTATGGAAATTCACACATACTTTTCACTTCGAAAAGCATTTAGTTGATGGGATGATTGATGTAGTGGGTTGGTAGGTGTTGATGGTTACCGGTACTTTGGGGAGAGAAAAGAAAGACAACAGAATTTCTGGCTGAATGTATTGACGTGATTCAAACAAAATGAAACAAGTAAATACATTAACATGATTCCGTGTGACCGTTATTGCGCAATTGGGGTTCCCCAAGTTCTCTGCCTAATGGCCCAAACTTGACGGTCATAACTCAACATTAGGAACATCGTATTGAAATGGGGGTTGCCCCTAAGATAGAGTTTCCATTATCCACGTATCACTTCCGATGTTTCCAAGCCTGCAGTTGCCAGTTGTCCTTTAAAATTACTGTTCCGTCAGATTGACTTTTGCTCTAAATATTGTTCACAGTATATATACCAATTATTCGATATTGAGGGCGCCACGTGATCTTTTTGGCCATGATTC
>JAODTK010005201.1:0-10334 GCA_026419785.1 Sclerodactyla briareus | reverse complement strand
ACAAATCTTGTACTTCCCATAAGAAAAGTTGCTACTCACTTTCAGCTTGATATATACAAGCTACCTGGACTTTATTGTTTAAAACTTTTCATCTTTGATCTCTTTATGCCTTTGACCTGATCCACAGTAAGAGTAATCATTAGCTATTGTTGTGAATCAACATACATGTACCAAACCTATGAGCTTAATTTGATTTGATTGTACGGGTTCAGGATCCATTGACTCATCGTGGACCTAACCGAATTTTGATCTGGATGAGCAGCGGCGACAACTCGCCTTCTCTTCTCGACTCTTGCTCAGATGAATCGAGGCAGAGTGCACCAATCCCTGGCTCCCGGGACCGCAATTTTCTCCCCATCCGACGGACGATCAGGACTCCAGGCCTGACCATTTCTCATAACCTGGAGGATCGGAAGATGTTCGACGCGACTGCTCATCACCGACCGACAGACCTATTGCAAGTGCCCCGAAACAACCCCACGAAATTACCAAGCCAACTGCGTCCAACAGTCAGGACCAGGAACCTAGACCAGGACCACGCATCGCAACTGCAGTACAGCCACTTCTGGAAAACCCCGGTGCTGATCGGCTGAATTTTCGAACCCGGGACCTGTTTGCATTCCCAGCGCACTGATACCGCTCTAACTATCTCCCGCTCGTTTCCATCCAGGTGGGGTCGAGTTAGACTAAACATGAATTTTCTCACAATTCCTTATTTAAGCCATTTTTTAACCAGAAGGCCCCTGGTCCACACCAAAATAAATAGGGTCCCTGTACTTCCAGGAGTAGCTGAACAATTTCGGCATGTGGTTCCCAGAATTCTGCCCTCATCATGTTGATAAGGTTTTAGTTTAGACTTTTGAACCTCGTTGACCTCAATATGACATTTGACCACCAAACAATAGGGATTATGTGCTCATTATTAGGAAGCCCCATACCATGTATGAGCCAGCCAGGTGGGTCGGGTTATCTTAACAAGCTTGAAACAAAAATATGCCGAATTAGGAGCATCCTTTTACTTCTAGTGACCCCTTTTCTCCAACCCTGATTCTCTCAGGACCAAGGTGGACCACATCCACACTCGAATATCATGGAAATCCACAACCTCATCATACACGGACACTGGCATGGAGTCTTGTACCTCCATTGACCACCACTCCGCAATTCCACAGGAGATTATTTGGGCAAACAGCTGAATAGCACATACGTCTTCCTGTGGGAACGCTGATACAGGCAAAAACATCAGAGGCTGTTTCAACAGGCTGCCAGTAATGTGCTCTCTCAAACATATCAACCCAAATTAACTAGTGCATGAGACAATTGTCCGGAACAATGCATAATCGATCCGGCGGATAAGGAAAGAGATAACTCTTGATTTGTTAACTCAATAATTTATGGGAAGAACGGGAACTGTTTAAAATTTTTTCAGGACCAATCAGTCCAAGTGAGACTCCAGAGCTCTTTGCACGAGAAAGGATGGCGATTCACGTCGTCATTAATTAAATAATGAACATTTATCATATCTTATTACAGATCGCTATATACACATTTAGGTACATTCAATAAATAGACAAAAGGGCATCTTGCTTTTACATCTCATAAAACCAAACTCTGAGGAAAACAGGACCCTTGACATGCTCTTGATGTCAACAAATTCTGCAGTGCAACCCTGTCAAATTGATATTGATCATATGTACATACACAAGTCGGGCATGCGGATTGAAGGGGTACTGCAAACATCATGCGAGTCAACAACTTGTTCTCATGTCCCATTTGTTTGTTTACCTTTACTCACACACTTGTTAGCTGAAACTGTTTTTTATTAGACGGAAACTGTAACATAATTATTTGAAAGCAATTGGGCAGTAAAGATAGTATGAATGGAATCAATTTTAAAATAAAACTAGATATTTAGAATATTATTTAGCTCTGTCCAAAGCAGTTAATCAAGAGTTTAGCTTTTGAAAGCAATAAATATTGCGCAGTAAATTATTTAAATCAAATAAAAGTAGATAAACTAGAAATATAAGCAAGGATAAAACGCTATACAAACCAATTACTTTAAGAATACTAGGACTGAATTGTATCTGACATCACCAATGACATACCTGTGAAATAATTTGTTTTTATTGATAATCTTGTCCAATAATGGAAAATTCAGAATGAGGCCATCTTAAATATAAGTCCGTTCGTCAAAAATTTGGTGTAAAATATGAATCCAAATACGTCATTTGCTTGCCAAGCATGCTGAATCACTCCCGGCAATACTTACCACACAAAAGAATAAACTCTAAACAGTACCAACGTAATTCCGCTACTGTAACAACTGCTATTCATATATATTCATAAATGTAAACTAACTCCAGAGGCAAGAAGGCCGATGTGCACTTCTGGACAAGAATTTTCTTATTGAATAGTGCTGACCCTATCCCTAATTTCAAATCCTGTACCTTAACAATGAGTGATCACTCTATCAACTGCAAGGCAGCCAATCAGAAAGCATCTTGCTGGAACGCGCTTCTATTTTTTCTTGGTATGCTTGCCGAGCAAGGATCGCACCTATTCGAGCCCAGCAAGGAGGCAGACATGGATACTGCAATATTGTCAGCTTTAAAATCCCTGATCGGGTACACGGAAACTAAGCAGGCAATCTTGGGCAGTACTTATTGGTGGGGTGGTGGTAATACAGAACGCAACGGCAACTTGCAAATGCCTACCCCTCGTTTGTCCCTGCTCCCGTCCCTGTGCTGATCCTTCCTCGAGGAGGCCACACGTGCCATTTTCTCTTCAACTCTTTTAGACCCGACGCAAATCGAACCCGGTCTACCGGTGGAAGGCTGACCCCCTACAAACGTGCTAACCACTCTCGGTTACACCTGGGACTAGTCTGTGTAAATGTTCTTTCAAATGGTGAGGAACTCAAATAAAACTGGGTGCTGCCACTCACCTTTTGAGAATGTTAGTGATCAATGTGTAAATCTTGGTAAATGAACTGTTTTTATGCACAGTGGTCACAGTTCAAATTCATGGTGAAACTGTTTGAAGTACTGCCCGTCCTGTGGAATAATATAGTCTGTTATAAAGTTTTTGAAAAAAAAAACCTAAGAGCAACCAATGTCACTGTAAGTTTTTTCAACCCACACAAATCAATTATTTCCATTGCAGATACACCTTTTGTTACACCCTAATGACTACCACTCCAAATTCCAGACCATGCACCTACCACCTCATAAAGTACCATTGTCCCGGATGACAATCACCATGTTTTATTAGCATCCAAGCTGATCTACAGGATAAGCTTTAACTTCTTCAAATAACCTTTGGGTAAGAATTCCCTAGATGACTGCATGTACCCCAGAACCCCTAGCTGATCACTGACCCCAGATTGCCCAACAACCGATCACCGGCAATTAGAGCTCTTCAGCACTGTCACCTTCTGCCCATGTTTTGTAATTTTTAAAGAGAATGTAATGCCTCTTTATTGGGTGGGGGGGGGTGGCATTTGCATTTCATCTCACGAGCTCATCATTTCTTGCGAAAAACGATACTTATGTAACCCCATATGACTTTTGGTAGGGGTCAAGATGACCCCCTGTCAATCAGACCGATCTTGGTATCCCAGTGTTGGCAAATATAATGAAGACTAAGCATACCAACAGTCCCAGATACCACTGCCCCTTTTATCATACTGATCCCACCTATCTACAGAGGACTTTCACAAATTTTCTACATAATACCTCCTTTATTGCCTCTTTGGAATGTCCTTTTGATTAAATCCCCTAGATACTGCCAGGCACCACTAGTCCCTGTTGGCACTGGACTGAGTATGATGGTAATCCATCTGATCAACTCAAAAACCTGGTCACCTACAAACAAGCACATCATGCAAGCCCGACATAAGCACATGTACTAGGTAGGTCCTTCAATAATGTAAACAAAATTACATCAACTGTCTCTATTTAGATACATATAATAAATTTTTGATAAATTATGAAATGAAAGCATACACTGGTTAATACTCGAGATAAAGTCTCACACAATCTGGCTTGTCCACTGTAACTGGCCTTTCGTTTTCTTTCCTTGCCGCTCTGCGTGCAAAACCTCTTGCTGTCGCTGACTTCAAATTCATTCTATGAAACGGAATTATTGCAAATTCTAGCAGCCACCGGGTTGAGTTTTTCAATGACTGCCTCATATTACCCGATTGATAGTGAATAATAGATTTCAATCATAAGATGGCAGGGAGAAGGATTCTCAAAGACCAATGACCATGTCTGGTAGTTCTGCATATCAGCGCTCCGGGTTTGATCCTGTTACACAATGAAATGCATCCCCAGTGCAATTTGGTATAGAAATGGTATAATCGTGCCATGTATGTCAATGTGAATTAGTTTGATATTACTGTGAGACAATGTTTGGTCCGGATGTAATATAAATGACAGGGTGTTGCAAGATATATTGCTCTTCAAACGACAGACATGGTGTGCATGGTCGTTCTCTGCCTCCATGTTGAATGCCAGGCACAGCTTAAGTACAATGGTAACGAAAGAAACAATTTCATAATTCTCTTGAGAATGTTATCAAAACATTAAGGTCCTTGAAATTCTGGGCCGGACTCCAATACAGTGAAAATGAGATTTTGTACCTCCGTCAGAGTGTCCCTTATACGGTCACGAGGGCTTTTTCTGGCTAGATTGTCTGTGATTCCATCAACAACATCAATGGCCAAAGATCATGCACAACACGAAAGTGCGAGTGCTTTCGATGTTGTTTTGCATGGGTGCCTAAGGGGTGAACAGTGCAGTTTTAATCTGTACAAAACGACGCACTCCTTGTGCGTCTGATTCTTCTCCAAAGCCACTTTTGCAATCTTTCGTTTATGCATGGAAATTGGAAGTACCCTTTTTTGCTTTTCTAGAATATCACCGGTGCGATATTCTTGCCAGTGTATTATTTGTTTAGTTTAGTTTAGTTTTGGATAGGGTCAGGAAGGACAAATCCCCATAAACGACCCCGGAGCCCAACATCCCAGGGAAGAAAAATGAACCAACCACAAATAATTCGCCCGTTGATTCCTGGAAAAGAAATCAAGACTGTTCTTGAACGCATTCACACGCCTTCGAGAGAACGACTTTTCAGAAGACAAATGCCACTCATTGATCCTCTCGTGCAAGAAGAATATTTAAACGAATGTCCAATCTGCAGCGCTTGCCAACGCGCTTGGAAGTGGCCTTCTATTTGCGTAAACATTGGAAAATCAAGAATATGGAAGGACGGCCATCGAGTCCAGGCCAAGTTTGAAAACCTGGATCAAGTCACCGCGAATCCGCTTAGCTCCATTATTTCGACGAGACGCTTAATCTTTCCTTCGTATATAATTTTTCATACATCCATCATCTATTTGCCCTACGCTTGAACGTTTTCAGAATCGTTGCGTTGTGACAACCAACATCATAACTTTGCCTTGTCGACATTGAAAACTATTTGCCAGTCGGAAGACTGTGAACTACTAGGTCAAAAATGCAGAACAAATCAGGAATCCCCTGAGTTCTTTCTGGTGAAGCATTAATAGGACCATATAGAACAGTCTGTGAATTGGAAGAAATCCATTTTGTGACCATTGTATTAAAAGCAAATAACATATTACCATTACACCATGCCATGGAACAGTTCCATAGTTATCATAATGTCTAGGTCTATTTGTTCAACCCTAATATTAAAATCAGCCTAATTCTTGCATGAAAAAAAAAAAACCAGAACAGAAGTTGTCTTTATGGCCAGGATTCCAATCATTTGTTATGATGTGGGCTGTGGACAGGACTGGTGAACTGTCATATGTAATGAAAGCCCATATTATTACTGTTATTAGTAGGAAAGTTGTGTCCCCACATGTACTATGTCTACACTTGCCCATGCCAAAATAGAACCATTCAAATAACACTCTGAAGCTAAAATCCTCACAGTCTACATATGTGAGAGCGTCCAGGCTGCTTCAGTGAGAGACCATTTAATGATATTAGATATCTCTACCAAATTCCAAATTGTGCGTTGTAACAGGAGAACAAGAGGAAATCTGCCTCAGTGATCCGGTTCCAACTCCTTTCCCACATTCTGGGAAAGATGATAGCCTTTGCTCACACATGGATTCCTATGTTTCTGAAGATTACAAATGTCCAGTGAGGACCTATAACACCAGATTTTATTCTCCTCCAGGTGCGCATGAAACCTCCTGTTTCTAGCATGTGAGGATTCGGGACATGCGCCCAACTTGCTCCAGTCCCTAAGCATTTTTACTTTATTGAGGTTATAGGCCATGCTTGCCAATTTCTCATCTAGAATTGACATTAAAAAAGGAGTGCCAATAGAGCACAGGAGCTCACCCGCCAATATATCAGTATGAGAGTATGCTAATACAAGTAAATGCTGGTTTGGTATTCCAAAGTGACTCAGAACTGATTTTGTAGGAACATGTCACACACCTTGAATCCATAATAGTAAAAAGAAATTATAATAGACTGTTCTGGTCCCCACACTTTTGTATATTTATGTGAGAGAAAAGGTCCTAACCACACTGGTGAATAATGGATGGATTCGTTTGCAAGAAGACCAAAAATGGACCCCTAGATGACTTTTTACCTCAAATTCCTGAACATCCCATATTTACCAGGGTCACTGATAATACTGACCAAGGTTTCATGAACATCCGATTTGAACAGTAGGGAAAGGCATATTGCATTTTTTTCGCCAAATGGCTGAAATGAACCTCTAGATGACGTTGACCTCAAACTTCCTTCCTGAACAACCATGTATGTACTATTGAGTCAATGCAAATATGACCAACTATCATGATATCCAATTCATCTGTGGGAGAAGAAGCGGTTTGGACTGTTTGACCCCAAAATGACCTTTTGGCAAAAATGACCCCTAGATGACCTTTGACCTCAAATTCAAATTACTGAACACCCCGTAGTCACGATAATACTGTCCGGTTCAGTGAACATCTGATTGAAATGAAGGAGGAGGGAATTGTAGAGGAACTTTGACCTTCTGAACACCTGAGATTGCCCCTTCACTCAGATCAGAGAGATAGACGGACGGACAGACAGACGGACGGTTGGACGGACAGACAGACAGGACAGGACAGACAGACAGACAGACAGGACAGATAGATAGATAGTAGATAGTAGATAGATAGATAAAGGTAGCCAGAAGACAGCTGCCGAGGGTCGAATGGCACCATAGGCAATGAGGTCATGTCAAATTTAAAATCACTGACACTGCATACAAGGGATGTACAATTAATTGGATGTACTAGTTTAAGCCACAATTACATTTAGAAAAGCAGTGATTGGAATCACTGGTTCTTCTTTACCCATTATGGTGGCCCTCTTACTGAAGGACTGTTTCTTTCGATTTAGTAGTTTATAGGCAAATGTAAATAAAGGATGAATTCAGCAATCGTGGGAAAAACTTTCACAGCACACATTGGTTTACAATTGTCTCCCAAATTCTGAAACAACTTCAATTCCTCCACATTACACTGACATGAGAGTGGTATCAGCGACGTTTGCAAGCAAATTTACGGGTTTCAAACTCAGCAGTCAACCAGACGTTTTTTTTCGCTAGGTGGCTTCACTGGCAGGTTAGTTTCGTTGTGATGGACGAAGCTGGATTTGCTGCATGGGTCTTGGGTTGCTGGGGTTTGTTCGGGATATTTGCAATAAGTCATGAGCCCTGTCAGGAGGCGGCCCTGTGATTGTCACATTGAACATGAATCTTTAGCTCCTCAATGTTCTGAAAGGAAGAAAGTGTTCGAATCCGAGTTAATGATCTTCTAATTCTCAAGTAGGCGGGGGTGGGTTGCATCTTAAATGGCAGTCCGAGAGCCGAGTTGAAAAACTGTTTTAAATGGTTTGAAAATTGGTGACACCACGGCTCAATTCATTTGCGCATAGTCAGAAGTGGGGGGAGGCGGGTTACTGCTAGTTGCTCATCCATGTATCAATGGAACCAGGGGCCCTTGATGAGTCTACCTGGCTACTGGACAATAGAAATCAAATCAATTCTGCGATACCATACATTGAGTGACACACTCAGGTAACAGAACGTTGCCAAAACATCATTAATGGTCCACTGCACAGTACAATATTTTTTCTGCCTAAACTTGGTTGCACAGAAATTGAGTACACATGTGCTGCTAAAGTGTTAACATTTAAACTTGGCCAATCTGGTGTGGAGAATAACACAACGCTAAAAACATTTAAATAAAGAAGAAAAAAAAAGGTCTTTTTTTATTCCCTATGAAATCTGTTGGGAAAATAGAGGATTACCTCTTTTTTTCACTGGTAAGCAAGTCAAGAACTGGAATTGCCAAATGAGCCTAATGGTAAAAACAGAGGGTAGGGGTGGAGAATGAGTGGCACTGGCATAGTCTGCATGTGAAAAAAAATTACTCAAAAAGCAATGTCATGCCACATATCATTGTGCGCGTAGGTAGATATGCCAGGTAAAATTACCTCCACATTCACCTACTGATTTTTATATAGGTGTTATTGTTTGTTATTATAGGTAGGTATATCAAATTGAACAGGATTTCAGTGATGACTTTTCGCACTATGTCAATGAAGTGGCGTTTGGATCAATTCATCTGTTAGTCATTAATCTGTCAAATGCTGTGAATTTCAATACTAGTTAATATCAGTGTGGATTGATAACACCAGTATCAGTTTTTCCAATCAATAACTGACTTATAATTGGTCCCACAGCGGCTTGATATGATATTCACTCCATTTACATGTAAATAAATGAACAGGGTTTGTTAATGTGCATTTGTTTTCATTCTGAGGACGGACAAGGAGCTGAGAGAAGCGTACAATGTACAAACGGCTAGCTACGTAACTGAACTGGATTGTTACAGTCCAACCGCAATAACAAAGCGGCGGATTGTGTGGTGTTTGTAGCGCTAGAAATGGGAACATGTTCAGTATGGTTTCAGCAGTCAATTCACTTCAGGTGCAATAAGTGACATCGGTTGCAGCTGCAGGCCAACAATGTATGTCTATATCAGGGATAAAAAAACAGCTTAAACAGTTATTATTGGAACAAATTGAGCCACAAGATAAAGAAAAGAAAAAACACTTTTTTTTTAATGGGCAGAAGGAATATCGGTAGGCAAATATCACCAATTTGTCAAATTTTACTGAATCACATAAGGCCATACCGCCGATACCACCCTGTTACTGGTGATCGATAAACTGCCCACCGACTAGTTTATTACCATACCGTTCTGCTTTCTTCCTGTAGTAACACCATCTCCATGGCTGTGGACTTTATGTTCAGTCGAAGCTCCCTTGGATCTCCCTGGGGTCGGATGATACCCTCTCCATTTGGAGTCTTCCTCAAGTTCATCAACCTGGGAAGAAAATTGTCCATTATTTAACAAATTAGGGGATTTAGCATGTTTTTGGTAATTGCCAATACACTGATTTAAAGATTTCTTTGGGAAAAAGTTTTTGCACTTCTCAGGTTAGTGGCATAAAACACGACTTACTCACTTGAATCTTTACAGTTTTCTGGCATTAGTGACGTGTTGTCCATGTCCTCCACACATACACACTTAAACATGCACCACAAATTTGTTTGCTCCTTGTTTCTTACATACCCAGGGTGGATTTTGATGGTTTACTCTTTGGTGAGAGAAGACAACAAAACTTTCGCTAAATGTTGACTAATTCACAAAATGAACATGAATTATATGACAGAACTCCCGGTTATCCAAGTGTGACATCAGCGTTATTATGCATTGGGATTCTCCCCATTTCTCTGCGCAATGGACCAAACTTGGAAGGCCAATACCTCCACACAGGAACACCATATTGAAATGGGTTTTGACCTATGATAAGTTTTTCCATTCTCCATGTTATATCCTCTGTTTTACCTAAGCCTGTACGTTGGGTCCTGTAAGGTCACCCAGACATCCTCTGATTGCTGTGGAATTAGGCACGCAAATGCATGCCTGTTCCTCCCATGACCTGATCCAGAATATGTTTACCAGACCTTTCACATCATTTTTATATGTACAAACAATCCACTCCTCCTTCATTCGGGGCTTTCCCTGGTCGAGTCTAATGTCCAACCACGGAGTACTAACCTCACTCTGTTGCTTGTTTGATGTCCATCTCTTCAGCAATCTCTTCAGTTTCTTTTCATCTGGTCCTCGACTCTGGTTCTCATCTAACCTTCCCAAATACTTGGAATCCCTCAGATCTCAAGCGTCTCAATCTTCACACTTTACCAAACTAGGAGAAAGAAACAGAAAATCCTCGCAGTTATAA
>JAODTK010005200.1:0-14634 GCA_026419785.1 Sclerodactyla briareus | reverse complement strand
ACCCTCTGCTCGCGGAAGTGCATGGGGGGGACGACCTCTACCTTCACGAGGGCCCACTTATTTTCGCGATTCTCCATTTTATTCACGATTTAATTGATTTGTATTCCTTGGAATCCCAGTCCAGTATCTAACCCATCATGACGTGTGTTGCCCGGGGGTTTGTGTGTTGGTAACCCGGGCGTGTGAACACGATAACTCTACCCCACCTAGCTTGAATTGAGCTCATGACGTTTGCTATGTGGATTCACCATGATGGGTACTGATCTCTATTTGTTTTGAAGTCAGGTCAAGGGTCACTGAATGCGCAGAGATCATGTCTGAAAACCTTGGTGGACACAATAACTCAGCACGCTTGGTTTCGATCAAGGCCTGAATTGGCATGCTGCTTTTTTCATGGGAAGTTCCGGGCGCGATCGTTTTTTGGTGTGAGCCGGGGGTCATTCTCGGTAAGAAAAAAAGAGAAATTGGAAAAGCAGAGGTCACAATCCTGAAAGCCTTGTGGGCATGATAAGTCCAGAATTCCTGTTGGTATCAGCTGGAGTTAAGTGTTTATCATCCCATTTTTCTTTCTTGCCATATGTTAGGAGAAATGACAAGGATCGCTAAAGCCATTTGGCGTCCTTGATTCCCTATCTGTCTCGTCTTTAGCTCCAACCAGCTATGCTGTTAGCTATTGTGATACCCCATATATTTCTTTCTATCTATCCATCTCTCCAGTCGTAAACTTTTGCTTTTTGGGACACAAAATGTTTGTTTTGATGAATCTCGATCAGACTTAGTCACAATGTTCTTTGATTGATGGGTCATCGCTGACCATCTAAAGGTCACGGTCAAATGGCATGAAGGGGCACAATGGGCCAAATTGGAAACTGCAAAACGCAACTACTTTGCACAGTGCATCTGTTCGGTCAAATCGATGTCTAACATCCGTTACTTCGGGGTGTGTAGGAATGTTTGTTCCCGCACTTGGACCCGAGGGCCCATTTTATGAAATATCAAACAATGGTACTTAAATGCATCTCCTCCCATAAGTCTTAGCTTCATTGATTTTCAATGTATCGTCCTTGAAGTAGAGAAGGGCCATTTGGGGTGTTCTACGTAAAGAATCCCTAGGGCCCATTTTATACGTAAGACGTTCCTGAATGAGAGATCCCTTCCACTTGGATCCAATGTTCATCGACTTTTAGGGCATCTTTGACAGGTGAGGTCAAAGGTCATTAGATGGGCACAATAGTCCACTGTGTGAAAATTGTTTTTTTTTCTCCTCTAAATTGGTTGTCTTCGATCGGTGTTGACCATACTGAATAGCAATGTTTATTGACTGCTAATTAAATGCTTGGCCCTATGAAGATCAAAAGTCAAAGGGCGTACAGGAGCAACAATGGATGGGTTTGATGACTGACTTCTTGGCCTCATGGTCTCGGACATTAAACACATAATCGACTTCGGTCTAGTTCATTTGTGTGCGGTTTGAGCTTATAGCCTTGGGTACTCAGTTCCACTTCCCTCCTCCTTCATTCTCCGATTTGAAGCCTCCGATTTGGCCCGATTTGCCCTCTCGATCTTTTGTCAGGGGGAGGCAAACCCCCCCCCCGCTCCCTCTCATGGCTACGCCCACTGGTCCTGATGCTGGTGAAGACAGGATCAGTCTGGACAAGCTCTGGGACGAGGGATGCTGTTGCGACACTTGAAAATCATTCTCTTGGTAACTTGAATGACTGTGTGGTGTCATTGAAACACACGCCATGGGCACCTTTGGAATGGATAATGAATCGGCGTCCCACAATCCCCAGGTTGTAGGCAGATTTTACACTTTCTGCTGGATGTGAGCATTTCAAACCAATTGATTGTCAAATTATTGACCCTCAAATTCAAACTCAAGACATCGACTCTCATTCGACGTTCAGTATTTCCTGGAATCATGAAGTCGATAATGAAGAAGTTTTCAGTTTTATGAATACATTTAATATTGTAGTTGATTATTATTGTATCATCCAAAATAGGAGGGATCATATATAATTCGGGAAGAGAAAACACGCTTACAACATTTTACTACCTCATTTCAAATTCAATTCACGTATTGGCCACCTGAAATAGAACAGGAATTGCATGTATTTTGTCAGCCATTAGTTTTTAATTTAATCTTCAGTAATAACACGTTCTCGTGAACAACGCCATATGTACATCAAGTTGCACTGCAAGAAGGAAATGAGCTGATTTCGTCAATGAATAAAAAAAGGACTCCACCGAGCTGTGCACACAAGTAATTGATTAAAACAAAGAGTAATTGTTTAACCAGTGGGCGGGCTCCAGGTCTTTGTTAGGGGGGAGGGGATTGAGAGAGGTGGTGTGATCCGACGGATTTTGGGTGACGAATATGGTGGAGGTGGAGGGGTCTTGGAAAGTTTGATGTGGAAATGTCCTTAGAAGCAAACTGGTGCTATGCACCTCCTTTTCATATAGGATTTATTACACCTTACCCTACCCCGACATATAAATTGTTCAAATGCATTTTCAAGCAAAACATTTCTCGGGTCAAAATATGATGGGGTGTACACCCCGCCTCCTCTCTGTGCGGCCGCCACTGTGTTTTACAGATATTTCACACTAATCATATGATCATGCACTTGTAAACTGTGCACATGTTCCCAACGTGCACATGTTTCCCAAAGTGTTCCAACTAACATGAGTGCACGCACTCCAAATCGGCCCATCTTACACACATACAACGCCCCCTACGAGGCATACGTACACGCACACCATAACAACTTCCTTAGCGTGTACTGGAATATCGTTAAGGCCAAACGGCCCGACTCTCGCCTAGAAGACGCCTTCACCCTCAGGCGACCCACGGGGGCCCAGGGCGCCCTCCCACTGGCTCCTAGAAGGCGCGCACTCGAGCGTGACGTCACAACTCTACCGAATATAAACGATGTTTCGACCCCGGGTGCGGCCGAGCGCACCGAGGGGGGATTGTCACCCTAAATATGTAGTACGCCTGAAGGTAGTGTTATAATGCAACATACATACATACATACATACATAGCATACATACATACATACATACATTACATACATACATTACTACACATAAACATACATACATACATACATACATAAAATACATACATACATACATACATACATAAATACATAACATTACATAAATATAAAATTACATAGGGGTTCCCCCTGTTTATTGCATTTAACCACAATTAATGGAACAATATGACATGTACAATACATGCGATACCAATATAATGCAATATAATGCTTCTTGTTTGAAAGTTAGAAGAGTAGAGAGTATGCAATATACGAAGAGTATGCAAAAATCATAGCTTCGCGCATAAGAGCCATTGATAGTGTGGCAAAAAGCCACGCCCGTTTTTCCACACTTTAGGGACCCGATAGAAGCACTAATGCTGGCAAATTTAGCCAAAGCATTACTTTTGGTATTGTTGAAATCCCCAGCAAACGCAAGCCTGGTACAACGCGGCGTGTGGACACTACCCAAGGCCTTACCAATGACGAAGACAATAGTTTTACAAGTATACCTGTGTCCAGCGTAATAAGATTATCAAGGGTTGATATTTGCGCAACAGACTCGTACGTTTTATCAATGACTGCATCAAATGGGCAAGAATTTCAATGATAACCGATTTCAAAGTACGCTGGTCACACAGTAGCAAATACGGTTTTCGGTGGTGGATGCACTCAAAATTAACATGATGGCGCGCACCCAAACATTACCACTAGTGGTAATTTTGTTGTAATGGATTACAATGTCCGGAGGCTTCTGATGTAATTCCTGTTCAATTATGACACAATTCGGTCATGTCGAGAGACATAGCGTAGCGAAAAGGCATGCAGCGATTCATAGCGTGGGACACAGTGTCTCTGACGGAACTTGTACACAAAAGTAACAACGATTTCTGATAGGAATCGAGAGATCTAAAGGTGATAGTGAATTACACTCCAAATAGACTGCAAAACGGGCCTTAAATGTGAACTGGACAAGCTGATAGGTTAGGCGCAGATTGTTCAAATAAGCCGATGATTGATTACGGTCGGGTTTGAAACGTGTCTATCATTCTACCTAACGATTTCAGAACCATGGGAGTGTGGTAAGCCTCCCATCAGCAGTTTTCTTATGAACATAGAAACGCCTTATGGGATCGGAATACCAACTGGAGCTTCATCTCCCACTACAGCATAAGTGTCATCGTTAAATCCAGAGAGAGGTGTATGTATGCAAAGCTCGTTCAATTATACCCACACAGAACGCGGACAATTGACCGGACCTCTCTTAATCACCTCTACCATTTGATACAGTTGCATATATACTAAATTGGGGGGAATTTCATTCATCAATGATAACAGCCCCTTTCTCTTAACCATACGGAGTTCGAAGGACAACCTAGAAAGATAACCTCGTCGGAAGTAATAAGAGTAACAATTGTAATAGAAATGAAATCCGTTTCGAAACAACCTTGTGACCGGATTCTATATCCCCAGACCAACTTTCTGCCTGGGCAAGAACATAATATCCTATGGAAGGACGTGTTGAGACACAGCCAATCCCTAATTACCATACTAACGATTTATCGACCTCCCAACACTCACAAAGTACCTACACACACCATACATACATAAAGGGTAGGTGCCCACGGCCTCAGCCAGCATAGCACAAGGGAAAGGGACCGCCAACTAACTTTTAGACTATGGGGCAATTCACTCTTATTCGCTCATCTTGTCCTCTCTGGATGGGGACAGCAGGGGAAAAAATAGTCCCAAGTAAATAAAATCACAGATTCACCGAAAATGGATCCACTTCTGCCTGGAGAGATGGGGAGGCAAACGCAGCCCTTTATTGTCAAATAACACGAGAAAGAGGAGTACATGAAACTAGGTCATGGGATAGCTTTACAGCCAATCAGGAAGCGCTTGCTTTAGACTGTCCGACTCGGTATTGCGCAACCGCTCGGCTAACTAGCTACGGTATGACCACCGAAAAGTCGAATTGATAAACCCAGATATATATGATATTTGTTCAACAACGATAACGCTGTACCACGCACCCCAATTCATGGATTCGCCGTTACGTTATTGCGTGTTCGCAAAGCGGCCTATTTATTCAAGGGATAAACCGCAAACTGGGAGACTGTACTGGTGAATAAAACATCAGGACTCTGAAATTAGGTAATACGGACAAGCGCAGCCCGAGTTCGTTATTTACTCAAATTCAGAGTCGAGACTGTTTATTCCCCAGTCAAAAGTCGACCTGTGAGAGTTGATTCTATTCTACAACCGCAAAGCAAGAATTATCCAAACGATAGAGATCATCTTATCTCTCTAGATCTATACCTTGATATCTCTAAACAGTAAATAAGCAGCTAGGGAAACTATTGCGTTGGTTCAATCGAAGTAATTTGCATTGGGTACCATGCACGAAAGATTGCCAGTGCGTGCTGTGCGTACGGAGACGCAATACAAACAATGCGTGCCAAAACCGGCGGTTCTGCGCGTATGAACATTGCGTCTCCAATGCAACGAGCGACGGTTCGTGCGCGCGTTGGTATTCCGTGAGCGCTAGTACGCCCTTGAAGAGCGCGTTTTATACTGAAAGCCGGATATGCGCGTGTAAACATAAAATTCCAAAGGCTCACGCAACCTTACATTCGGGTTCAAAGAGTATGGTTCACTTAAAACGCAGCAAATAGGGCAAGTACTTGATTGTTGTGTGACTCTGAACAGCTGACTGTTATTGCAAAACATAAGTCCGCTACGTGATTGGGATTAGCCAATCAGATGCATGATATTTGCCAATAACGGATGGCTTGGGGTTGGAGAATTTCGTTAAACGATGAATGGTTGATCACAAGGCGGGTCCGCGTCTTATTGCCCCTTCTCCGTTTCTAGTGTGCGTAGTGCAGTTTTCCGCATAGGATACAACAAGATTTCATTGACTTCGTACACAGGCATAGCGTGTGGTTTTCATTCGAGTGACGTTCAGTGGGTTGGATGATATCTTGCTATTGTGACGTAAGATATTTTGCGTGTATCTTGATCTGTGAATAGTGACGGAGAACACTGTAATATGGATTTTTTTGATTCCTTGCGGAAGGCAAAAGGGCATCTATGCAACCTGCATTGTTGATGGTGGGTGTGTATGTGTGCTTACGGGTGTGTTGAGATCAGTGATGAAACTTTGTGCGAGGACATCTATAATAAGAAACGCAAAGTTGCAGGAAGTTCAAAATGAAATTGTAGGTTGCAGGTATGGTGAGGAAAACCCCTGTTGTTCCTGTGGTCAGTTGTGGGTCATTCGAGGTCAGCACCAGACCCCGCAAAAAAGAATTTTTCAAGCTAGCTGTTAAGCTCAGTTTTCATTGCTCAGAGTGTGACAAAATTTTAGGATAAGATAGTTTGGTGGGTTGCAGAATATTGTGGCATGGACGAATTATTCGGAAAGACAATAGGGTTAAAAGGGCAGGCAATCCTCTTTCAGCGATTACCTAGCAATCGCTTAAATTTTAGAGGGATGGAGTATTGGAAAGTTTAGTTCGTCTAGGTGGAATACATCTACTGACCTACTTTGACCTCATTGACTTTTGAGTCGTTTCTGTGATGACTGGATTCGCATCTTTAAGACAAATCAAGAAGTCAATTGCGGTACTCTCGTGTGAAGGCTGTAACTCGAGTTACTGCCTAAAAACAGTATCGCACCAATTGCCCTTCACAATAAGCATTTGCCAGACACTCATTGAATGTGCTACTGGCATTTAACGGAAAATAGAATTGCTAAATTGGCGACCGTCATTCCATGGACCAGGGAGGGGGTGCCAGGAACTTGGCCAGCTTTCTCAGACATGTGAACTTGACCCTGTGACGTTCACGGAGGACGAATGGAAGTTCTGCTGGGGCAATTAAAAAGAAAGATGCCTAGATCAACCTTGGTTACCAAAACACATAGTCACCGAGCGAGACACGAAGAACAGACAAGAGGAGAGGGGGCTAATGGGATGGGAGTACATCTATGGAGGGGGGGGAACAACAGACATCTCAGTGGTCCTACACTGACTTTGGGGTTGGGGGGAGAAAGGAAGGTAATGACACTGGGTCATTTCCAAGTGGGGTGAACATATTTTGAAAGGCTTACCCAGTGAGGGCTAACGGCTGTTAAGCTAACCATGAATTTGAGACGGAGACCAGGCCTAGGAGGGTGGGCCGGGGGAGGGGAGTGGGCGTTGGTGGCATGCGAGCTAGCATAGGCTAGCCTCAACCCTCCATGCCAACCGGGGACGGCACAAACTTGCGTACCATGATAGAGCCTTGCATAAAACTCTTCTAGTTGTTCAGATGAAGCAACGGCGAGAAGAGAAATTAACGAGTCCGGAGTATTTTGACTGCATGCTCTCTACTGCGGAAAAATACGACTTTAGTGTACCCAGTGCTTGCAATAGAGCCATCCCACTCCTCCCAAAACTACAGCAGGGGACATACCAATCGCAACAAAATGCGCAATTGCGGGAGTGGTATGACCGAAGACAACTTTGCCAGACTTACACGGCGAATAAACGTCACCAGAAGGCGGGCAAAGGGATGGAGAGCGCCCAATATGTAGGTGTCAATTCCGACCCCCCCTCCCCCCCCCACTCCACTCCATCCCCCAGGCAGGCGGCGATGGGAAGGGCCGACGGGGGCGGCTCATGCACAGTATTTCAAGAATAGAGGCTCAAAGCCTAATTGGAAACAAAGGGTCGAGCCCACAGAAACACCAACACGAACGAAAGCTGTGAGATACTAATCTCAACCTAGTAGACAATTTCATAAAGGTTTGCAAGTAAAAACCCCAACAGTGGTAATAACCAGAGCGACAACATAACTAACAAAGCACCTAAATAGTAAGTGATCATTATGGAAAAGCTGACTAAAAGAAGGAGACCCTAGACCGCTTGGAAAAATAGGTCTCTCCATACATGACTGTAGTTGTTGGGAGCAACAGATAGACTACATACTAATAATGATAAAATAATGAGGGACTTGATGAGCGCCGTAATGCAAAACCAAGCCTCTGGGCACTTTACAGAAGCAAAACGACAAACATTAGAGCAGAAAAAGAAAAGATTAAGCAGAGGACAAAAAACAGGGAGAGGAAACACACAAAAAAGACATGAGAAGCAGTCAGACTGAAGTGAGGAGCTGAAAGAGAAAAGAGAAACGTTTATAAAGACGAGATTGAAAGTAGTTACGGTCGGAGCAAGACGGACCAGAGTCTAGAAGAGTATTACACAAGGGAGGCGCAGCGAGGCGAAGGAGGTCACCAGTAAGAACTGTGTGGATGAGCGAACCGCGCTTGGAAGACGACCGTAGAGATCTGGAAGGAACCATGCAGCTGCGAACAAGTCCTTGAGATTGGAACTAGGAGCCATGGCAAGTTGATTCTTTCACATATTTGAGTAGAGATTTAAAATCAATTCTTATGCAATTCATGCCAGTGAAGCGATAGCAGTGCAGTGATTGCTCAGGGACGAGGAACACGCGGAATAAGAAGAGCAGCAATGTTCTGCACTAGCTGAAGGCTTGTTAAGAAGATAGTCAGGGAGACCAAATACAACAAGGAATTACAAGAATCCAGCCTGGATGCATTTGACAAAGGCATGGATCAGCCTGGTGGTGGTCTTCTGATCGAAGTACAGGCGAATGTCCCCAATCATTCTAATTGCATGCAGGTCAGCTTTACAAATGGTTTTCACATGACTAGACATTCTGAAGGAAGAGGTCCCTAATCATTCTAAATAACAACTTTGAGATACCAGGTTCAACAACAGAATTGCCGCTTTTTAATGGTAGGTTGCCAAGGAAAAATTACCTAAGTGTGACAGAGAATGATAAAACTCTGTCTTCTCATATTCAGCACAAGCATATTGAGGCACCATGATATGATATCAGTGATACATGCTTCATATTAGGCAGATGCCCGATAAGAAGTGTCAAAATGTCAGTACGTGGGTGGGGTCATTCAGCATAGGAAGACAGACTGGATACCGTTGGCCGCAACACTATCATGAAGACAGGGCGGATCCAGAATTTTCGGTTAGAGGGGCGCAAAAAATTATCAACATAATATATGAAGATATGATATGGGAGCGAAGGAAGCGCGAAGCCCCAAATCGGGGAGGGGGGGGGGGGGGGTGCGCTAATTCCCCATAGATAATGAAATGTTAATTTGATTGAATGCACGATCCGATCAGTGGGTAGCACAGAGTGTTTTAGTAGGGGCCATGGGGGGGGGGGTGCCGACGGTTGGACGGAGGCTTGTGTGGGGCAAAGGGCATATGAGATTCATTCATGTTGACCAAATAAGCGGAGCGCCACAGGGGTTGGCGCGGAGCGCACCAGAAAAATTTTGGTCTGAAGACCTCCAGATGGCCGGAAAGGCCTTTCTCAGTGTATTTTTTGAAAAAAGGCATAACCAAAAAAATTATGAAATGATTGTTTCAATAGATTTTGGAGGAACACCTGTGGTCCATTAAGATTAGCTCTTGGATTTAACACCACGTCAACGTTAGTACTAACGACAATTTTGCAAATAGTGATCCCAAATATACCATTTTTGGTTGGCCGTTGATGGACAAAGTCTTCACCAAAGATGTTGCACGCGCGTATGGAATTTGACTCTTTTCATCATCGCGGTTGAAGTGAACAATGTTTTGGAGAATGAAATTGAAAGGTCAGCTGAGGATCACCAGAGGGTCTACCACTTGCCAACAACGAGCAAGCATCAATCGCCCAGATCCAAGGGCTAAATTGAAATGTCGAGATTTCTGGGGGAGGGGGGTGAGGGGGGGTACAAGAACTATATTGTTTTGGTGTTGCGTTAAATATGCGGTCATTTTGAGAAAGAAAGATTGTGAGAATGTATTCTCGCTCAGCATCGGATTAGCCCAGAAGCTTGCCCGAAACGCCTGATCAAGGTGAAACCTTTCCTACTGAGTGGAACGGACCCTGTGATGTAGTCAGGGCAATATTCAGAGACAATTATGAAAGATTTATATTTTGTCAATTTTGGTGTATGAATAAATACGAAACACGATCCCACAAATTTCATGCCATGTAACGTTTGTCTCTCGATCCCCATGGAAGTAAAAATTGAGTGTGGCACATTAGAGGGGGTGGGCGGGTGATTTTCGTGAAGTGAATCGAGTTACAGGGACAGAACAATCCCAGGTGCGCGAATGCAACGCGGTAAATCGTTATGACGCAACATGGCCAATAAACCGGAAATCAATTATCGAAGGATCCGGGGGGACATGTACCCAGGCGTGACGACCACCAACAATGTAGCACAAACAAGGTGGGCGGCGATTACAATATTTGAGCCCCGATGCTATTTCGCTGACACTGTATCCGGACATATACATCAGCAACAATGTTTAAACAAACGCATGATGACCTAAATGATGAGCCGTTGAGGGAATTTGCTTGCTCCATTTTCCGAAATTTTGCTGCGCTGCGCGCGGATATTTCTGGTCGGTTAGGGTTCAGACATATGATGTGACTTCTGCAGAACATATGATGTTCCTTAATCAAAAAATGCTTGAAATTTACTCTGGGTTGTTCTCAATAATCAATAAGAAGAAGGGTTCTCCTCCAATACCTATCGGTTACATAAGACTAGCTTCACCAGTTAAGGTGTGTCTCTCCTTCATGGGGACGTTGTCAAACAAATCCTATCTTGAGGGTGGAAGGGGGTTGAGACGGAAGGGGGGTAGGGTCTACCACCTGGCGGGATTCTGTGATTTTTTTATTTATTTATGGTGGCGACCATTGTTGAAAGTGGGGGCCACTTAAGCTGTTGCACATACTATCACCATGAAGGCCACGGTGCGGCATCGAACAGCAACAGGGAACGCCCAAATTACGTTGTCAGAAAGACATATTCAAAATTCAAGTGAAGGAAGGCTGTCCAAAAGGACGTCCAAATATTGCCTGCCTGAATTGTTGATGGAATGCCCAAAAGTGTAAACATGTTGTTTTGAGGGAGATGTTGGGCCGACGAGGCTAAGTCTACCATGGCGGACACTATGATTTGTTTTGGCACAAAAATATGGTCTATCTCAAATTTAAAAATAGAGTATTCGGCAATCAATTTATGGGTGTGCACCTTTTTGAAAGTTTGGTTTGCGTGCCACGGTGCACATTACTAAGGAGCCGGCCACACGTTACACGGTAAGGGTGGAAACCCCATAAATTAGTCATCGAAGATTCGGCCAGAAAAACGCCACCAATTCGTGCAAAGACATGATTAAATTTTTGGTTGAAGACCAGTTCTATCCAAAGATGCCTGTCTTTTAGATGGCATGTCCAAAAGTGCTAAAAATTTTTGGCGCGCTTCTGCGCGCAGTTGTGGTGTTAATTCCGTGTGATACTCATTGGCCACAAGTATGGCTCATTAGAAATGATCCCTCCAATGCGCCTGTGGTCCGCAAGGAAGATAAAAACGGGGGCCGTTAATCTTTAAGTAAAAAATCAGGCCTGCCCTATTCGTAATAAGTGATAGGTCCGAGAGGGTCAGTGCAAGTCGAGCCGTTGGTCAAATGGATCATGACAAAATCTCGCGCTCCGCACGAACGTAGTGGTGGTGGCCTTGTCCATTTCGATTGATCGTTTCATGACTGAAACCTCACTTGCTCGTATTTCAGAATGTACAGCACCCAACGCAAAACCTGAAATTGATACCTATCGCGATAAGTTTTTGGAGGAGAAGAACCTTCCCTGAAATAAAAAATGGTGTCAATGTTAGAATTGCTGCTAACTGTCCCATGAGGCATGGGAAGTGCCGTTTCCTGCAATCAAGGGGGTTGGCAAACGAAACTTTTTCTACGACACGCGCCAACCTGTGGTGGCGCTCGATTAGATGGTATTCATCATGTCCGTCCCCCCCCAACCGCCACCACAAATCGCCGCCCTTGGCTACAAACAGGGGCTCGACCGTTTTGAAAAGTTTTTTTTTTTTTTTTTTTTGGGGGCTGTTGGGGGGGGAACCACGGGGGGTCATCGAATGCAAATGACCCACTAAGGGGGGCGCCACCCATCGGTTGGCGCGAACAGCGTAGCGCGAAAATTCAGATTTCTCTACCCTCAGATCGACGGACAATTTCACTTGGCCAGGCTCCAATCGCACCCATCTACATGTGTGATTTGAGAAAAGACATACCAAAAGTTCCATTGTGCATATAAGATGATTTACCGATATACAACAATGGTATTTTTTATTACCTTTTCTAATCTTGCTGTGTTGGCGGCGGATCCAGGGTCATCCGAACACTTCCTGGCGGGGATCGATGGGAGGCAGAAGCGACGAAGCCCCCAAATCGGGGAGGGGGGGGGGGTGCGCTTAATTCCCCTAGAACCTGAACTGTTAATTTGATTTGAATGCACGTATCCGATCAGTGGTGTAGCCAGAGATGTTTTAGTAGGGGGGCCATGGGGGTTGGCCGAGGTTGGGAGTCTGTGTGGCCAAGGCATATGAGATTCATCATGTTGACCAACTAAGCGGAGCCGCCACAGGGGTTGGCGCGGAGCGCACCAGAAAAATGTTTGGTCGAGAGCCCTCCAGATGGCGGAAACGGATTTTCGGTGTTTTTGTTGAAAAAGCATAACCAAAATATTATGAAATGATTGTTTCATAGATTTTTGGCGGGAACCTGGTGGTCCATTAAGGATTAGCTCTTGGATTTAACACACTTCAACGGTTTAGTACTAACGACAATTTTGCAAATAGTGATCCCAAAAATACACATTTTTGGTGCCGTTGAGGACAAAGTCTTCACAAAGATGTTCCCTGCGCGTATGGATTTGACTCTTTTCATAATCGCGAGTGAAATGAACAATGTTTGGGATGAAATTGAAGGTCATCTGAAATCACTACAGGTCTACCAGTTGCACACAACGAGCACAGAATCAATTGCCCAGATCACAGGCTAATTGAATGTCGAGCTTTTTGGGGGATGGGGGCTTGAGGGGGGTCACAAGAACTATATTGTTTTTGGTGTGCGTGAAAATGGGTCATTTTGAGAAAGATTGTGAGAATGGTATTCCGCCAGCATAGAATGCTACCGCGCCCCAGAAGATTGCCCCCGCCCCGAACACGACGAATCAACGCTGAAACTTCCTAATGAGTGGACAGGACCCTGTGATTGTAGAATCGGGCAATTCTTAGGTGAAGAAAAATTATGTAAAAGACGTAATTTGTCAATTTTGAGGTGTATTATAAATACGATAACACGATCCACCAACATGCCATGTACGTTTGTCTCTCGATCCCATGGAAGTAAATTGAGTGTGGCACCTTAGAGGGGGGGGGTGATTCTTCGTGAAGTGAATCGGTACAGACCAGACCATCCCTAGGTTGCGCCGCATCAACGGAAATCCGTGAGAAATGGCCAAATAAAACCGGAAATCAATTATCGAAGGATCCGCGTGGGACATTTACCCATGCGTGACGACTCACACAAAAATTTTTTGTAGATACAAAACAAGGGCGGCGAACCTTTTTCAATATTTGAGCCGACTGCTATTTCGCTGACACTGTATCCGACAATTCCATCAGCAACCATGTTTTTTAATCCAAAACCAAACGCATGATGACCTAAAGATCGAGCCGTGAGGGGAAGGAGGCATTTTGGGAGGAATTTGCGGCTCATTTTCGAAATTTTTGCGCGCTGCGCGCGGATATTTCATGTGTCGGTAGGTTTCAGCATAGATGTGCCTTTGCAGACATGATGTTCGTAACAAAAAAATGCCATGAAATTTACCCTGGGTTGTCTCAATTATCAATAAGAAGAAGGGTCTCCTCCAATCCCTATGTTACATATGCTAGCTTCACCACTTAAGGTGGGCTCTCCTTCGTGGGCCGTGTCTCAAACAAAAAAAAAAATTCCCCCCCGCTATTTTTCCTTTGGGGAAAGGTTGAAGGGGGTTGAGACGACGGGGGTAGGTCTACACTGGCGGGTCTGTTGATTTTTATTTATTATGGTGCTGACACTGGTTGAAGTTGAGTGAAAGTTGAAAGTGCACTAGCTGTGCACGTTCACATACTATCACTATTGGGGCACACGGTGCGGCATCGAAAATGCAACCAGGGAAAGCCAAAATTTACGTTGTTAGAAAAGACATGATTTTCAAAATTCAAGTGAAGTGAAGAAAGGCTGTCCAAAAGTTGAGTCCAAATATTGCCGGAATGTTTGATGGAAGGCCAAAAGTGTAAACTCTGTTGTCCTTGAAGGGAGGAATGTTGGGGCGACGAGGCTAAGTCTACCACCTGGCGGGACCTATATTTGTTTTGGCAAAATATGGTCTATCTGCAAATTTGAAATAGAGTATTCGGCAATCAATTATGGGTTGCGACCCTTTTTTTGTTGTTGAAAGTTTGGTGTGTGAAAAGTTGATTGTGATGAAAATGTGAATTATTTTGTGAATGGAAAGTGAAAGTTAGTTTTGATTTGTGTTGTGTGAAAGTTTTTTTTTTGAATTGAAAGTTGGTTGCGTGCACGGTTGAACATACTAAGGAGGCAGGCACACAGTACACGGTACGTGGTGGAAACACCATAAACTTAGTCATCAAGATTC
>JAODTK010005199.1:0-12049 GCA_026419785.1 Sclerodactyla briareus | reverse complement strand
AAATACGGGTCCTCTGTCATTGATCCAGAGTTAAAGATCCTGTTCTCTTGTCTAATTACTGTTGATTTTTTTTCTAAACAAACAGGTTTGGGACATCCTAAAATGCTAAATTTCACTGAGGCCTGTAGAAAGGTTTTCATCCACTGTTTTAAGCCCAACTCAGCTCATACTCAATTGTGTTTGCATCGTGTGCAGAAACCTGTCGGGTGGGGGGGTGGGGGACAACAGTGGGATGTAGTGGTACTGTTTCCGTTGTTTTGGGTTCAATTTTGTGTTCTGGGTACCCGCGGCGAGTGGGGTCTTACGGTACGCTAGCGTTGGAAACAGTGTATTAAAGAGTTCTGCCTGCACCTACCTTCCGGTATTTCAGTTTTTTCCTTCCCAGTGGACCTGGTCAGGGGGGCACTCCACCCCCTCACTCTGCCATAACACTACTGGTAGTACTCTTTGTAATTAACTTTAGATTGGCCTACTTTGTAGAATGCCCATAAATAAATCCTCAAAATTTGTCATAGGCCATTGGGAGTTTTAGTGTATGCTTGGCTACACTGCGAGCTTAATACACAATAAACATTGCAGTTTATGAGGTGTGTCCTTGAGACTGTACCAGTGATAACACAAAACCACTGTTGACTATAATACAAGCATGGGTGGAGGATATTATGCTCATTAATGTGTGCCAGGACAGACAATATCATTCAGGGGTCCGGGAAATTGTTTGTATAATGAAAAGGTGGAAAATTGGGAGTCATACAAGTGTTCTACGTACTATCTACACTACTATTACATTGGTGGCATCTGGAGGTGCAGCTTTTTCTCCCCCCTCAAAAATTTGGTATCACATACCCCTGCCTGAGGGATATATATCGAGACCCTGGCACATTAATGTCCTGTTTTTTTTTTTATCCTGACACAAAGCCTCTTAAATTTGCCTGAGTGGCAGTGCAACACAAATTATTCATTAATTTCAAACGACATGTAGGCTCCCAGCATAGCGAAACTACATGCATTCGCCTATGCCCTAGACTGACAAAACTTTCTATTAACACCATCCTTCTAAAATGTTTTTTTGTTAAGATGTCCATGCCAACGTCCGAATTTAACAACATTCCAGTGTTTTTAGGGGCTGTCTTGACCCTCTCACACATGTCGTTCCGTAGATAGCTCGTAATAGGAGTGTGTATTACATTAGTCTCAATTCACTTTCTGGTTTGTCTCAACAAGACGATCTGGTCCATCACAAAAACAGCACTCAATAGCACAAGGTCGAAAGGGCCAAATGAGTCCAGAGTCAAAAGTCACCAGATGTATTTCGCCCAGACGACAGAACTTCCATTCGACATCCCTCAAAAAAAAAAACCCCCCCCTAAAATGTTTCGTTGCCAAGATAGCTAAGGATTGTCTCATGGTGACCTTACTGACCTTGACCTAACATAAAACAATAGGGTTCATCCTCAAGATCCTGCACCACACATACCTAATTTTTGAGACTTGATACATGCTTGCGTTCCTTAATATCGAGCTGACGAGCTTCCTGAAGTAACTCTCGCTCGTGAACCTTGAATGACCTTGTAACTGCGGCACCAAAAACAATTGGGGTCATCCTTTCTATATGTTCCAACCCACTACTTATTTGAACTTGTCCAACAGGTTTTGCGTTCTTTAGATATCGTGCTGACACGGTGTGTCACACACACACACACACACACACACGGACACACACGGACACCCACACCCGTCACACACATACGCACGGTTCGTGACTGCATAGATTCCTTTGGCCTTCGGCGAGGAATCACATAGACATGTGTGCAGCGGGTAACCGCGCGACGTGTATATCGCCCGCAAGAAATGGGCCTTGTTTGACCTCGTTTGAAGAAATGCACATTGAAGTTTATGTCCATTCGACCTCTGGCGACTTTGAAATGCTCTACCCACCTGTTGTTGGAAGACCAACTGTAGTACCATTCTTCAGTTTGCGTTTTCAAATCCGAACAAATTTAGAAACAATCTCGAACAAAACGCAAATTTTACCTCTGGTGCTCTTGAAATTACCATCATGTTTTTTCGCGGGACCAACTTTTGTCCACCACCTCACCAAGTGTCATGTTAATCAGACTAACTCTGTATTTCGCAACAAAAAAACCCCGACAAATTTGACCTCCGGTGACCTTGAAATCACCGTCATGGTTTTCGGGACCAAGTTTTTGTCCCCACCCACCAAAGTTTGATGTAAATCGTACCAATGCGTGTTTTTTCGTCGAACGCGCTGCAAAATAGAGGGCAAGCAAACATGCCGTGACGCCCACTTTCGAACTCATCCGAGATTTGCTATGAACGGACTTCTGTACCATGTTTCGGTCAGAATCGATCGGAGAAGCGTTAAAGAGTTATCTCGCTAACGCCTAAAGTTTCCAGGCGGCGGCGCGGAGCCGGCGGTTACACCCCGCAAACAATAATATCCCCCGAAATCACTTACAGTGTTGCGGGGATCTAATTATTACCACGGTTGTCGGCATGCTTGGGGTGAAATAAAAACAGGGAATTCGCTTGGGAGTACAAAAGTGAGGAAAATTGCTTTTATTTCAAGGCAATTATGATGATAAAATAAATTTAATAATTATAATTCCGTAGTCTTATATAGCACACAATCCAGCTAAAAGCTGCTCAAGGCGCTTTTCAACATTACCCCTAGCTGCTCATATGAACCAGGTACCACTACGGATAATTTCAAGGGGCATATGTGTCAGCAGCTATAATATGTAAAGGTCCATATCCGGCTCAGCAGGAATAAACGACAGCTTGGAGCAGTGTAGCGAAACGCGTGTCTTTTTGAAAATAGATTCACCGTCCGGTAGGCGGGACCGAGGCATCTGTCTCAAATACCCGGTTGCGAAGTCGGGATCGAGTTACGCCATAGAGAACTCCAGATTCGAGAATGGTTGCCACGGTCTCACAATCCCGTCTCGACCACAAAATCATAAAAATCAATGAGAACTGGAAAATTGAGGGAATATAAATCCCTGTATAGACCTAAAACTGAGATATAAACGTTCGTTTGAAGGAGGCAGGAGACCCACCTGTCCCTTTGCGATGAGGCTGAGGTGTGTGATGGAGGAGAGCCCACAGACCTACCAGGGCGAAAGAGCAGGGGTCGCGTACTCATCGAAAGGTTGAACTCGATGAATAGAGTTCCTCGGCAGCAATGTAGGCCGGATGCCACCAGCCCTGTCAGGAGGTCCGTAGCAGCTAGGACTCGCTAGAAAGACGTTGGTCGGCGCCGGCGAGACTCTGACAGTTTGTAAGAGTGACGACGAGCAAGTTACCGACCACGGACCCGACGGCGATCACCAGGAAGACCAAGAGATATCACGGTACCGGCCGGCGTGCGGGCGATATCGAAGCGGGACAGGGCGACCGAGGTCCGTCGGTGGGGGTCAGATGGTGTGATGTGAGCTGACGTTTCATCGCGGGGTTAGATCATTTAGTGTGGCGAAATATACGCACCAGTCGTTATGTGGGGTTAGGCCTAACACGGTGATCTCGTCACGAAGTTAACTGGAGTCGCTCATCCATTGGACACCGATGAGTCAATTGGTGAGAAGAATATGCTCAATTCGGACACATTTCTGGAATAGAAAGCAAATATTTATAGAATAACGATCAAACTGTCGTGATTGTTCATTTATTATCAGCATGATCGCATTCAGTCAGTAGGCCTGATCTTCATTTACATTACATCAAGCTTGATTTGTGATATTGTGAGCGCAATGATATAAGGTTGGGGTTTAGGAGGAAGGGACTAGTAATATTGGAGAATCCAATGTCACTGACATAAAATGGCAGCGTTTCATTCGTTTTGTTCGATTTTTTGGAAGAGACATCATGCGGCAGGCGTGCCATAGGTGCAGAAAATCGATGCAAACTCTATAAATATTAGCTGATTAGTAATTCCAAAAAACCCTCAGTCAATAATTCAGACTATTCTATAGGACAGCCTCACGGGGAAAAGTTAGATGATGCTTCAGTCGCCGCAAACCAGCTGGCGTCAAATTATTTAACATCTCGCCTCGATTAGGGAACTGAAGGACCCAGTAATGATGAAAGGATAATATGAGGCGATGTTTGTTCAGTATTTACGTGTCTGGTGATTTATTTATTCGCCTGATCGTGAAATAGATTGATGTGTTTTTTTTTTGTGTTTTTTTTATGACACGTTCAATGTCTCAGTATCACCCCTCGACTGGGTACCGTCTGCGCTAAAAGTGAAGACTTATAGGAGGCTACATGGGTTGGAGGGAGGCTCCAAAATCGTTATTAGTTTGAAGTTGCAAAAGTTTTAGTAGGACCTAATGGATGCAGTATCACAATTCAACGCACGAGAAGAGATTAAAACTTCTTAGTCGTCCTAAATCACCATTCAAAAAATGAACAGCTGAATTAACGAAACAACAAATTCGTATATTGAGATGGAGAGTTGTGGCATAGCTACAATTTCGGCAGGTGACGGAAACATCATGGACAAAGAACAGAACATAATCTGATGAAAATAAGACAAGAGGGAAATAATGCAATATTTCTATCGATTCAAGATTTCCCGCCCGAAGTGATGAAAAGGCCTAATACAAACATTTGTGCGCATCCGGCGAGGACAGGATTTTTTCAGTTATTCTGTGCTCGTTGATCGCGTAAACAAAAATGTATGCTGTAAGGCACACGCCTCTATAGGAACATGATGTGGTCAGTGTTTCAGACATACACCGGTGGATATTTGATATGCAGAGATGGGGAGGGGGGGGGGGAGTTCACGGGCGGAGGGATCAATGAAACGAAAAAACAATTCCACAACCGTACGGCCCTTTTCAACATGCATGCTTGATACTTCACAAACGTATAACTACAATTCACTCTGTCAGACAAACGCCGACAACTCTTCGGTACTAAATATCGCCTAACTGCAGATCGAGATAGTCGGACACAGTCAAGAAATGAAATGAAATGGACAGTTGTAAAAAGCATTCTATGCCAAGTTCCATCACATTATGTTCGATGAAGAATGCCTATGTTGTAGTCCATACGTTCATTATAGTACTGTAGGTTTGAACCTCTGCCTATCCAAGTGCGTAGAGCCGTGCGGCAGAGGGAGGAAGACCCCCCCCCCACACTTTTCGAGTCGAAACCCTTATTTTCCCAATTCGCAATAAATTATCAGCCTACTAGGCATCATGCTATGGAATATTCGAGGGAGGTATGAAAGTGTGCAACAGGCACGAAATTGATCTGGGGGCACCGTACCTGGTTATGTGTTTTAAGGAAACAAATTACCCCCCCCCCCCCCTCCTCAGTTTTGCTATAATACTCCAGTAGGGTCCCGATATTGAAACTACGGAAGCGTACTATCGACAACAAAAGTTCATTCTTCTGCGTTTCGCGGTGAAACGCTACCCATCTGCCCATACTGCAACGAACTTCCAAAGATTACTATCACACAATACTGCGCCTTCACTGTTCTTCCTAATAGGTTGACTGCAAAACTTTTGAATCGTACTAAATGATCCGTTTTATTCCACCCTAGATTCCACTATACCTGTATTGTGCCACCAATGCTTACAATAACCACAGAAATGAGAATTACCATACAATACCATTGCTACGGAATCAGCAAGGTTACCAACTGTCAATTAACACTGCTACTAGGGGCCCTGGCGTTACTATATGATCGGCACATAAATTTAAATTGCGTGCCTCCGGGTATTAAATGTATGAATAAGCTGTTACTGGCCGGGCCAGGCTATGTCGTTTGCCTAGACATTTCAGGAGACAAAAACCAGTTGCTGAGACGAGGGTTCTATAACCCCAAGAATAAAAAGAGGGAGAGACTCAAACCTGAACCCTGGTCAAACACCTACACCCAGAAGTGTCACAATTAGAACCACTCGTAACAAGAACTGATTCCTACAAGGCTATCTGAATACATAGAGTCGCCCCCTGAATAGCGACTCCTTAACACCTAATTTTGGTATAGGGCCAAACCTTCAAACAGACCCTAATAGTAAATATTCAGATTAATTCATCACAGTTAACTACTGCTGTGCTGTCAAATCAGGCCAGGGGAAGTATTCTTTGGAACGGACAGAAACAAAGGCATACTCATATATTGAAACAAAACTACAAAACTACCTGTAGAAGTATCATATACGATCACACAACCGCGAAAACATCGAGTTATCACCAACCACGTGACAGTCTTACTGCCACGATTCGTTCAAACTACCTTTAACGTATTCCTGAATTCAGACGTCCTGTTATTACAAGTCCATACCGTAACAGAACAACTCCTCCAGTTGATATTGAACATGCCGGGGCTATGCTTCCTACTCGAAGAATGGAATTAACAAGCAATATCGTGCCCCTTGTCTAGATGACTGGACATTTTTTCCGATGTACGATTGTGGCAGAATGAGTTTCACGATCCAATGATTTTCGATGTTATTATATTTGATCATTTTCCCATACTCGAAAGATTGTATAGGGCACGGACCTGCATGACAGACAGGAAAGAGCTAACAACAAAACAACGTAATTCAACAACAAACACGTGGCACAGGTTGCTATAAAATGCGTATAAGTTCTCGGGTGCCCCCATGCATTTTGCTCAGTATAGGCGTCGTCATTGCTAGCACGGTACGAAACATACTGCCAACACAAGTACGATATACAAGTCTAGGGCAGGGTTTTCACCTTTTTTGGATTGTCGTCCCGAATTGGCATTTAGCAATTATCACGTCCCTCCATATTGAATGGAACGTATGGTAGAAAAAATAAAACCACTTGGAATGGATGCATTTTGTGCATTATTAACCCTAATTTCAAGCATACATACCATCGTAATCCGCTCTTCATCATAGATGTGATTGTACTTATCAGTTGCGTCACCAGACTTTTCGTCGTGAGGGTGGGGGAGGGGGAAAGGGGCACAGACATGTTCGAGGGAGACACAATTCTAAGCAGAGGCACTACATGGGTTGGCGCAGAGGCGTAAACACAAATTTTGGATTGTGCAAGCTCCAGCTGGCCGACAATGGCCTTTCACGGGGTTTCAGGGGCATGTATAAAGCTCAAACATGGAATATTATGATGACAAAATTTTGTATCGGTGGAAAATTCGGACATTTTGTCGCACCTCGGTTCCGATCGTTGCCCCGACTTTAACTTTTTGGCTTGAATGTTCAACAATTGCTGACCCAATAAATACTATCCACCAGTACGCAATTTTTCCAGATTTCACAGCCACATCGCAAAAAAATCAGGATCCCAGCCAAAAATTTAGGACATTTAGCCAGCTTCAGCTCTACTGCCCCCACTATGATATAAACGTCATGCCATTAGACAACCGGGATATCGTGCGACAGTATGTCGTGTTTTGTTGATAACAACATTCATGCACGCCTATGTTCACGTATCTCAAAGCATTTGAAGAATTAAAAGTACAATAAAAGCGTATCATTTTGCCATTATTTTCTCTGTGGGACTCGGGAAGAGCTCAAGTCCCCCCAGGAAATGGCAAGACTGTCCCACCGTGGGGACGAGTCCCCCTGGTTGAAAACCTCGAGTTAGGGTGACACGACTCATCCTCTGGGAGGGATGCAATGGTATCGAGGAGGGGCTGTTAAACTGAGAATGTAGAAATTGACAGGATAATGGAGAGTCTAGGCAAAAAAATCCAAAATGTGCTATTTAAGCTGCATGAGACATTTTTGAGGAAAAGCAACAAATAGGTGATTCTGGAAGTAATGTTGGGCTGAATACTATGAATATCCTGTTGTGTTTCTCAAAAGTGCCTAACTCGGTCAATAATTAGGTCAACGATCATTAAGTGCAATTTAGGGTTTATCACAGGGAAATGGCTCATTGTACGTTCTAACTATGATGTCAATAATTTTGCATTTCTTCTTCAATAAAATAAACTAGAGCACTGAATTATTGAATAGAAAGGAAATGGAGGACCCCTCCCAACCCCCACCCCCTAATTAGGTCATTAATTAGGGCCAATTTTTTCTTCAGTAAATCGAACAGGATTAAGATTTATCGAATGGAATGGAAATGGGACCCCTCCCCCGCGAGGAGTTCTCGCACTGTCGGGGGCAAAGAAAAAATGGTCAGGAGCCTGAGCAAGAATGAATTAGAGAAGAAAACCAGAAAAATTGCAGTCATAAAGGATTCATATTTCTCAGGTGGGGGGAGTATTTGATCACTCTGTTTGGTTGCTGCCCCATCCGCACAACCTTCCCACTTCTCCACCATCGCACACTGGCGGCACCGGCGGGCAAAAGACTCATAAAAAATCATCGCTCATGTTGTTTCAACCCTGCGTTCCCTCTCGAAGACACCCACTCCTCCCCCCGTCAGGGAACTCCTGGCGCCCGTCACTGTCTGAATCACTCACTAACCCCGATCACTCACTCACTCACTTCACTCACTCACTCACTCTACTCCTCAATCTGGAAGCATGCCGGGAAGGAAATAGCCGCATCCAACCCGCCGCTTTCAGTTGTACCGGATTTACCTGACCAGCCATCCCTCAACGAGCTAGGAGTCTATTGAAGGGAAAAACGATCGTCTGGATGGAGGTCCCAACAAATGGGCGGCCTCCTCCGAGCAAGCGACAGGCATGTCCTGATCATCCCTCACCACCCTGTGGTACCCTTGAAGCTGCGGCCCAACCGCACCCAAACGGTGGCAGGATCGTTTGTGGAAAGGGCGCCATATGCTCGAAGAAAACGCAGTTGACGATCACGAATTAGCAGCTAGCCTTCATTCATTCCCGAGAACCCTGGCATAGATACGTGATGAGAATGCGACGGTGAGGTAGTGAAAAAAGGAATCATCGCCCGTATCAGGACAAAAAGTGAGCTCACTAGAATACAGCAAGACTGGGAAGCAACTGGAGCCAAAACACGGCGATTGGGTCTTCCAAGCAGATCACTATGACCATGCCGAGTAACAAATGACTTGAAGTGACTTCCACGTCCACTGTCAAGATTCCCCCAAAGAATGGTCTTAGTCTTGGGTTATAACACTGAAGGCCCACACGGATTGCCATGCCGACATAGTGTTCCAGGGCAATCAACCAGATAATCCACAAACTCGGCCGTTGTAATGCAGCATCATCTGCGAAGTCAGGCCAGAAATCCGACTCCATCGGAAGAGACCCCCGCAGTCGGTACCAGCACAATTTCTCCATAATCCAGTCCATACACGTGTGGAAAAGTGTTGGAGCCAGTGACAACGACTGTCTCAAACCCGTGACAACGGGGAAGAGTCAGAGACTCCAATAGTACATTCCACAACACACTCGTAGTACCAAAATACGGAGAGATATCAGGTGTTACAGACGGGTGGTACACCACGCTGCTCGAGATTCTCCAGAGAGTTCCTAAACCACAGAATTGGAGGCCTTGTGAGGGGACCACAAAGCTAACAAGTCTCTAACCAATTCCCGCATCGCTACGGCGCTAACGGGCAAGCGGCGAGAACGAATCCCTGTTAGGATGATCCTAGCAAAAGAACTACGCCAGGTACTGAGAGGAGCGTAACCCCAGTGTTTTTGCAGTCCCGAGTATAACCCTCCCATATCAGATCGGAATTATAAGTCCCTTTGCTCCATGCCTCTCAAGTTCCTATAGCCGGCACGTTCACAGTCTACAGGCGGTTCAGCGTCTAGAGTTGAAACAGTATCCATCCGAATTTCCAGACTTGGAGGCTCGGCCTTGTACAAATCCTCAAAATCCCCAGCCTAACGGGCCCCCACATCGATGCTTGGCTAAGCCATGCCATCAATATACCTTGACAGCTGGCAGTCGTGGAGTCGGCTCTGTTACAGATGTAAGCCCGGGCCTGTTGCCAGGTGCTTCTCATGACTACAGAAACGCGGTCCTCACGGTCTCACGGTCGTATAGCGTTCCTCAGTGCATGCGCCGAAGGCACCCTAGCAGCTGAGTATTACCACTGCGCATGCGTCTCGCTCGATGGCTTCGACTGTTTCCTAGTAATGGCCAGTGGTCCTCCTAGGACCGTCCGGGATGCAATCGTCTTGTGTCTTGAGGATGCAGGCGTGCCCATCCGGGGGTCCACATTCGCCTCCACCCCTCAATCGACTGGCCCAGCTTGGTCAGCATACCATGTAGCTAACTTTTGATTCCTGCAGTTGGGCTCACGTATGAAGCGTGATGAGTTTTGGAAGAAGATCTCGACCCATTCCCCGGTTCGGTAGCAGGCTTTGATCTTGAATCAAACGAATGGGACTGCCTCGGATGTCGGGTCTCGGTGCCGAGGACGACCATGACCGGTAATAAAAACCATAGCAAGAATGTAGGCCTAATGGAATACAAAACAAAAACCAGCAGTGTACTGAATATAGATGTAGGACTATTGTGGATATGGATAAGCATGAGGGAAAATGCATGTGACAGCCTTAGACGGTAAGAACACAGTGCCAACAACGTCAAAACGTCCTGAGGATATTAGCGACGTAATGACCAAGTATGTCTAGCCGTTCTCTTGAACATTGGTGATCAAGAGGATCATGATTAAAGAGGCATGAAAATAAATGCCGAATTAAAATTTAATGACCTTGAGCCTGCTGATTACTCTGACAATCTGCGGGCCGGTTCCAAAGTCCTATGTTCGATGTGTTAACAAAAGATGTTTGCTCTCCAGAAATGCTTAGAAGCTGTCTGCCTAATCATAGATGAAGAAGGGCACGGTAGTCGTTCCCCCCAACCAACTCACCAACCCCCAACACCCCCACCAACCCCCAAATGGGAAAGCTCCGGAGAATACAACAGTATGTTGTCCAAACACATTTTGAAAACAGGGAGAAGATTATGACAGAATTGATCGTTACAGGACCTTCTCAATCAAAGATGGTACAAGAGCAAAGGATATACACTGAAGTCCAGGCCAATTCTGCGATGGATTGAGATGGAATGCACCCTCCGCAGAATGGGACTGAACCGGTTTCTACTGACAACAAGAAAGAATCTATGCCTACTCCTGTCTAATGCTCTCATTGCTGAAACTCCTTGAGAAGGTGGGTTGGGATGAGAAATGCGAAGAAAAAATGCCCTCTAATGCCTGATATGAATGTCTGTTTTCGGGACCAACTTCTGTCTCACCCACCAAATGGTTTAGTACATCGAACTAACTCTGTATTTCTCAGAAAAAAAGTTTGACTTCTGTGACCTTGAAATCCACTGTCATGTTTTTCGGGACCCACTTTTGTACCCACCCACCAAGTGTTCATGAAAATCGGATAAATTCAGTATTTTCGTGCAAAATAGAGGGACAGCAGACAGACAGTGATGCCAGTTTTCAAACATCCGAGATTTCACTAGGACGGACATGTGTACCAAGTTTCAGATTTATGCGGATAAAGCTGCAAAAAGAGGTATTGCGCGAACGGCTAGGGTTTCCGGCGATTGGTGTGCAACGGGTGGGAGACGGGGATGGCTAACCCCCGAAAACCAATATCCCCGAACACTTCAGTGTTGCGGGATATAATACAGGAGATACGCTGATCAAGGTACATAGATGAGAGAAGCAGGTACAAACTCATGCCCATGGAGAAATAGGAAAGTGCAAATGGAGTTGAATAATACTTCAAACGTCAAATTCGAGACGGCGCCAGCCTTCATCCCACCCCAACCCCCCCCCGCCCTTACAGTTTGCCAGTGGCGCTTCCCTCTGAATTAATTTCGATATTTTGATAGACTGTTCATGATAATTGCCCCAAAAAATTATATCACAGCGTGTATTGAAGAGGTAAAATGAATCATCTCTTGTGATACGTGGGAAATCTGCACTTATTGACCTTGGACCTCAGTACTGACTAATTAGACGATTTTGAGAAACACAAACAAGATTATCATATTCCAGCACAAAAGTTACGTAGCAGAATCACTGTTTGTGCTTTTCCTCAAAAATGAGGGGGATTCACTGATAACTGGAGAGGGGTCTAGTAAATCTGGAAGGGGCCCTACACTGGTAA
>JAODTK010005198.1:0-234236 GCA_026419785.1 Sclerodactyla briareus | reverse complement strand
ATGCTTGCTTACTACTTCACGAATGTTACGTCAGTGATACAGTAGTCTTCCCGGCTTGAATTTAGAATCAGGCCAGGAACCTGACGTCACCCAATACTCCAGTGAATGGTTTTGAATTCAATCAACGTGTACAATCACAAGACAGCTTGAGGGGAACAAGGGTTAGGAACAATAACGGAGCTGGTGGCCGGTGCCTCATTGCTTTTCGAGGATGGTAGAGGGGTAAAGATCTTTCAAAATTGTTGCATGAATCAGCTTAGAGTTCATTATATAGGTCATGATCAAGGTAAATCATGTTTGTTCCCCAAAATCCGTCTTAGGATTGTGAAAATATGTCCACAAATGTTCATTTGAAGAAATATGCCAGATGTGCATTATGCAACGATCACTGTGTGAAATCCCATAGGCACGGTGGGGCTGTAGGTGCACCATCCAAAGGAACACAAAGTCGCGGGCCGGTGGGTGGGCTACGAGCATTGGAGCTATATTACACGATACGTGTCAATCAAAGTGAGCGGTACATTTGTTGGATTGCGAAGATGGCCAGGAATGGTGATGGGCATCAGTGTTGCCCATCTCTTATTTTTTTTCCACCAAATACTTCTGGCTTCTACTTCGGGTATAACAAACGAGGGTGTGTTTGGTACGGGAGCGCAGGCGGGTGATAGCAACAATGATGAAGGGTAATCTTCGTCCTTAAAACCCTCAAGATGTATGGCTCGCTTTAACGTACGAGAAGATCATTCCTTGAAAATGAGTACGGGGTAGAACATATATCGATATAAGCTTGATTTAAAAATTGTGTGGAATGTGCATGTAAACGAGCACGTCTTCCCGGTCTCAATGGGGGGTATTTCTAATGGAAACTTACCACCAACATTGGTAATTTGGTAGAACCCAAAACAAGTCTGGCCATGTTCGTCCTTACAGACAAAATGTGCCCATCCAAGGTTGTGGAGGATTCCAGTGCCACTGGATGTCCTGCGGAAGTCACGAGTCACACAAAACGGGGCTGTCTTCTCTGAAGTTTCTCACGTTTGTCTTGTCGGAAACGGATAGGGTTCAAATATGAGCAGGCTATCACGGTTGAAAGCGACACCAGGGGAACATAGGCCATTCCGAAGTTTGGGAGTACAAGAACGTAAATTTCTATTGAAAAAAAATCTACCCGTCTTTGAACAGATTCTTGTCAGATATCGAGTAGGAAAGGGACAAGTCGTCCACAAACATCACACCCAGATACGATTATGTGATGACACACTCAAGAAGTTGCCAATAAATGGTGTAAAAAAGACAGATTCCGCCCCACCACGCTTTGAAGACATAACAAAGCATTGAGAGGGATTAAACTTCATGACCCAAACCTTTGCCCAGGTTTTAAGAGATTTCAGATCCTCTTGAAGAATAAGATGGTCCTCGAATGAGTTAATTGGTTTGTACAACAACGCATCATCAGCAAATAGCTGTATGTGAGATTTAATATGGTGTGTCATGTCGTTTATATAGCAAAGAAAAAGAATAGGATTAAGGCAAGTGCCTTGTGGGACCCCAGAGAGGACAGGAATAGACGTTGATGCAATTTGGAGTTCTGTGAGAGAGGGATCACTATCCATCCAACGGGATTATAGTCTCCCCGGATTCCATAATGACCATCTTAGCGAGTAGCTTCCAGTGGGAGACATCATCAAAAGCCTTTGAGAAATCAAGGATATTAATAGCAAGCTGGTATCGTACAAACACTAGCAGTTCTCCTCACATCACTCACATATGAACAGCCACGCTCTTCTATTATTGGTACACCTCTCGCAATTCGCTAATCATATTCATCGACTTCTTGCCGTCATGTAATTCATCTTCATTCATTCAACACCTCTCTTAACATTTATTTAGTACTTTCCATCTACAAGGTTTAATTAGCAAATAACCGTGCAGTGGAGAGGTCGAGGGTGCATTGACTTCGATAAACAATTACCGGAATCGATGACGTATATCAAGAGCACGTAGGGGGACTTTAAGGCTAGGGTAAGGTGTGGATGTGGGAGGAAACGGCATGTCACCATGAATGCCAGATCCACACGTGTAGTCATTCCAGACATGAGAAGGATATAAATAATCTGCAATTGGTTTAGAGGGAGAGATGAGTTCCGTAGCAGCAAAATATCATTCAAATAAAATGGAACGAACACTGAGTAGGCAAAATTACAATAATTTGTATGATGCGGCAATTATGCCGCATCACAGCAATTATAATTGCAAAAGTATGATCTCAATTCATACCGATATCACTCTGTTTAATTTTCAGAGGTGGTCATCACATGGGAACCTACAACGGTGGCAGCCAGCATATTCTAGTCACGCACCCAACATTACATTTTTTGACACAACGTGACAGTGCTTGGCATTTTTATGAATTCTGAACAAGGTGTGTATCTGCAAGGTTGTACACAAGCTCCGTCTACAGAAGTTGTTTACAGGGTGTTGAATGGATTACAAATATGGCAAGGAATCAACTTCACAATTGTTTGTACTTGTTTGTAGTGTCAGTTTCTGTTTCCGGATCATTGCCGAGGCATCACGAACACGACATTTGTGTCAGATTACAGTCTTTCGTCTCCAAGAATGATTAGTTGTGTAATCAGATGACGTTTAGCGGGTAGCGTATGGTGTTATGGTCAATTCCATAGTGACTCGCATGACAATGTTTACTAGATTTTTCTTTTGTTTGATATAAAGAAATTACCTGGGGAAAATCACCATGTAGTCAGTGAAGGTATGCCCTAATGCTTACAACAGTTAAAAAGAAATTTATATCCAAGAATTGAGGGTGAAATCAACAAAAACCTGAACGTGACTCGCGTGACAAGGTCTATATAGCTAAAATCAGAATGCACACATAAATGTTCCATTTCTTATGTCTTATTAGAAGGCTCTCAATAACTTTTTACTTTCATACCGGAGTTGAAAAACATCGCTACCTCAATTACTATGCAACATCACTGAAATGTTGTAACACATGAAACTAAACGAATACGATGAATGTGTACTGTGACTCGCGTGACAAAAACGTGACTGGCTGACAAGAATCACTAAATAATTATCACCACATGGTCCCAGACCAATGCAGTGGGTGAAATTGAAGGCCAAAAAAAAACAAAACAATAGATCTTGCGGGTGAATATAACATTCATTGGGCTAGAATATACTATTCTCTACTTTGAAACTTTTTTCAGGCACCAATAGTTCAAGATGGAAAATGTGACTCGCGTGACAGTTGGATCTAAAGGAGTTTTAGAGGTGATTTGTATTCTATGGCTAGTTTAGGAAGTAACCTTCTTACCAAATAGGCTGTACATCATCACATACGACTAGGCATTTTAATTTACACATAATTATCACATCACCATAGTTTTTAAATTACATTGGGCCAAAAGAAGATGGAATTTTGTGATATTTTCACAAAACGTGACTCGCGTGAACAGTCACTGAGGGGATTTTTACTAGAATATAGAATTGCAAGGGTGAAATATTTTCAATAAAGATTTGCTCATGTTCATGTACTAGAATTGCCATTGCACATGGAAAAATATCAAGTGACCGCTAGTAAAAAAAAAAAAAAAAAACTTTATCATCCATTTTCGTGACTCGCGTGACATAAGAATGAAGGTTGTTGTCATCGGAAATTACACTCCACCACCCCGATGTCTAAAAATGTCTTAATGAAATCGAACTCGCTAACCTATATGTAACAACATCAGCTCATGAAACATGGCAATATCTATATCATATCTGATAAATTGGCCAAAATAAAATTCTCTCATTATTTAGAGATTATCGCTTACTATGACTACACTCCACTCTGGTACCTCTATATCCACACAGGTGGGGGGGGGGTCTGTAAAAATGTTCTTCACTTCTCAGGCAAAACCTCCGAGGATAGTATTTATCAGAAAATATCAACATTATTAATTTCCAAATTGTGGGTATGATGATGACCTCATCATGGAAATGACCTTATGCATGGAACATTCCTAAATAACACGTGACCTATGTAAGTCAGTCCGGTACTCCTTGTAGTTATGAATTTGGAATCCTCGGCAGACTTTCGCGGCTCTGTTTGAATTACAACAATTAAGCTATACCACGCTGTCGGAACCATCCATGCCTCGCTGCTATGCATTTCATAGTCTCCCAAAGGCAGTCTAGCCTATAGGTTACCCCATAACCAAGAACATTTCGCTGCCCATAGGGCACTTGGCGTTAGCTTACCTACTACCTAGGGGAAATTGGCGATCATAAATACAGTCAAAAGCATTCGTAGAAACATCTCCCCGCTCATGGAGCAATTTGGCAGATTGGCAATTAGCCATATGCTTACTATAAGCATGCACACCATTTCGTCGCCCAGTGGCGATTTGATGATTAGGCCTACTTATGCCGTCCAGACAGGGCTAAATGTTAGGGAGGGTCAGCTTTTTCCCAATAAAGGCCTTATTCTGCAACAGAGGGAGAGCACGCGATCTTTTCACTTTGGTATATCTCGGCAGATCTTAATTCAAGTTCGTTCTGTGGACTCGTTTAATTTGGCGATTCTGGCATCGCTTGTTAATTGAACAGTCTAGTGAGACTTAAATATGATTCAATATGGAGAAGATATGTTTTCCTGTTTTTTTTTTCTCCAATATTCATGTAGGAGAATAATAAACAGATACTCGAGCCTTTGTTTACGAATAAAAACCGTTACGACGTCACAATAGGAGGCAAAACCACTCGGCAACGCTTCGGGATTTTCTAACCTCTAGGCTCTTATCATGCCGTCATCTCGGATTTAAATCTGCGACAAAGGCCCCGTATCTGTTCATCATCCCTGATTCACGAACTATCATGTTTAGCTGAAATTATGCGTCTACCTCATCTCCTATACCTGTTATGTATACAGGGACTGTAATCATAGGAAATAATATTACCATCATTACAATTGTGTTATTGCGAATGTGAATGAACCACACGACCCGGAAAGCTCTATTCTATCACGAATGCCCATCATCTGGAATAGCACAAAGGAACAGAAATGCTACTTATAAAAGTGGAAAGGTTTAAGTTCGAATGCATTACGGATGTCCTCTTGAATTTTTCTGAGCTTGCAGGCAATTTAGTACGTGATGGTTAAAAAGATGGACGGAATGATTTCGATATAACTCTTGTACAGGAATTGGAAAAACGATTGGGGTGGAACTATTTGTTTGCCAAGATACAAAACGGAGAGTGGAAATTTTGCCATTCCATTTTATCCTGAATTTCATCATATCATGGTTAATTTTCGGGGTTCAAACGACAGGGAAGTGTTTAGGAAGTATACAACTGACTTATCACAGCCAGTTCATGCGGTAGGATGTGCATGTTTGAAAGGCTACACCACCCAAGATAACCCCTTTTTTCAATGAAACTAACTATGAGTCATCATTGTTTGAGTAAAGTTACGAACAAGTGATTTACTCCACCTAAAACTCCACCATAAGCATGCGATTTCACTTCGGAACGTCAATTTGGGTTACGCACCGTCAACTCAACATTCAATCGGCAGTCATTTCGCCTGCTCCCCTTGCATACATCTTTGTATTAGGCTGTGTTGTGGGTGCGGGCGACAGTACATATCTATCCAACGTATTTCTCATTCAGCTGTTCTTCATGCACGACACGGGTGCGTGTGCGGACGCGAGCAGGAGAACACGGTGCGGGTATCTCAATCAATCATTTAGCAATTCTACCCGCAGCTAGTGAAGCTTCTTTTATTTATTCACCTACCAGGTCGAAACAGCTGTCCAAAGAGTAAGCTGAAGAGTCCATTGAACTAGCGCGGTAAAAATGGATGATGGAAGCCGGAACAGACCAAAACCGTGGGAACACAGCACTCCTTTACCCGAGTGGTTGGCACAGTTGTAGAGTGTCGGCCCTTCCCCCTGGACACCGGGGTTCGACATCCCAAAGAATGGTACTTGTTGCCTTCTCGCTAGACGAGGGGTAGGCAATTTGCAAGTTGCCGTATGCCACATTAAGGTACCGCCAAAGAAGATTGCCTTATTCCTGTGTACCTGGTGAGGGATTCAGTTTCCAGGTCTGCATCCTTGCTGAGCCTTGAAAGGTTCGATCCTCTGCTCGGTAAGTATACTATAAAAAAATATAAATAAAAAACTCGCACCTACTCCAGCGCTCGCGCCGCGCTCGTCTCGCGGAAACGCAACTTTGGCGGTACGGAATTACAGAACAATGAGATTCATTTAACTGGATTGATATGGAGTGATTCACTGCTGCTGGCGTGTGTAGTCGTTACACACATGTGGAGTACAGACTACCTACCTCATTTCTAAAAGCTTAGATGTTTGCCATTTACTACGAGTTGAAGCTTCCATGGCTCCCTATAGCTCCCTCTATTACTTGGTATAGTGAACCCTTGACTTCAGTACGGTGTGATTTGCATGTAGTATATAGTACGTGGGAGATGACTTAACAGTCGGCTCCATCGTATCTCTATGTTGTTGTTGTTGTTGTTGTATATTTTTTCAGTTCTCACGGAGGTATATATGCGTTAGGAAACATCCAGACTAAGTCCTATGGATTGCTGTTTGAAATGCGGAGACAACCAAAGCAGTAATCACTTTCGACCCTTTTTTGACCCTTATTATTCCCAGACGTCAGAGGAATCCATACAGACATGGCAGTGTGTGTGTCTATGCATGCAGGGGCGTTGATCCGTTCCGGAAAGTGGGAGGGGGACGAGGTGAACTTGGATTTACTATCTAAGAGGAGCGTACATCAGTTGGCGCGTAGCGCACCGAGGAAATTTTAGGTGTTATACCTCCTAGATCGTCGGGAAATGGCACCTGCTGAGCCTAAGTGCAAACGTCTGGATGTGTAATTTTAGTGTTACGAAAATGTTGAAAAGTTGTCACGCATCTACGACCGCTTTATATTTTTGTGGAAGAATATGTCAGCAAGTTATTACAAGTCAAATAATTACCAAGAACCCACTGCAAGTTAACAATTCGGTGAACAGGTGGAGCTAGCAACCCAACTCCCTCATTTTAGCCATTAATATCTGATAGGCAAAGTGACAATATGTGTATTAATATACACACTCTGTTGTGAAATGTGGGGGTGATGATTTTGCCAGTTATCGAAACGGAGCGCCACCATCGCTTGGAACAGATCGTTGAGGTCATTCTGAATGAATAATTAACGTCAGAATGCAGGAACAACTACTTTCGACTTTCGTTACTTGAAAGTTGAATCCAGTACCGTAGCCAGATTTTTTTCAGTGATGGGCGGAGCTGGCGGGTGGGGGGGGGGGGGGGGGGGGGGGGGGGGGGAGGGTGGAAAGCTGGCGGGGGGTGAAATATTTCATGGGATCGTCAAGTTACTATCCAAGTGGAGAGCCAGCATCGGTTGACGCGGAGCGTACACGGACATTTTGGCAAAAAATAGCCTTCTAGATTGCAAGTAATGGAACTCCCAACCTTCTCTGACCTTCTCTTACGGAGCTTATGCAGTGGCGTAGCCATGGTTTTTTGTTGAGGCGCTGGACATTGGAATGGTGGGCTTGTCATATTTTCTAATTGAAGTTGCCCAAATCTCAAGTTGTCTAAATTTCATTGAAGTTCATAGAAGAAACCACCATTTTCACATTTAGGGGGCATTTAGTGAAACAGGTGGGCACTCAGTAACTATTTAGAGTAAAATTTCAGTTTTGCTCCATCACCCTGCTCGTATTGCTCCATTCTTCCCCCGAATCATGGGCACTTGCGCTACCGGTACTCGAATTCTCGATTTCAACAACAACTGACTGCCTCGGATCCTGTCATGATGGTTTGCCCAAACTTTTTCTATGCCACATGACTGTAGGCCTACTCTCTGACTATATTGGGCAGGTACTTTGATTCAATCTCAGGGAAATATTTATCCTTTTTGAAGAAGATACGCCAATGTTGTGTTTACAGAAGTTTGCAGAATAGCGAGTATGCCGTGTACCAACTAGGGCTAAAATGTAAAGTATATATATGTAGTACCACAACTAGACAAGCACATTGACATACATCTTCATACAATCATGGACGACCGCGCCGTCAACGGAAAATCAATTTACGTACAATTTTACAGCGAGCAAAGCGTGTTGTTCTTACTATACTTCCGACTGTATGAACGCTACCCCCCCCCCCCCCACCGATATGCATGACAGGCGGGTTGGTATTTTCCTAATGGCAGGGTGGAGGCGGGTTATAACGGACCGGACCATCTAAGCGGAGCGTCATAATCGGCAAATGCGAATGGTGTAAATGTTGTAGTTTTAAGGGGGGGGGGGGGGGGGTTAGTAGAAACCGCGCCTGATGAATTGGTTTCAGAGTAAAAGCCATTGTCGCTACGTAATTTGATGGAATTTGAAGGACCCGATGTTCTTCAAAATTTGGACCTTGATTAGCCGAACTTTTAGGCAGTGTGCATTGATCAAGCAAGAAACGATAAATGTAGACAATCTAATCTGTGGGCTCTGCAGTTGTCTGAACGGCTAGAATGGCGCACTCAATTGATTCGGTGCATTATAAATTGTTATTTTGGGGTAAAACTCTTAACTCTTCAATTCAAAGATGTAACATTTGATTAGGTTCGAAAACGTAAGTAAAATGCTGTTCAGATGGAGTCGGCTATAACTGAAAGTTGAACGATCGTAGATAATGCCATCCATCTAAAAACATAGGTTGTTTCGATGGAGTCAATCAATAAATCGATTTCTTTAAACGTTTGAAGGTATACACATGTTCTACAGGGAACGGGGGAAAAAATCATACATGCGATTTCATTCTCCCACACTTCAAAAGTGGGGGGGGGGGGGGAGGACCTTTGATATTATGTCCCCCCTCACTTCAAAAATGGGGGGGGGGGGGGATCGACGCCCATTATGCATGTGTGTATGTGTAGGCATGTGTGTTTGTGCATGTGTGACGCCTCGCTTGTTAATATTGTGGTTATGCATCGATGGATGGATAAAAGTTCATACTCGGTAAATTGGTTCCCCGTGATAAAAATATGATCCCTATCGTTTTGGAGTCAGGAGAAAAATCATCTGAGGTCAAAATCTGAAAATCTTGTGAACAAGCTAAGTCTAGAATGGATGGGCCGATCAAATTACCAAATTTAGCATAGGCGTAGATCGCGGGGGATGAGGGATACACCCCCCCCCCATATTTGATGTTGGGGGATGGCCTATGTGATCATGTCCCCAATGATACAGGCATGTATCTCCCAAAATAATGTAATAAAATTAGGGTAAGCAACAATGGTACAGTACAACCATAACACAAAGGCCTATCACATATTCTAATCAGATCGCCTAAATTTCATATTGAGGAGGCCAAAATGCTAAAATAATTCTGTCTCTTCTGTTACATGTGTAATAAAGTAGAGTAGACCCATGCACAATAACTTCGTCAGCAAATATGCTTTCTTCTCTATACGTATCATCTACAAGTACGGTGAACATATGGGGATGGCACGAGGGGAACTTGGTTTGGGACACGATTGATTGCTGCACCCCCCACCCCCCCCCCCCACCGCTCCAACTGGCATTATCCTAACACTGCAACATGCCCACTGGACGAGAGTTAGTCCACTAATCCTAGTGTTTATAACAAAATTGGCTTTGCCAGCCTGACGTGCTGCTCCTCAATTATATCTCTGCAATATTGGAAGTGTTCGGGAATATTATGGTTTTGGGGTTTAGCCGTGCCGTCTTCGTCTCTGCTTCCTCCGGAAACTAGCCGTTAGCGCACTTCATCCGATTGACACGAAAGTTGGTACACATGTCCGTCCTGGTGAAATCTCGGATGAGTTCGAAGGTGGGCTTCACTGAATGTCTGCTGCCCTCTATTTTGTGGGTTTCACACGAAAATACAGAGCAAGTCCGATTTACACAGAACTCGGTGGGTGGCGACAAACGTTGGTCCCGAAAAACATGACGGTGATTTCAGGTAACATTTGTGTCTGTTTTCGTCCGATTTGAACGAAACTTGGTGGATGTGGACTGTTGTTAATCCCAAACAACAAGAAAATCATTGATGTTCACGGAGGTCGAATTTGCTTAATGTATGCACTTCTTTCTAACTTGGAGAATGTGGACTACAGTTGGTCCTGAACAACAGGTAGAGCAGTTCAAAGTCACCGGGAGGTCCAAATGGCTATTATTTCAGTGTATTTAATTGTTTAATTTAAATCTTGGATTCTTGTTTACCAAGCGTTTATGGCAAAGGAGCAATGCCGGTAGCTACCGTTCGGACCTATTATAGCACTGGTAGAAGTCCCGAAGTTAGAAAAAAGTGGCTAATGGCCTCGAGCTAACCACTTCAATTATTTGCACAGTGGGTAATCGAACGCTGCTTCAATTCGAAAAACAAACAGTACCACTAACCAGTAAGCCTAATTATCATTGAGTTATCTCTCTGCTGCTGAATTTAGCTCAGTGAAGTCATATACGGCACCGAACCTGATGTGGCACCGAGACACGGTGGAATACTCATCATTCAGAGCTGACCGGGAGGCGTTAGGGAATATTAGAATAGAAGAGCATGATATACAACCGTATAGACAAACGATTCCCTAATCTCCAAGAACACGTTATGGGACCATCCGTCTCAAACAAGCGTGAAAGTTGTGTAGCAAAACTAAGTGTAATTAGAGGAACAATACCGTTCTAAACAATCCTATCACTGGTAATAAAATGTATGCGTATGCCACATTGAGAGAAAACTGCAGGACGCTTATATGGAAATTTCTAAACAGGGCGAGGGGGGGGGGCGGGTGATATTATGTATGGAAAATATCACAATTTTGAAATAACAACCTGTCTACCATATCCATTGGTACATGACTATGACATGGACCGCTCACAATACTCAATTGAGTTTACGCAGTCGATGTGTTATTTGTATTACCAATTAATCATCATTAAAAAAACTTCAATCAACATTTTGCCTATCGAATTGTTAATCAAGCTCCAGCAATCTTAAATATGTTGTTCAACCCTTGAGTCAGGGAAACTCTTCAATAATCGCTATATTGAGACCTCCACCTTTTCGGAAATAACACAGGTCTAGAAGGGTTATCCACGTGACCCTGTGAGCACAATCATGTGTAATAAATGACTGCCACCGTGGTCGAGTGATTAAGTCATGGAGGCCGGAACGCGCTTCATCGCACGATGCATTAACACACCTGCCTCATCAAAACTCAGGACTGAAAGGTTAGCAAAGCATAGCAACCTCTCATAAATAAATACTCTAACAGGAAAGCATATTTTTCCTGTAACAAATCTCATTTCGTGTTTGAAGGGCCCAATGAGATTAGATTTGCACAATGCGCAAGTTGTCTTATTGTTGTATTCAGGAACGTCAGTGCAGTGCGCATCCACCATGTAAGAGCTGATGCACACCAATGGGTAAACAATAATTCTAACCAGCGAATCCCCCTAATACATAACCCCTAACGAAGAACACAATCAATAAGCAGCCAATCAGGAAACATCTTGTTGGAGGTGTCTTCTATTGGCAGAGTGGGATTGGCAAAACTGTCAAACAGGGCATGTCAGCTATAGGCTCCAACGCCTTTGAAGGAACGGTTGCAATTCATCAATGGTGTTCGCTTTGGAACCCGATCGCTTAAAACGTCACGTGATACACGTTTTGTATCATGCGATCCTCCAGTCATGGCTGTGTGAACGAAGAAACGAAGGCAGGAGAGATTTCGGAGAAATAGCCGAGTGGGGGGGGGGGGGGGTGACAATCAACAGGATTAGTACGTGTGTTCAGGTATTTGACTTTGGACCTTGTTTCATCGGGGTTTTTTTTTTTGGGGGGGGGGGGACCGAATGGTTACATAGAAGACAGCCCTCCGTCCATAAGAGAGTGATACTTTATCTCCCTAATAAAATGGACCTATTTTGAAGACTTGCTTCAACATCTCCTCCGAATACTGAAGGAAGTTTTTCTGAAACATTTGCAGGAGGGCAGGTTTCGAGACAGAAGCTCGTTGAAAGGTACCGTCTTTATGTACAGATAATGAACGATACTGTTCTCATAGGCCAGTACACTGATGATCTGGTCGTCGTTCAAGTAGGCAAAGAGCACCGACCCATTGAACGGTGGTTGAGCATCCCCACCTACCGCCTTGAGGAAGGTTTGTGTAAATTTCACATAAGGATGCCAATTCCTCCTCTCATTAGGGAGGTAGATCACCTGCTGTCTCCAGGCCGTCCCGCTGGAGTCATACATGATATACTTGTCGTCAGGCGCTGTCGTGGCCGACCGGGAACACCAGATTATCCTGTCCCCCTTCCTGAAGAACTTGCTCCTCATGTAGTTGAACTTGTACTCTGGCGACTCGGCCTCGAAATCCAGAGTAGCGCAAGCTTCAAGGGGCCTCCGAGTCCCTGGTTCCACCAGATGAAGGCTCCCGGGGTAGGCCGCATCCTCAACAACCGTACCAATGTGGGATTCGTACACTGGATCGTCCGGATTGTGGCCACAAATATGATAGGTAGTGTAGCCGAAACGTTCGAGCAGGGCTTTGGTGAACGGATTCACAACCCAACAGGGGCCCCCCTCCGTGGAGGCAATCAAACGGCACATATCACCTTCATCTTTCTCCCAAAGGAGGTAGGGCTGGAAATGATGTATGTTGGTGAAAGGTACTTGCTCTTGATCCGTTCAGCAACACTGTTCAGAAATATCATTCTGTCTTCCGCTATCATTCTCTCTGGGTTTGGGATGCCAAGTTTTGTCTTGACGAAAGATATGGCTTCTTCTTTAGTTAGTGGATATGGAACGTCTTCGAAATTCTCAGGTCTCTTTAAGAAAAAAATAGATAAGAATATAAAAAACAAAGTGTGATTTCCGTCACTCTACGATATAATACTACTATATGAATGAAAAATAATACTATGCAAAAATGTATATAAACCTATAAACATATCAGAAGTCAGAAGATTTTCTTGGGTGCTTGTGTGTTTGTGGAGGGGGAGGGGGTATGTGTGTGTGCGTGTGTGTGTGAGTATGAACTTTTTCCAACATCTGTCCAACGTTTCCACAAACAAATAGGTAGGTACATCTGTTAGTGTTGTGTAGGTATAGATGGTGTGTGTACAAGTTTTTGTCTGGAATTTTGTACTAAGCTAGTACTGACCTAGTCTGGCAGTTCGGGTCGAATTTACACTTTTCTAAATAGCCTAAGTGGGTTTCTACTGCTTCCTTTTGACATATCGTGACGTAAACCGGTAATAATAGTTTGCACTTATTCGCAGTGAGTCTCAGATTACAGGTACATGCACAGCACTGCGTAGGCTAGCTTTGAGTGTGGGTATAATTGGTTCCGCCTAGTGGACAAATACAGATCATATTTTGTGGTACCCTGTTATAATCGGGAACAGCAGCAACCAGTGAACTGCCGAGAATAATTGAATTGTATACTATATTCGCATGAGAGGATATTAGGCGAAGAAGACTACGAGTTGGCGTCCAGCCTACTGTGCGGGTGGCCTATCGTTTCCACACTGTTGGGGCAGTAAGCCGAACTGCCACATTAGACCTAGTAGGTACGATTACTACAATAACACAACACGGAATAGCTTCGTTCACATTGAGAACCCGAAAGGTAACCTTCGTAATTTAGGCTAAATCGAAGAGATCATTGCGACAGATAGAGTATAACGCGATGCAGTAGTAGATAGATTGTGAGTGTGAACAGAATATGTATTAAACGCAACGGACTCTCAGTACTGCATATTGCTTGCCTACATGCCCTTCAAGCGAACTTTATTAGCACTGTAGGACTGAGTCTATAGTTCATAACGAAATACGCTCTTAGCACCGCTCTTAGGTTTGTAACTACCAACGTACAACGGAGGGAATATGGTGACAACGTTGCTCAAATATTTTAACTTTCGGGGCCTTCATGGCCATTCCTGATGCCCGTACGTGTAGGCCATGAATTATGGCCGCTTCGCAGTTTGGATCATGCACCGGATAATCTCGTCTGATAGTATTGAACTTTTCTAACTAATATTTTGAGGCTTCGAGTTGGAACAATCAAATTCCTGCCTTTTTTCTTCTTCTCAAGACATAACAAAGTTATGTTATCGTCATAGGCTGACAAGAACGCAGCTCTGTGTACTGATTCCTTGTCGGGGTAATGTTGTTGTTTGACCCTAGTCACCTTGTATCTGCCCTCCTAAAATCTGACTATACTCACTCTATATAACTTCATGCAATATATCTGAAATGACAAATATATAGCTCAGTTATTTCACCAACGTCTATATTGCCGGTGCAGTGGTTGTAGATTTTTTTGGATGATTTCTTGAAATTTTACTTTTACAATCATCATGTTTAATCTGTATAATCAATGTATCTGAGCAGAGGAGAATCAAGTGACAGTATTCTATTTCCTTACTCCAATCTTTACAGTTGACATAGTAACTAATCCCCTACGGTTTGATGATCATATCCGATATTATTTTAATGATATAAAAAAAACAAAAAAAAAAAAAAAAAAAAAAAAAAAACATGGGAACAGAAACGTAATAGGTAATGAGGCATGCTAGGTTTGATGGATGCAAAAAAAAAAAAAATCAATGGAGAGAGGGTATTTTGAATGAAAGGAATATAACCAGCCTCTGTTACATTACAAAGCATAGCTTTATTTTGTCCACTTGCTATATACATGCCCTGGTTAGCCCCCTTTCACACTCCAACGACTTTAGCCTGCGACATCTTCCGATTTTTTTTTTCAAAATTCGCGGTCTGTTTTTGGCAATCCATTATTCAAACCCAGCTCTCCATTGATCATTACCATACGTCAGACACCGTTCGAAACGTGCTTGCGACGGGTTGCCAATATTGCCACGAATTTCCAGCCCCCCCCCCCCCCCCTCACGAGGTCGGTGCCAAGCATGGCAAATACGCAGGCAGTACGAATGGACAAGAAATCCAGTCCGAAACAAGCAGTACGAATGTGCAAGATCGCAAAGATACAGTACGATGACAGTAGGAATAAACGAGATGCCGTGGGGTGATTGTGATAGGCGCAGTTTCTGCTTGCTGCTGCTCCTTTGCTTGTAGCAAACAGACGGAATCTAAAACAAACGACGATGACATACAGGACTAGGAGACGTACATGCCTGGTTTCCTGCGTCAACCTGTATTTGGACAGTTGAGAGACTTCCACCCAATTTACGGACTATTGTTCAAAAATGCAAAAGACGGAAAGAATGCCTATCCTTTCAAGGAGGCACCTAACATGTCATGTACTCACCTCATACAGTCATACACGCCACTGCGATCTATCCAAGCTTGTTTGAAAAGAGTTCCAGCCCGTTTATTTCCTATTACGAACGGCGAAAGAATTTCAACGATTTTTTCCAGAATCTCCGCGCGGGTCAGAATCTGAAAACCAGCTGCTGTAACATTGGCAATACTTTCATATGAATGAATGCAATTATTTCTGCAGAAAGAGACGACCACTGATGGAAAACCCCAATATTACTACGAGGGCAGAAGTACGTTTGGGAGGTACATTGGGTCTTAAGATCAACAAAGGACTAATGCCGGTATACCGGAACAATCGTCTCTTCAGCAGTCTCTCTGGCCTAACATAGGGCAGACTGATACAATTATACTGGCATTTTATCGTCCCTGTCGGCAGTCATGCCGGAGTAGTTAACATAGTCCCCAGCCGAAAGAAGATATATGATATGCGTGAAATATCGTCGCTTCGGCATCTAAGCCGATGGACTACGAGCCTTGCGCCGAACAAGAGGCAGGCTGACACCGATATACTGGAAAATATTCGTCCTGACGGGGAAGGGGGCAATGACGCTCGACATGCACTCTCTGGGTGATATCAAAGCCTTTGTGCCACAAACATTTTGGACCCAAATAATTCGGACCCAAATTTTGCTGAGTTTCGAAGTCCATGATCTCACAATGCCTCGCAATTTCCTGCGAACCCGTCCCTAGAGTCAGGTAGAGCGAAACTAGATGTTGACCCAGGGCTGCCCACCCCATCAGTTAACCAGTTTTTCTTCTTGCGTTAAGAATAGCGACGTCACTACACTTCCACAAATTCGCACATATCTTGTTGGAGTCCCTTTGGCTTTTCGCATATATTCGCGATGCAATCGTACTGGCGTCGCATTGGCATTGTAGCGCCCTCTCGACACGAATCTCAAATGTCCCAAAGCACCGCGCTAAGACTAGTCGAGACACCGCTACGAAGCCATTGCGAATTGTTTCACGAATTTGAGAAGCATCACAACGCCAGTACGAATTTCTTAACCTTTTCATAAAATCCGTAGCCCTTCCCGCGCCGTTCAACCACTACGACAATCAGGCCCTACGACGTCCACTACTATAAACACGAACCCTACGAATGTGCTCACGACCAACACGAATTTGGGTAATTTGCTAATGCGTTCTCATCGTACAATCCGTCGGGTTAATTAAGAGTGGAAAAGGGCTTTACCCGTCCATAAACGCGTTGTTGAGGTGTTTACATCCGGTAGTGTCTCTCAGTAAATTAATACGATTCTTTGTACACCGTAAGGGGGACACCGCGACCAATTGTGTGTTGTTATATCGTGCGATGTGGGCGTATACGGTTCTATAAAGTTTAGTGTACTTATTCTATTCTTATATTTTAGTAGAATTAAGACGATTCTCGATGTTAGTAAGGGGGTGGGGGGGAGCACGCGACCATGTTGTGTTATATCGTGCGATTGACGTATATATAGTTCTAATGAAGTTCAGCTTATTCAATGTCGTTTATTGTTAAAAACTGGTGACTGTGAAGTTTCCACCCGACTTCGTTTTGAAAGCTTCGTGGATCTCAAAAACCGACAATTGAATTCGCGCTATCAGTAGCAGAGTAACCAGGGTAATAGGACTTAATGCTGGAATTATAATGTTCACATTTCTCTCAATCATTGGATATTCTTGACCTTATCGGAACAACACCAGGATTATATGGGGCGTCCACTTCTGCCCCAGGGAATACACGTAATTGAACCAACTTTTTCGTCACGGATAATAACAATTTTGCCACCTTTCTGGCAACTGGTAGCCTCAAAATGTTTCCTGAATTTACGGAATTTTAGTGGCAAATACCAGTTTCCCCACCCCCCCTGTTATCACCCCAAGCGTGGGATGGCTTGTTCGGAATAGATATCTATATGAATTGCACATTTTCAAAGCAATTGGGAGCCTGTTTTTCAGGACCTGCGGGGTGCGTTAGAAAGGGTATATTGTCTCATTTTGTAGGAATGAACAACACTTATAAGTGCTTATCATCGAAGAGCATTGTGGTTTGCCCTCCTACGAGCTCTAATATTTCACGAGAGCATGGAATGCAACGCGGCGCACCCAATTCACTCGGAGAGGCGGTCGGCATTATCGCCCGATTGTCTGGAACCGATTCTTCACCATAAATTTCCCCATCGATCATTTTTGTCCAAAATTGCCTGTGAAATTGGGGCATTGCTATACACTGCTCCATCTACTCGCCAACCCACTACCTATCCTCACTGACGCTATACGACGTTCTTGTTTCGGCGTTAGCTCGATATTACCCCTAGATCTTTCCGCCATTGTCCCTCCAATTTCCCGGCTTCCGATCGTCCTTTTTACTCCTCTGTATTTCCGTCGAAGCCTCCTACCATCCACGGCGAGCCACCCCCCAGTGGGGGCGTGGCAAACACATTGTCTGCTGGGAGCTAGCGTGACACTTTCGAATCCTGATTTAGATCTAATTTTATTGTATATCAAGTGTAATTGAAACATCAAATGATAGGTTTTCGTATTAGGTGAAGGCAGGGCAAAGGATGCCCAGTTTAGTGTAGGGTTAGGGAAACAAACTCAGAAATGTGCCAAGATATGTCCGTTAGGTCGTTTAAGCAACTGGAATTTATATTCCGTCCAGGTAAGGAGATTTCACTACCCAAAAGGTATAATCAGCTGAAAGAAAACGTTCAATTGGAAGGTTCTCAGAATTTCCTTAACCGTCTACGAGACTCACCATATGCGGAGAGATATAGAAGCGTCTTGATTTAACTTCAATTGAGGGAGCTGAGTTGGGAATGGTGGTGGTAGTGGTCGTGGCGGCGGCGGCATTAGCAGTAGTTATAGTTGTAGCGAATTAGTAGTGGTAGATGTTGAGATCACATTTTCGGCCTGGAATGTTCACAGGAAATAGGAAATAAACTAACTGGGCTAATACTCCGAAGGTTAGAAGTCCTCTATTCATTAATCGGCAAATGTCTAAAATAACTAAATGATCTAGTGAAACGATGTATCTAATCATAATTAGCGACTGAACAACGAGCTTACGGTGTCCAAAACTTAGTTTATACAAAAACTGCTTTATCGGTCGAAAGGATTGGTGTCTTGGTCCTAATTGGGGGTGCTTTAGTTGATGGGGGAACAATAGTTAATTGCTGAATTTGTTTCTGTTTGTTTCTTGTTGGGTTTCGTTACTGACCTTGAACAGATATACTTCCCAACGCCCATTACAGCGATACCCGTTCCCAGTCCCTGGTGGATATGTACTATCGTTGGCACCACCGGACACAAGAACGAGCCCAAAGACGAGACGTTGCTTCAATTGAGGCTAGCAACCGCCATCACACATACCGTTCTCGGAGCCATTACCGTGATGATGCGGACTCGTAAGTCCTTCCTCTAAAGTATCCTCCAAGAATCGAAATTGAACGACGGTCAAACGAAGGTGATGCCCTGGACGGAGTTGACACTCAAGCTTGGGCCATCTGGATGGGGCAGTGAGTATAGAGTAGCCTATATCGCATTTCCATCACTACGCTTTGTGCCTTGTATTATATTGCCCTAGTCCCTGGCTTTCGGGCTACCAGTGAGCACATCGGGTCGTTTAGGACCATAATTATGGCCAACTAATTGAGTCTGCCTCAGGAATAAATTTCACTTATTGACCTTTTCGAGATTGGTTGAGTTAAAATAAACTAGGTAGGGGAAGCGGGCCTGATGCACACGGGTAGGGTGTCACACGGTCAGTAGCGTTCAAACTAGACGGAATTAAGTTTCGGAACCAATTGCGGTATGATACTACTATGCATCCTAGATCATCCGCCCACACTTATAGCCATTGTTACCGAGCTCGTTGTTTCCATGATAAGGTTACCTTCCAAGCATTTTTTCGTCCTGGGGCGGGGGGTTGGCAGAAAAAGGTATGTGCAGCTAGTTAAGAGTAGGCCTTCTATTTTTCATGAACTATGGTGTATTAGGTATATGGAGTCTTCTCATGGCTATATGGGCTACCGTACCTAGTCCATCAGGTGCTAAGTATGCTGCTGGGATAACTTGTCACCAGCTATGGCAGGCATGAGAAGCTTTCTAATGTTTAGCTGCGGGTGAGCAGCTCTTCAACTCATCATGTTTCTCCGTCCTTTCGTTCGTTCGTAGTTAGTCGGCACGTTCATTCATAACTTCTAAACCGTACATGCGATATGTTTGAAACTTTGGGTGGTTGGATGAAGCATGTCCCCACTGCTAGGCTGAGTTACATTTTTTTGTTGTTGCATAGTGTGATTAGCGGTTTTCATTGAATCCATTAAGTTTATCCCAATTTGTCTATCCACTGCAGCCCTTCCCATTGAACTCTCTGTGAGAGTGGTTTGTTTACATGACTCCTTGGAGCTACAGGGCAGGCTGCTTGTAGAGGCAGGATTTTTACTTTGTCTGTCAGCACTGCGATGTCTGGGATACAGGCAACTGGGCATGGGGGGGGGTACAGGCAGTTCTGTGGAAGATATGTCGTCACCTTCGTGTTGGCTAGACTTCCGGGCCTTGGGATCCAAGTTTGTTTTCCACTTTTCACTGCTACAGGCCTAGGAGTTGTGCTGGATAACAAAGTTTTGTTGGGTACAATAGCTAATATACAGGTCTCGGTAAGTTGGGTTCCTGGCCATTCCAAGGTTATGACAGATGTCAGTAAAGGTCAATTAATGTGAACAAACGAAAAATGTGGATTGATTGAGAACATGCAGGTATTGCCACAGGAATTTTGCCGCCCGAAGCTATCAAGACGTTTCGACTTGCGCTTAATGTTTAGTATGCTGGTATATTTCGCGAACTCCTGTAGGCACATAATCCTGTGCCGAAACTGCGACCTTTTTATCATAGTATGTTCACAGATAATGTATCACATAATGTTATATTGATCATGGTATTGGCAGGTCTCGAAAAAGAATTATTCTGTGGCTTACATATATTTTCATTCCCGGGCGGTCTTACATGGATGATCCCAACTAGTCAATCATTCAATCTTTGCTACAGAAAAAGGAAGAAATCAATGTTAACGGTGTTGCCCTCTTTTCTTCCTCTTTCCCAAACTATAAAGGAAACTGGATGTGGCTCTAGAAACGCCTGAATCTAACTCTCCATTAAATACAACAGACGAGACCATGTAAACCGGAACATTGTCACCCATTAACATCTCGTAGACATAATTATCATCCTCTCACTTCTTTATTTTTTTCTTTTTTTTACATTGCCTGGACAATTAAAACGAATTTGCTACCTCCTGATTCTCGTGTTAGTTATGATATCGTTATATCCTCGAATAAGACTCGATCTTAAAATTAAAACGAATTTGCTACCTCCTGATTCTCGTGTTAGTTAATGATATCGTTATATCCGCACTAAGACTCGATCTTAACTCACATGATATTTTGAGCGAAAATAATTCCTGCTGCGACGTTGTATATCATCAGTCAGGTTTATAAACCTGGGGAACCAGTTGGTATTCAACGAAATAAAAAATAACTTCTCTCTCTTTTCCCTTCGTGTTCTTCTCAACTTTACGTGACCTATGTTGCGGCTATGCTACTCTTTCATTTCCTTCATTTTTATTGCATTTTTAGGTACTAATTCAAACATTATCGTTCACCTGCATATTCGTTCGTATTAATGAAACTACTGCTTTCCGCCGCATTCTATATTTTCGACTAGATCAACCACTCGTCGGGTTTCACATTCAAGATGTTTTGAATGTAATTGTTTTTGCACATGGTTTATGCTTCGTGAGGTCCCCGTGTGAGTGCTTGATGGTTCACGTCTTATTCATTGCCTTTCGTAGGCTCTAAGTTCGGTAATCCTCCATTACTCACCGTCTCAGCGTTCGGCTGATTCTAAATGCGTTGTCGACTCCCACGGAAGTTTAAGGAATGCTACGTCTGGACAGCTATGCATGTTGTTTCTGAAACCTTATTGTTCGAGAAAAAACACAAACAAAAACACACAACAAGCGTTCCGGGTCCGGTTTCGGGGCAACACAATTGACATTATTCACTCACAGTTCCTCCTCTGCCACTGTACTTGGAACTTGGAGTTATGCGCTAATTAAACTTCAGGAATTTTAACCAACACTAGTCCACGACGTGAATATAGTATAAATTAAACAAAGAAACATAGTGTACTCTAAATAATAGTCAGTATGATATAGTATTCTCATGAGTCCCAGTTGACTATACTCTAATCACGTGGCGTAAGTTGAGTAACAACAATCGAAATATTAAGCTTTCAGCACGATATAGTGTCTATCAATTCCTTCGGAAGCTAATGGACAATGAAAAAAAAAAAATCCAAACCTAACAATTACCGTGATATACTCTACATGACACTAACCGTTTGCTGCATTACACATGATTTCATTGTTAGTTGAGTTTTCGCCTCGACATTCGATAAGGACTTTATTCCTTTTTATTTTCCACAGGTTATGGTGCCTTTTCATTATTCGGTTACTTCAGCACAGGAGTCAATCACTTGTAAGGAGTTTTTATGAGGCTCGCTAATTCCAAAACGATGTCGTCTTGATCAATTTGAGGAGTGCGTACACGTAACACTATTCCGGAATACGTTTCCCTAAATACTTCAAACTCTTTCAGTATAACCAGCACTAAATGAAGATGAAGGCAGGTGAGGATGACGTCATCCCCAGCTTTATTTTCATAGTCTCATTAGTAATAACTGTGAGAGCTTCCTTATCTTCATCAGTTGTTGTAAATCATTAATAGTTTCTTCACACAGGATTTTGATGTTGAACTACACATCAGTAGTTAGTGATGCATTATTCAATTCGTGTGCTGTATGGATGCAAGTATTGATCATTCGTTAGTCGTTACTTGATGGGGCTATGAGTATCGGGTGGATCACTGTAGAATGAAACGGGGCCTAGCTACTACCCACTTAGGGACATTCACTCGATAGGGAATATTGTTGAATCGGCTCGAATTAGCATGCGGGAATGTCCTCCTCGGGCAAAATTCTTGTACCATGTATGGGTTGTGAATATAGATAAGAAACAACCGACAGTTGTTAGGCCATGTCAAAGGTCAACTTTCAATCTCGACCAGGAAAGAATGCTAGCTAATGGAACGTGTTCGCGCCATCTGGCAATCACGGTGGGCTTCCACGTTGGATAGACCATTGCACAAAAGCCATTAAAAATACCCCGTTTAGTTCACAAATCACAACCAAACTCAGAAGTGGCTGTGTCGAAGCACCACAGAGTCTACTAGTGTGAAGTGTAAACGAAATGCCTCCTGAATTCTATACTCTCCGATCACAAGTTGTATGTAAAAAAAAAAAAAAACAAAAAAAAAAAAAAAACGCGAACACTATGATTCATGTTAGACATTCATGTGTTCATTTTCATGTCCTCGAAGGCTACATTGAACTCTAACCTCTTCTTGCTATAGGCTATATTTCAGTATTGTTCTCTGTTTCTTTCTATCGCGATGTGTATACTGCGCCAGGTGGTGCTTGTTCTAGCAGGAAAAGCAAGAACGTACTTGGACGAAAATGAAGAAATATACCAGTATACGTCTCAGTCGTGTATGTGTTTATACTCATAACTCGTTACTCTCGTGTTCCCATGATAATAGCTACACTCATCTGGTTGGATAGCAATTAAAGGTCCTTTGAGATGAACAGAGATCTAACACTCAACCTCATATAAAGTCCGCACACTTGCCGGCATGATCAGTTGAAACGTTGGTGGTGTTGCTTCTATTCCTAAGCACACGAATTCTACTGTGTTTGATATGAATTTGGGGTCCATATGTGGATCAAAGTGGGAAATTCAATGAGAGATATATTTATTAGGCCATTGCTTGCCTGACAACATCAAAATTGCCTGACAACATCATATTCGATAGATTGAACTTTTGGTGAAAGAAAAACTTTAAAAATATTGAAATCCGCAGGGTTTTGATGAGTGTATCGTCTACAAAAACATCGTTAACACGAACCGGCACAACCAGAATTCTTCAAACTGATAGCGATATGGTGCATCCGGTACATAAGAATATAACCAAACACACAGTAATATTCTACTAGAATTATTGTTTCGTTGGTATTCAGACTCCCACAACCACATCAGCGTGCTGAGAACTTCATTGATACCTCAGGGATGCTAGGTCCTAATCGTTATTCTCTATAACATATAGCAGTATCGCAGTATTGCATATAGGCCGGGTGAAGAAGAATCATTCGGATCGAAAGGCAATTCTTTTACTTGCATCGGTCGTTGTTTGTAGTGAATGCCTTGAGTTTATGACCTGTTTTTGCAGTGTTTAACAAGGCCATGAAATCGAATTGTTTTCTCCCCCGTTTTTAGATTTCGGTGTACTTTGGCCTTCTCGATAATTGGGACATTAGTGGCTTTTGTGGGAATAATCGTCGCTCTCCAGTACGTTGTCCGAACTGTTTAATTTCCGGAAAACGCCTCTGAACGACACAGACATTAGTTATTACGATGATCCTTGTGATGGGTTTGACTCATACGAACGCCAATCATCGGAAAACCTACGAGGGATGTATGATAGGGGCATCGACTCGGTGAGTAATCCATATAGTGCAAAGAGCACAAACCATTTTCGATTCGGGAGGTCCAGCACGCACTACATAATATTTTCCATATCTTGTTCTATCTAGCGATTATCTACGTCGGAAGACATGCTCAAAGCGCCTTCACAGAGATTACCCCTGATCACTAGTGATTTGTCACCCATAATATAAAGCACGCGCCTCGTTTTTTTCTCTCCTGATGCACAATACGTCACTTCATTGTGTACCCTGGGTGCTTCCCAAACAGGGCTGCCACATACGGCCCTCGCTACTTTTCACAAGCCACTTCACAAGGTACTGGTGATCGCTTTTTTCACGTGTGTGGCGTGGAAATTCAGGAGGGACATGCTTGTCCAGCGTCACTGTGGAAGAGTCATAGGACTTCCGAGTGCGCAATCAATGGTTTGCAGACAATATGGGATGTATGTATGTATGTATGTATGTATGTATGTATGTATGTATGTATGTATGTATGTATGTATGTATGTATGTATGTATGTATGTATGTATGGATCTATTCCTCGTAGGCCTACTTATGCGAATGTGTTTCACTACAACGTCTGCCCCCTAGGTCACCTGCCCGGACTAATATATTTCATCTTGGATTCGAGCCACGATTGTCGAGCCAACGTGCCTGCGATTTAGTGATTTAGCGATTCCGGTTCTTTCCAATTTAACAGGAAGTAGTCGGAAAAGATCGGTTGGGCGCCAAATCCAACACCGATTATCGCGCCGGTTAATTTTCACTGCTGGTGCGTTCATGACCACTCAGCTGTCTGGCTGTGATGAGTACCTGGTGTCCGCACATGGGAAGGAAACTGCTGTCCAGACAGCACTTGCCCGGTCGTCTGGAGTTAGAAGCAGGCGGGTTAGTACTGAGGTGTCGGGATGACAAGCTCCCGCAGTCCGCAACTCGTGCCGCTGACATTCTGGATGTTCATAGATTTCCCCAGTTTCGGGATCGTATTAGGCGACCCAACTCTTGGCACAATGCGGTGCAGTGACGAACATGTTGGGCTATTACTACGGGAGCCATTGGAACAGACCTATACGTCATTTCTTTTTTTCGTGTATTATAATCCCTCTTCTTTTCCTTCTTCTTCTTCGTTCTGTCCTCCTCCTATTTTCCATCCCCTCTTTCTTCTGTTCGTCCCCTTCCCCTTTCCGATTTGTCCTCTCCATTATGTCTTTTACAGGGGTGCCAACTTGCCTCCTCCTCTTTATCCCACTGGTAGTCTGGCTCCGCTACTGGAGTAGACTGTTTATCAGACTCGTCGTATTTTAAACCCATATCATGCGTCGATCTCACTCATCGGGGGTCAAATACTGAGCGTAGCCCTGTATGGAGTCTTTACCATGACTGATAACTGCATCAGCTTCATCATTTGTCCATACAATTTTTGTTGTATTACCGGATCAAAGATGGAAAGTTAAGCGATGGTTAAAACGATAATAATGAATAATAATAAAGATGATTATAATGATGATCGCGAAAAAACGAAGCGTTTTAAATGTTGAGTCCCTTTCATATTTTATTGTTAGCATATCCGTGCCGCAAGAGCCCATCTCCCATTTTACGTGATAATGCTCATTGCTCTGGTGGGTTTGTTGACAACGATTCTCGCTGCGGTCTTCCTCCTGCCTCGGACTAAGTTTACTGTTCCCACCACTGATGACAGAACAAAGGATGGTACGTATAGGGTCCTGCCGGGGAGGGGGGTTTATATCACGCAGCATGTCCTTGGGGAAAATTATCAGGCGGGTAACCGGGAGCAGAACATGGTGGGGGGGACGGTAGAGGGGAGACAATTAGGAGAGACAAAAAATGGGGGGAGAAGGGGATGAGAGAGAACATAAGACAATAAATAGAGGGAAAGCGGAGAGTAGGAGGAAAAGAAAAGAGAGGAAAACATAGTGTGAATAGAAGGAAAACATGCATTTAGATGACGGAGAAAGGAGGTGTACGCAGCCTCACATAATATGTCTGGGTGAGGCTCGTAGAGTGCCATCACGACCTGTTATCCTGTATTGAATAAAATCCGGTACGAATTACAGTTGTTTCCAACTCTCGCCGTAGTAGTATAGTCTAATCTAGTAGTGTCCATTGTTTGGGAAAGACTATTACAGGCGCCATATTTGCCAACATCGTTACTGTGTCAGTCACTGGATCTAGATGGAGGCAGTGCTGCTGGACAAGGCAATGTCTCCTGACGCTTCATCACACACCCACGTGGAAAGGGGTACCTTGTGGGTGACTTGTGAAGATTATCGATCGCTGTATGTGGCTGCCTTATTGGAAGTCCCCCGGGAACACGATGAAGTGACGTACTGAAATGGTGCGTCAGGAGCGAACAAGCAAGAAACGCGTGCTGTATAGTACGTGTCACAATCCTCATCATCACCACCATCATCATCATCATCATCATCATCTCATCATTAGTATTATTTTATTATTATCATTACATGTGCATAACGCGCGAGCGGGCATGTACTCTAATACATTATTCGTTAGGGGAAGAACAACCATAAGTGCCAAATTTTTAGTGCCCCATTGGATGGGAACGGAAATACTTGCTTCGGCCAGAACGTCGAGGTTAATAGTCGTTCTTCGATAATTGACACCTAATTGCTCACAGGAGCGACTCCACATTACAGGTCATTGTAAGGTTTAATGGGGGCTCTTTTCATATTCAAACTAATTCATCACGTCCCCCGAGATGGATGGGTATTGACTGTCATTCATGTTCGTTGGCATTTGTGTAAACCTTTCTCGTTTGTGTATGAGCCCCTCCACTTCACATAGAAACTCACAGCCTTGCTCCATTCTCCGATGGAGAGTAATCAAAATCAATTTACTATCGCTAAAAGCAAACGTGGAAACTTAACTATCGATCGATTTTTGCCGTCTACACTTTACAGATGTGGGTAGCAATCACCACCTGGGCAATTTCTTGTCTTCTACTTCAGACTGGATGAACATTTACTCAAACTGGGTATAATATTACCCAGACTTGGTAAAACAAATTGCCCTGGTTGTACCCAACATTTTTCAGCAGTGTACAGTTCTCAAAATTTCGACTATTGGAGAATAAACAGAAAGCATGATACTGCTGTGTGGGAGGCTGCTGGGGTGCTGTCTTGCAATCCCCTTCCTCCCCCTCCACCACCCTTCCCTTCCTCCCCACTTGCTAATAGGGGTAGTCGAGCTGAACCTGGTGGTACTGTATCTGCAGCGAATGAAAACCTACAAAGGCAACGATCATATTTCCTGCTAAAGCGGTTTCTGTTTGTTCTTCTGGGGTAACAGATTCTAGAACATGCCTCTATTGCTTCTAAGCCCGCGCTAACTGATGGTGATGCTCCGAACACTGATTCAAAAGAGATGCGATGACATCGAAAAATGATGGCAGGTCATCGTTCCCAGACAATAGACCAATTTAGGTAAGGAGCCCATTATTTTCAGAAGGCTTAGTTTTCAGGCCACATGTACAAGGGGCTTTCACTTTCATCCTCGAGAAGTCCTGTTGTTCCAGGGTATCGAAGCCAGGATTTTTCTTGTATGCTTCTCGTCAACCGATATTTACCCTCTACCCACTATAGACCGTATAGGAGAAAGTATATCTATTCATCAGATATCAGCACATATGTCAGCATATGGTAATAACCAGTTCAATCCCTGAAGGTAATATGTACATCTCCTCATTGTCTTCCGTTCTCTGTTTCTCATTACTTTACAGGTCTACCTTCAGCAGGTGGGCCTCAGGGTCTCTCTCAACGAAATGTCATGTGCCCTCAGGATTGTCCTCCACAAGTGACCCCCACACAAGTTCCGTCGTGATCCCCCGCCGCCTACCATACCTCACTCCAGTCATGAAACGACCTCCCCCCGTTCCCACAAACGCACCGAACGACAGCCGTCCCTCAGCAGCAACCGTCCTGTCGCTCCGCCGTCAGGGGCAGGTGTGCCTCTCTCCAACTGGAGTCACCGATTCGCAGGATACCTACATCAGCTTTGCCAAGGACGCTGCCGAGCATAGGCAAGAAACGCATACTTGAAAACCCAGCCAACGACCTGTGAACGAAGGACCGCGGCGGTGACTCTTCCTACTTGCCCCGGGGATAACAGAGGCCGCCTCAAAACGATTCCTCATATTTGACGCCAAATGCTGATCCATCCTACGTCACCCCAACTGTTGTAGGGCCGCCTCGAAGCGATTCCTCATATTTGACGCCAAATGCTGATCCATCCTACGTCACCCCAACTGTTGTAGGGCCGCCTCGAAGCGATTCCTCAGATTTGACGCAAAATGCTGATCCATCCTACATGTAAATGACTTTTTTGATCTGACTTTGATGACATATCATTATCGTACACTGCATTGCGTTTATAACTCGATATAATCTGAGACCTTTTCCACTCTACTTTTTTTGATTGGGCTGCTATCGCATCCCGGTCAGTGAGAAATCACGAAGAGGGAACACGGACACCGTCAATTACGAGATCGTATTTCGGAATATGGCATCTGACGTCCTCCCCTAATCCATTACTCGTTTAAAGCATTTTACGGGCCACTCGTTCAAGAGCACGCTGCAAGTGGGACACCCATTTCAGTATTCGGAGGCAAGACCGGGATCCTTTACTTTTGGAATAGGCTACCTTATATTGTGTGATCGGGGGACGAAATTCAGTACTTTTTCATTCAAATTTCTTCACGGTATTCTTGGAATGAACATTTGAAAAAAATGAAGACCGTACGTGTCCACACGAAATTGTACATTTTTGTGGGAGTGGTATTGAAAAATTGCACATCTGTTCTGGGATTGCCAAATTGTATCTAGCTTAATTTTACATTGTGGGTTTGATTTCTGGAAGAGACATCGAAAAGATATTTTTTCTTTGCATCATAATTGCTTTCGAATTTCCTTATCCTCCATTGTAGACATCAGATATATTTATGTGAAAAGCCAGATCATACAAACAGTTACCAGATTTCAATGAAATTGGCATTGTATCGATCAATGATACATTGCTAGGGAACACGAAGAAGGTATACAAAAATGTAAAGAGAAGCCTGTTTCATCAACATTCCCAATACTTTTCCAACACCTTTTGAGTCTAATGAGCATGTTGCTGTGTCCGATGAGTATTACTATTGATATTGCGCTGTCAAGATATGTATGTATTTTTTTTTGTATGGGAAATGAAGAGATAACTGAGATGAAAAAGTTGGATTATGTCGAAAATTGGATAAAACAAAGTACGGATTATTTTAGAGAAATTTTACTGTACCTATTACTTCTTAACTTTTTAAACCATCTTTATTAATAAAGAGGTTAAAACAATTTTATGAATTATGTGAGTGTAGCCGATATAATTATATCTGTTGTGCAGCTGAAGAATGTTATATGATGTTAAATGTGCTAGAAATGTATATGACTACGTCGGAGAATGTATTATGGGCCCCTCTGCTTATACTCAGCAAGAATCTCGCCTATATATAGTACCTAATTCGGCTTGATCGATTAGCGACTGGGGATTTGATTTTATATCACAAATATTAGTAGCAACCAGGGTTAGCATAAATTATTGTGTAAGGGTGATATAATACACGGATTAGTTCAGTCGATAGAGCCCCGAACTATGATATAGATTGTGAGTTTGAATCCCAATGACCAATCAGCGTTTCCGTGGTGTCTTGGGCCAGCGCTCTATCGTCACGCATTCTCTGTCCAGGTGTTAATTGGAGACTTGTGAGGAACTCGATTACCGGCGGTGTATCAAGTGCTGCGACTATACTCTTCAGTTCCAATGATTATGGCGATACCTGTAAATCTCTTAGCTCACTACCGTGGGAATGAGCTATTCAGTCTCATATATTAATAAATGACTATATAATATATTTCACTTTCAGAGTAATAGCCTACTGCAGAAATTCACAGTAATTTGAATCCCCGTTTTCACTTAGTGAAAAACTACACAAGAAATTGCAGCCGAAGAACGCAAGGGTAGTTGGAGTAACTGTCAGCCCAAACGAGTCAAATGCACAAAATGTCTTAGCGATGTGTTTTTTTTCGAAATTTTAATTTGTTACCGTATACTATTTTTAATATGCCTCTCTTTGCTTGATTCTCGATGGTCTGGTGTGACCAAAAAACGCACTTTGTCATTCCTTCGCTGGCAGAAGGAATCGATGCAGTCACCCTGGGTGTATGCATGCGTGGACCTGTGTATGTGAGGCTCTTCGTGAGCACGATATTTAAGAAAGTTCAAATTAGAAATGAAGGTTATGAAAGGGAAGGAGCCCGTTGTTTGGGGTCACATCCGAGGTCACCGGAGGTCAACTGATCCGAACCTGGGAAAAGCTTGTGAGAATGATGAATGTGCAAATGCAACAAACTGATGTAAAGAGCTCATACATGGCACGGAGGACTGTCATGTAGAGTAGATAATTCCAATAGTTGTCGGGCCAGGTCCAAGGTCACCGAATGTCAACAGAGGTAAAAGTATGGAGAGTATATGATGATAAACTATGCAACAAAATGGTGCAGAGACCTCATACTTGGCACGATGGGTCGTCATTTTGAGTAAATGAAGCTGCCGTCTTGGGGCCAGGTCCGAAAGTCACGTTCCATTGAAGGCATGTAATGAAGAAAACATCATTTCGTTCGCTCAGTGGCAAGGCAAGTTTAACTGATGCCATGGGTTCTTATTAGGAATTTACTTTTGAGAGAAAAAAAAATCGAACGTTAGAAGACATTTAAGACTTTTCCAATCTGACCCCTATGCGTGCTATCGTATAGACGATACTCGGTACATCACTGGCACTGTGCTAGTGGTGCTACCGTTTGCGCACCCACCTGCCCATCTTGTGTCTCTACCGTGTAAATGGAACCTGGGCGGCCCGGCATCGTCACTGCTAATTCATTCTGAAGTATGCAGACCAGGCCTGGATCACGGAAGAACCACATGGATGAATTCAACTCGTCTGGATAGAAGAATGTGACCCCGACAGAGGATATCAGTGTTGCCTTTACTGACCATATTACACCTTTATTGTTGCAGATGTTATGTATCAACGAACATCCACGTTTGCGGGTTGCCAGTGCCGTTGCACACAGAGAAATATCACATAGCTATGTAATATGATGACTCTATAATGTTTGGTGAATTTCCTATATGATGCATGTATGTCCAACTACATGCAAATTGTACTGCTCATGCATGCGAATTAGAATTTATAATATCTGTAATGGCTGTCGTGGACAGTGTAATATCTGTAAAGCGCGTCGAGAATGCATCGCTGTTGAAAGCGCCATATAAAAAAAAGCTTCATGAAAAAAAAATATCATATCAACGAACGTTTCCTTACTTTCCCGGGTTTTTCTCTCTCTCATTTATTGCTCTCAATAACTCAATTTACAGGTATAATACAATCAGAGCAATTAATTATTAATATTTACACCATAAAAAAAGCAAAGTTTGGCTATAAGTATAAGTATTAAATTATGAACTACAACAATCCACGCGTGATACATTACAGTCTAAAACATGTCGTCGAGTTGCTAATTGCTACATCCGAAGAGTCACTCACCCAAGTCTTCTCAAACTGGATTAGCGGAAGGCAATTATGATTGGCAAAAATACGAAGTCGAATATCCTTAACTATCATCGACATAATATGCTACTCGAGTGGACTTGGCCCTCAAAAATATTTACACATTTCCGAATGGTAAATTTTGGAAACACAGAAAAGAAACCAAATTCCTTTCCCGGCTCATCCCCGCCCACCAGATTTTCAGAAAATCATTGTACCAATGTGATCTAGAGCTGTTCTATTCACTTCAAGTATTCCCTGATTAGAGTAAAAAAAAATTAATATTTCAATTTTCAATTCTTGGAGGACATCGGGTTTTTCGAAATCTTCCGGTATTACACGACATATCTTGCGGTATTACACGACAAGCACCAGGTAAATACCCGAACGAGTCAGGATGCCTTGTCATTGTAGGCTACCTATCTGCCCATGTGGTACCTGTTAGGACAAGTCAATTCCATTCAAAACCATAACAGTTTTCCGGGAGTACAATCAAATCTATTAACCGGTTGTGGCTGAAATTTTCTCCTGTGTATATATATAGGGTGCTGTGTGTATTTATAAATGTCATATCGCCCTCCATTCACCTCCGACAACAGGCAGTTTCGCAGTTCATACCTTTGAGTGTGTTGTATGTTGGTGGCGTGTGTACTCACCCCCTGAACGTGGTTAGCGACTACTCCGTAACAGAGGCGTCCAACGCCCAGCTCGACTCAGTGTGTGCTACCGTCCCTATTTGTACCACACATGGCTTCTGCTGACTCGGACTTCGATTAGTTCAATGCCATCACTAATACCAGCTAGTACGGGTGGCTATGGATCATGTCGCGGTACGTGTGGATCTATCGCGATGACCCCAGCTCCAGACTCCTTGTCTTCGCCCGACGCCATGACTTCAGAATTACTGGATCGAGGTTTCCATGTTCGACGTGAGGTCCTGGTCCACGTCATGATAGCCCGATAGAGCATACGATATGAGAAGAATCCCTTCTAACATTAAGAGGCTCTATTCCTCACTGGTACCAACATGTCGTCCGCAGGGTTTCGTTTGACAAAAAGGGGGATTCTTTTCATTTTAGTCATCTGACGTAGCTGTCAATCACTAACCGCACATTGGCACCGAGTACGTAATAACCCTTTTTTCACGAGATCGCCAATACACTGCATCGTTGAACAGTTGAACAATGTGGTTTACATCATGCTATATTCACATGATCATTGATAAAACAACTTGTGACACCACATAGGCCGGCCCGTATATTGGTGGGGAATATGGTGATCACAATCCTTCACCCCAGCTGACGGGGTAAATAATCAAGTAAGGTAAGTGATCATTATTACTACCGGCTGGTTATTTTATCCGTTAGGAGGAACACCATGGAGGCTTAGTACAAGCCTCACAGAGTGTGATCAAATACAAGGGCGCAGCCACTAGGGGGGTCTGGGGGTCGTGACCCCCGGCCAACTTTTGGGAAGGCCTCCATACATAATGGTTTTTTCACACACAAAATGTTTTCTATCACTGCTTCGGACCCCCTCAAATTGCTCTCAACCCCCCCCCCCCCCCCCCCCGCAACTTTCAGGCAGTGGCTGCGCCCCTTGATCAATTCTAATACTTGAGGAGCATCCTCTCGCAACAGCCAGCTAATAACGGATGAATGCACGTCACGACAAAAAAAAAAAAAAAACGTCTCACGATACATCGGAACTATTTTTATATTGACATAACATTGTGTGTCGATATGCTGTATCAGGCGCGTGCTGAGAGATTTTTCTCGGGGGGGGGGGGGTTGCCTCACCCTCCCTTTCGCAATTAGTACAATTTCTGCGGCCCTAGACTCCTGCTGCTCAAAAATTTGCTAAATAACTATGCAAAACCTCTACGGAACTTCAAAAAAATCAGCGCTCGTGTTGAACATTTATTGATCACTTGGGTCATACGGGTGGGGGGGGGGGTCTGACCCCTATGTGGGTACGCCACTGTGGCTGTATCGTCATCGTTTAAACACTGGGCGATTCCAGCATCGGATGCACGTCAGGTGGGCAATGTGGACGCCGATTTCCCACAGGGGTGCCGTCACAACCAGGGCAGGCGACTCCGGCTAATCAATATGGGCCATCTATGCCCTTGTTGGAAAGCCGGGCGAGTGGGGGTTTTTTCACCCCCCCACCCCCCCCAAATGGTCTGAGCGACCTTGCAGATGGAATTTTCGACTATCCAGTGGAAGTATTTCTGACCATCGTCAGCGTATATTTACGACGGAGGTTCGAAGGGCCGAGTCAACTTTATAATTTTCCACTCAACTAAAAAAGAATACTGTTTTTCAAGTGAAAACGTAGAAATAAAAAGACAACTAAGAATTGTTCTTTTTTTTTTTAGTACCAATATCCAGTATGATTGGCAGATTCCGCGCGCTCGCTCTCTCTCTCCGCGCGCAATAACACTATTTCTTTCTTCAACAGTTCAACGCCCTTCGAAGAGTTAGGGGAAATGGCTCGGGCCTGGTTGCTTGCCATAGAGAGGCCGGAGGCAGATTAGAAAACAGTTGTGAATGACATGATTTAGTAAAATAGTTCAAAATAGCAAACCGCTAAAATATCATGGAAAGATCATACCCACCAGTCAACTACACATTTTCCCTTCACGTAACTCGAAGAACATTATGTGTCTGAAAGTACCGCCCGCTCTTTCAGCTCTGCTATACTGCAAACCGTAGGAGCCTACGGGCGCCATCTATCCGGAAAAGTTTTTTGTGGAATTATACCACTCTATTCTCCTATTAGCAATCGTACTCGATATTGAGGGTCCGTCAGCACTAACTTCATTCCGAAAAATACTTCCGCTCAATTACCGGTGAGATAATCTCGAGCCATCAGATCTGTCCATCCCAAATAATATGGGGCAAATCTTGTTTTGCTTAAAAGTCCAATGATCATGTAACAGATTTGCTTCAAACTAGCACGCCCACGACCCCAAAGATGGAGTTCTGGCAGTTGCATTGTTCAGATATTTTCACTTTACTTTTGAGAAACTCGAGGAATCTATGACATCCCGGAGGAAGGGGATGCCAAGCCACTTATACTAAACAGTAAAAGCTGGCTTTTTGTGCCATGATAACCAAAAGGAAAGGAAACAATATAGGCTCAACTAGGAAGAAATGAGATTTTTCTTTACTGTCATGTGAACAATTTTTCGATTCCCATCTATGGTTCGGTTTGGTACAAGATTTTTGAGAATATGTTTTAATACATGAACTTGGTATCATAGTGGTTTTGCGGTTCCCCCCTTGATGTTCACGAGGCACATTTTTTGCAATAGCCCATTGTGGCTCATCAGGGTCATCAAATCTGCTGACACATTTGGTCTGGGGTTTCCGGTGGCAAAATGTAATAAATGGGAAAGTACCAACAAGTTTAGCCTTGTGATTATCATTGGCATTTAATAATAGTTGAGAATTTTAACGGCTTACTTTCATTTGTGTGTTTTCATTACAAAACTCTATATACCATATCGCGGGACCTAGATCCGAACAAACACAGCAGCGACAACAAACTCTAATCATATAAACCCACACAACGGTGGCGAAAATAAAACAAACTCGTCTCGATGGCTATACGACCCAGCGCAACTTGAACCTGTTAATCGAGAGTTCTCAGGTCATGACTGCTTGCAGATTTATATTCCGTCTGTGTTTAGGGTCTTCAGCCCCCAAGCAGTGTTAGGTAAACTGCACTATGTGAGCATCCTTTCCCAACGCAAAAATCATTATATTATGTTTGGGTATTAAAAATTGCGGTACCGATTTTTGGAACATGTTTACCAGTTACATAAACCTTTCGAGTGTAACGTTTCCTCCCCCCTCTGTAGGAAGGAGATATACTTATTTGGAAGTTAGGTTACTCTACATCCCCCTACCACCAAAGATGTAGTGATAGGCGGCTACAACAAGCATGGTCACATTTTGACGGAAGAGGGAAGGGGGGGGGGGGGATAGTATCACCTACTAATCATGATAATAATATTTCTGTTATTCACAAACCTAATTTTTCCTCTTATAAATATTTTGCCGTCACCTTGAAAGCGTTCGAATACAAACACGATGTCATAGAATGCGTTTGGTGTTCATTTCTTTAGCAGGTGTTTATTTGCTGACCTGTTTTATAATATATACAGAGGCCTAGTCGCCTTTCAAAAGTGTTGGCAAAAAAGCTTTCCGAATAAACCAAAAAATTATACCGTAACCAACTGTTATCTAGCGTCGAAAAGTGGAGTGGCGGCTCACGTGACGAACGACTGAGTAAGTGCCGCAAGTGATGGGGAGAGTATCCAAATTCTCCTTAGACAGGTGTAGGCGGGTGAACCGTCCACGTGTGTATCCCCGCGTTTGAGCAATCATTATAGGAGGAAGTATCTAACATCTAACCCACAAAGACCTCCATTTTAGTCAGAAACCACGATAAGGCCTTCATCCACCAAGTTCTGATGCAATCCATAGAAGTTGCAAAAAACGCCACATAAATTATGCAAATTTGACCCACGTGGCCTTGAAATGACCTTTAAAAACTTTGTCAGGACAAGGTAGCCCACCATTCAACCAAGTTTCGTTCAATCTGACTAAGTTTAGAAAATAACGTTAATTCTGAAAGTTGTACTCCGATGACGTTGAAATGACTTTCAACATTTCCAGGATCCACGCCCACCAAGTGTTTCGTTCAAATCTCACTAACAGACGGCACCTTTCGACGCCATCCGACATTTCGTAAGGGCAGACATGTGTACCATTGACGTCCATCGGACCAAAGCGTTTGGGAATTTATTGCGCTAAACACCCAAAGTTCGGCGGGCCTGGGACGGCTGGGCGGCTACATGCGCCTAACCCTGATATCCACGGACACTCCTGTGTCGCGTGGATCATAACTTATTTTTTCCACATGATACACACTTCGTAGAATAACGCAGACTCATGGTACAAATGGTCAGTCAAGAGATGAGATACATGAAATAATTGAAAAGTACCTGTTTATCATGGGGGTGTGAACTTATTGAGACCATCGAGATATATTGGGACCCAGCATTTTTTTCTCCCGACGTTCCGTATCACACCCACCCACTTTTCGTCGCCCAGAGTTGGCGTCGCTTGGAGGGTGGGGGGAGCGATCCGTTTGTTACATTCATACAAACCCTGTATTCACATACTGTGCCTGCTTACCCATACTCATGTTACAGTGACTTTGGTGCCTCTCTGTTTACTGAGGTGACAGACCCCCCCCAAACGCCCCCCCCCCCCCCTCCCCCTACGACCCCATGTCGCGTCCGAGCCCTCGGGCAACGATACGGTAGAACTGCGGAGTAACTTATTAAGAGGCTATTAGAGCTGTTGAAAGAAATATCGCCAGTCCCGCAAGATTACTTCAAAGGTTCTGATGCAATGCGCTCATAGTGTTGCCCCCATTTTTACAGTGAATCTTCCAAAAGTCACTCTGATATTCCAGAGGCACGCTGAAACTGGCTGCCCACGTCAATATATCACTGATATTCGTAGAAGGTACTGATCAGACCAGGCGATGAAAAGACTCAGTGGTCTTTCACTTCTGACCTATTTCAGCAGCTCTGGAACACATATACCACATTTTGAACGTTATTCCGTCTTGAAGCATGAGCACATGGTTCCGGCATCGCCGCTGATGCGAGAGGTCAACTGGTCCCTACCGTACTAATATCTCGTTCTTATACAGCGCTTTTCCCCTCGAAAGACATTCTCGAAGCGTCTTTCCCGATATACCCCGGATTCTTTAGTGACTTGTCACACCCATACTATATAGCACGCACGCACCTCTCGCTCGTTCTCCCTCCCGACGTACCATTCCACTACGTCGCTTCATCGTGTACCCCTGGGGGACATTCCAATAGGCTGCCACTACGTCGCTCGCTATCCTTCACAAGTCACCTCACAGGGTCCCACTTAACACGTGGGTGGCGTGATACATTCAGGAGACATGCCTTGGCCAACGCACTGCGACATCCTCGGGCTTCCATGAGGCTCCGACCTCGCATCAATGTTTTTTTTTCTCTTTATTGAAAGTGGCCCTCTGGTCGACTCATTATTGCACATATTTTACATATTCCTCTATTTAGATATTTCAGACGACAATGAATTCACTGGCCTATTGAAAAGCTACACAAGGTCTATCAGGGGAAACACTCAAAAGTAGTAATATAGTCTCGAATTACAAACTGAGCTATTGGCCACTGAAACCCCCAGATTCAAACAGGAAACTTAAGACAGTTCCTTATCTGAGTACATAGGGCCGAAATCCCATCGGTCAAAAATGCGTTTTTAAAGCTCTAAACGATAACGATTAAATAGATTCACCCGACCCTTATCTCCCGCGTGACACTAGACTTTATACACCTGACCGTTTGGAACCTGTGACTCCGAAAATATGCAAACATCTCAACTTCCAAATTACGAACTTAAACAGAAAAATAACAAATTCTTTGGAACACACGCCTCTTTTGAATATTGTGGCATTTGTTGCCATAAAGAAACAAGCTCGACATTGAAACTAAGTTTGTCCCCCTGTCATAAATAAAATACACCAACCCATTGGAACATTTCTATTTCGGACAATTCCCATAAGATATGGCCGCATCCTCGATACTGTTGCAGCACTGCGCAAAAGGACAGATTACCGTCACTATACCCAGTCTTTGAGTCTCTTCCGCGTAGGAAGGACCCCCCCATGGGCTAAACGCCACTGAAAACTAGTTAACCTACTTAGACAAAATGTCACTGAATGACATAAGCCAACGATATTCCCGGTCTTTGGGGTGGTGGCGCACTGCAGCAATCTACGTCGCTTGGCTGTACGATTGCCATAATCAACTGGTTCCTGCAGTCTGGAGCTCACCGACTGAGGCTTCGCCTCCCTACCGTACATGATTCTTGGAAAAAGACCCACCCATCCACATTTTTGCCACGGGCCTGAAAGCGATTCTACTATACATGTTTCAACACTGAAGTTCTTCCAGACTCCTCAACCAGAGATGTGGAGAGGGGGGGGGGGGGAACTACCCTAAAACTAACGCTCTACTACTCTTCCTTTTGTGTCACCTGTCATTCTCCGGAGACTGTTTTCAATATCTTTCCTTCGAGAACCTTAGTGAGGCACTGGAATATCCGAATGTACTAGGTAAGCCACTTCTCCTCTGACAGTGTTATCAATCGAATTTAACCAATATGCAAGCTTCTTGTTTTACTGAGAGAGACCCATAACCATCATTTTTTTCCCCGTGGTGTTCATTCAATTCACTGCATCCAGGGGTGTACCCACGAGGATGGCCCGAGGTGGCCCAGTGGTCAATCCATTTGAGAAAAAAATGATTTTTTTTTTTTGCAGTTCAGTAGAGCTTTTACAGCTGTTTAATTTAAGGCAATTATTGGCAGCACACAGCAGCACGTGTATTATTTTGGCCCCTATGGAGGGTTTAGGCCATTTACGGGGCGCACTTCCTTTGGTCTCCGACCTCAAAAAAACCCAGACAAATCTCTCAGTAAACGCCCTACTGCATCAGTTTATATCCAATCGAGGAGTTCGTTGCAGTACTATACAGATAACGATCATATTAGCTGAAATGAAGAGTTTTTTCATTCACGGACCCCAACCCCACATTGGTTGCCGGCAGGTAGTGTTCGATGTGTTTTACTAGTTTAAAGCACGCCTATATTTCGAATTCGACCGCTCCTACTTGGGCAACAATACGATGATGATATCACCTACAACCTACCATTGCTTCAAATCTAATAAAAACCACTTTTGGTTCAGCTTGTTTCCTTCTTCCATAGCTAAGGTATATGCCAAGACAGTAGTTTTTCATTTTGAAACACATTATTTTCTACGGTATGATTCACAAACTTAAAATATGTTGAACCGAAAAAGAATTTTCCCAAAAAACAAAAAAATTTTTTTTTTTTTTTTCCCCGAAAATTTATTTTCCTCCAAATATAAAATATCGTGATTAAACCACTTTTTCTCCGAGTTACAATGAATCAACCCATCCATACAGGGCTTCGATTTTGTGTTGGCGGATGGGGGGGGGGGAACCGTACACGAGGAATACATCTAAGCGGAGTGCCAACCACAGGTTTTGGCGCGTAGCGTAACAAGAAAATTTTTCGTTGCCAGACCCCCGAATTGCAGTAAACGGCACTTCCCATGCCTCATGGGACAGTCAGATCAGCATTCCTCCTAACATTGATACAATTTTTTTCTGTTTCAGGGAAGTTTTTTCAAAAAAACTTATCGCAATACGGGATCAATTTCACAGGTTTTTTGGCGTTTGGGTTGCTGTGACATTCTTGAATACATGCAAGTGAGGTTTTCAGTCATGAACGGCTCAATCGAAATGGAGAATGCCACCACACTACGTTCGCGCGAAGCGCGAGTATTTGCAGGATCCAATTTGACAACGACATTGCACTGACCACTCTCTGACCTTCATTTACGATAGGGCAGGTCTGGTTTTTGTACTTAAAGGTTACGGCCCCCGTTTTTTATCTTCTTTGCGGCCCACAGTCGCATGGGATGGACTTTCTCTTTCTTACTTTGGAGCCAGACCTTGTTTCCTAATGATATAACACAGAAGTAAAACCGCCACTGCGCGCGAAGCGCGACCGAAAATTTGTACACTTTGGTACATTCCATCTGAAAGGACAGGCACTCTTTGGATATAAACTTGTCTTCACCAAAATTTTAGATCATGTCTTTGCACGAAATTGTGGCGTTTCCTCCTGGCCGAAGCTTCGATGACTATTCATGGGGTTTTCCACCCGCACCGTGTGCCATCCCCCTTAGTATGTGCACCGTGCACGCAACCACTTTCAAAACAGGGTCGCACCCATAAAATTGATTGCCGAATAATACTCCTATTTTAAAATTTGCAGATTGTACCATCATTTTTGCCAAAACAAATCATAGGTCCCGCCAGGTGGTAGACGTAAGCCTCATCGCCCAACATTCTTCCCTTCAAAACAACAGAGTTTACACTTTTTGGGCATTCCATTCCCATCAAACATTCAGCCAATACTTTGGACTTTCACCTTTTTGGACAGCCTTTTCTTCACTTGAAATTTTGAATCATGGCTTTCTGACACCGTAATTTGTGGCGGTGTCCCGTGGTTGCATTTTCGATGCCGCAACCGTGGTGCCCTCTAGTGATAGTATGTGCACAGCGTATGTGCACTCACTTTCAACAGTGGTCGCACCATAAATAAATCACAGATCCCGCCAGGTGGTAGACCACCCCCCGTCGTCTCACCCCCTTCCCCTCAATATAGCGATTTGTTTGGACACTTAGACACACCTTAAGCTGGTGACGCTAGTCTTAATGCAAGCGATAGGGATTGGAGGAACCCGTGTCTTCTCATTGTAATTGAGAACACCCCAGAGTACTTTTCAGGCATTTTTTGGTTAGGAACATCATATGTCTGCTGAAGGCACATCATATGTCTGAACACTACCCGAACACACATGAAATATCCGCGCGCAGCGCGACAAAAATTTCGAAAATGCGCAGCCAGCAGAAATTCCCTCAACATCGTATCATTTAGGTCATCATGCATTTGTTTAAAAATGGTTGCTGATGGATATGCGATACAGTGGTCAGCGAAATAGCAGTCGGGTTCAATATTGGGGGGGGGGGGGGCCAACATGCATTGCGTCCCCCCCCCTCCCAACCCAATTGATTGGGAGGGGACGGCCGTTCCCCCCCCCCCCGGCCCCCCCCCCCTCTCCTCATGATCGCCGCCCCTTGCCTCCACTGTTCTCATACTTCAGCAAACCCGTTCAAACGCCTTTGTTGGGCATTTGGAACCTTTTTGGGGGCTCTCAATACTCATTTACCCTACCACACGTTATTCAGATGTTGAAATTTCCTGTAAGTTTTAGCGCCCTCTGATAAGTTTGGTACCCTAAAATAGATACTCACCTACGCGTAAAGTGTACCACAATACAACCGCTCATGGAACGACAATGATATAATCACCTTCGAAGCCCCGGAACAGGGAACAACAACACTCATGAGCTCATGAGGAAATCGGAGAATCGTTCCCTAATTGCAATCATTTTTGAAATTTGTGTTGTATTCTCCCGCTTCGACCATGTGCGATTCCCTTCAATGTAGGCTACCAGGGAGGCTACTGATGTATATACTGTGATTATCTCTTAAAAATAACCCATACCCTGCATTGGATACCGGCTTCACATAGCAAATGCATCCTAGCATGCAGTCACACAATGTGGTGTGCGGAATGTTGACATCAAAGCGGTACACACAAGAGTTCCGACTGGTGTCACATTCTCACGGATCGCTTCAGCACAGTCCAGTTAGTCTAGTCGTACACGGATATCGTTGAGCCTGCCCCACGTAGACGCAACCTGCACCCGCGGATTCAATTTCTGGATTATATATTTGCACGAATTGTTCTAGCTATTCATTCGAAAACTGGATTATTAACGTTTTAATGGAGGAGATTTTACATTTTTAGGTTGGACTCTAGACCCTGAATAACTCAGAATGAATGCGTAATCTTGGAAGTCTAGGTTTTGGCTTTTCTATGGACTTGACTGGTAAACATCTGCAGGACCCCGCGGACAAGTGGTTGCGGCTAGGTGCTTCAATGTCGGTAGTCAAATTCAGTGGAGACTCACTTTTCTTCTCAGCCAGAATTTGTTCTTTGGTGTAAAATTTCGTCAATATTGTAATAATATATTGGATTATTTTTATAGCGTTCAATAACAAATGTCTGGTGTAAATTATTGCTATCCCCCAGAGAGAACTTTGGTTTGGTCGAATAATGGAGACTTTCAATAGTTCGAATAATTCGATTGGGAACGAACACGCTTCTACGAGGGGTTCACGAGTTCAGCTTCTGCACTTTCCGATGTGCTTCGAGCAAAGCTTTTTCAAACTGACCTAATTCATCGCTTCTGAACTGAAAAGATGAACTGTAAAAAAAAAAATGGGTAGGCCTAGCTTTTCGCACTCTTGTCCCTTTGGTGTTGGATGTTATTGCTCAACATTTTGTTAAGGCCTTGGCAGAAATTGGTCTGGTAGTCCCTTGAATGAGGTTTGTCTTGTGTAACACAAAATGGGGTGAGTGGGTGGTGTGTGAGGGGGGGGGGGGGGGGGGGGGGGGGGGGGTGGGGGGGGGGGGGGGGGGGGGGAGGGGGGTGGGGGGGGGGGGGGGGGGGGGGGGGGGGGGCGGGAGGGGGGGGGGGGGGGGGGGAGGGGGGGGGGGGGGGGGGGGGGGGTGGGGGGGTGTTGTGGCACGTGGCACACGGTTAACGCGGGAGGGGGTGCTGCTGATAAATTTGGTGTCCTAAAGTCCCCGTTCCAAATGACGTCTGAAACAATACTGAGTTTTCAATATTTGGCCATCAGTTTTGGTCTTTCCCTATTCGTGTGATCTGCAAAACATATCTCTTTCATTACTGTGGGCCTGGGGGACATCCTGTTTCTTTTTTGAAAGCATAACTGTTAAGTCAGAGGTATTAATCTGTCTTTAAGTTACAGTAGCTACTACAACTACTACTACTGAAAATCATTTCAATCTTATGTCCTTTTGTGAGACCATCATTTTTGAGAAATCTTTTGTGGTTGCTTTCACATGTCAGGGGAAAGCAGCATTGAACGAGCTGTTCACATTGGATACCTGGCGCTTTGCAAATTACATTTATTATATTATCATTCTTATTATTGAATCCCTTACATTGTCAACATAAGTAGGCCTATACCGGAATTTTTTTTTGCTCGAAGAAGTGCCTAAAATCTCTTCGATTATTTTTTGTGGCGGGAACTTGGTGCAACATTAATCCACCAAAGTGAGAAACTGTCACAAAATAAATGATGAACAAAAACTATTTATAAAAATAATGGGCCTAGCCTAGATCAATTATTATGTCTTCACTTTCTTTTTTTAATTTCCGAAGTGACTGAGATAGAATTCCGGGTTATGGGGATTCCAAGTGCCAGTTTTTGGCCCCCTACCCTACAAAAATCTCATGGGAATCTGAATTTCTCATAGGAATTTTGCCTAGTTGTTGTAGGAGATTCACCATTTTCCTACATAGGACAAAATTCAAAGAAATTCCATTCCATGAATTTTTTTCTCCTGAAGAAATTTTTGATTGACCGATTCGGTGCGTTATTTCGTGTCGTCTTTCGAAATCAAAACACAGACGTTTTCCATAAATACATATCTAATTTATTTATGAAGTTAATTCATTAGGAGCACTTATCGATTTATTTTGACGAGTCGCCTATTGTCCTCTCGTTATCAATTTGTCAGCATTTTGGACTACAACCGAAGAATGCACAAGTCAATTGGAACCATGAATCACTACCCCTGGGTATAGCCAGAAATTTGGGTGGGGATATGTTCAAAATTTATGTCCCTGCTTATTCACGAAGTGACAGGTTCTTTTTTGTGCAAGGATTTGCACACTTGTACACTTGCACACAGTAAAACCAGGTTGCCTTAGGAATAATTCATTGATTTAACGTTGGACTCGGGGATGTTCGTGAGAGATCGCCCGCTGTCCCAAGGGATAGCCCTCATTACTAATGTTGCTAGCGGGATGTTCACTTGTGTTCAATTGTGAAAATAACACTTATTGGGGGAATGGTCGCAATAGACAAGTTTTTTATTACGTATGGGCAAATAAATCTTACGGCAACTGTTATATCTTTCAAACATTATCCAAATATACTTGTTGCACGAAACTTCAACAAGTGGTAGAGTGGGCGCACCATAAATAAATCACAGATCCCGCCGGTAGGTTAGACCTTACCCCCGGGTCCGTCTCAACCCCCTGCACTCAAGATAAGCGATTGTTTGAAGGAGGGACACACCTTAAGCTGGTTTGAAGGTGATGTGATGGTGAAGATGTCTATGTAAACGATAGGGATTGGAGGGAACCCTTCGTCTCATGATAAGTTAAGAACAACCCAGATGAAATTTCAGGCCATTTTTTGTTAAAGGAACATCTATATGGTCTGAGAAGGCACATATATGTCTTGAACACACCCGACAATGAAAGATCCGCGCGCAGCGCGCATAAAAATTTCGAAAATGGAGAGCAGCAGAATTTCCATCAACTCACTCATTACGGTAAGCACTGCATTTGTTTAAACATGGTGGATGGATATTCGGTCGGATACAGGTCAGCGATAATAGCAGTCTAGTAGGGCTTCAAATCTTGGGGGGGTGGGGGGGGGGGGCAAAAATGCATTGCGTCCACCCTCCTCCCAACCCCAAATTTGGGAGGGGGACGCCACGTTTTTTCCCCCCCCACCACCCCCCCCCCAACCTATCCACATGATCGCCCCGCCCGTGCCACATAGGTCTCATACTTTCCCCAGCAAAACCCAGGTAAAACGCTTTGTGGGCATTTGGAACCTTGGGGGCTCTCATAATTTACACGTTCTTCAAGATGGTTGAATGAAATTTCTGTAGGTGTAGCGCCCCCTCCCTCCCTCGGGTAAAGTTTTGTGACCTAAATCTAGATACTCACCTACGCGTAAAGTGACAACGTCATGGGGGAACTGACATATGATATTAATAACATCGAAGCCCGGAAAAGGGAGGAAACAACAACAAATCAGGAAGCTCCATGAGGAAATCGGAGAATAGGTTCCCTAATTGCAATCACTGTTGAAATGTGGTCTGTATTCTACCCTTCGAAACCAGTGCCGAAACCCTTCCAATGTAGGGCACACAGGGAGGACTACATGAGGTATAGCTGTGATTATCTTCCCAATACCTGCATTGAGAATCCAGCTTCCCTAGCATGCAGCATTGCAGGGCCAAGTAACATGTGGTGTGCGGAATGTTGACATCAAAACGGTACAAACACGAGTGCCGATGGGGAACAGTCTCACGGATCGCCATGCCAAACAGTCCAGTTAGTATAGTCGTACACGGATATCGTTGAGCCTGCCCGCACGCCCGTCGGACGCACCTGCACCTGGATTCATTTCTGGATTAGATTTGCACGAATTGTTAGAGATATTCGAAAGGTATTATTACGTTTTAAGTGGAGGAGATTGACATTTTTCGGTTGGACTCTAGACCCTTGAATTTTAAAAAATCGAATGAATGCGAATATTGAAGCTAGGGGGGATTTGAGGATGGAATTGACTTGGTAAACTCTGCAGGACCCCCTGCGGACAAGTGGTTGGGCTTGTGAATCAATTTTCGAGTAGTCAATCAGTGAGACTCAATTTCAGCAGAATTTTTCTTTGTTGTAAAATTCGTCAATTTGTTAATAATATGGAAATTGTATTTTTGTTTGTTTTTAAAAGGGGGAAACTTGTAAAATGTTGGTAAAATTATTGCACACCCAGAGAGAACTTTGGTTTGGTCGAAGATGATAATTCAATAGTATCGAATAATTCGAATGGGACTACGCTTTACGAGGGGTTCACAGAGTTAGCTTCTGCACCTTTCGATGTGATTCTGGAGAAAGCTTTTCAAACTGACCTTAATTCATCCTTCGGAAGCTGAAAATGTGATAATGTGTAAAAATTTATGTATGGTTGGTATTTATGGGTTTAGGCTAGCTTTCGCCTCTTTTTGTAGTCACTTTGTGTGGATGGTATTATGTCAATTTTAAGCCTTGAAGAAATTGGTTCTGTAGGCATTTGAATGCAGGTTTGTCTTGTGGTTACCAAAATGGGGAGAGTGTGTGTGTGTTGGAGGGGGGGGGGGGGGGGGGGGGGGGGGGGGGTTGTTGTGGCACTGTGGCAACACTGTTTAACGCTCGGGAGGGGGGTGAAGCGAGAAATATTGGTGTCTATCCCTGTTCAAAATACTCTGAAAAAACAATACTGGATTCGAAATATTTTAGGCCATCAGTTTTGGTCTTTCCGATTCAGTGTCATTGCAAACAAACATATCATCTTCATTACTGGGCCCTGGGGGACATCCGTTTCTATTTGAAAGCATAACTGTATAGTCAGAGGTATGAATCTGTCTTTAAGTACAGTGCTTAATACAACTACTACTACTGAAAAATATTTCAATATTTATGTCCTATTAATGTGAAGACCATCATGTTTCGTTTGAAATATTTTGGTTGATTTTCAAATTAGGGGAGCCGCATTGAACAGTGCTGTTACGGTACTGCGCTTGCAAATTATCATTTTGTTATTATTATCATTATTATTATTTGAATCCCTTACATGGTCAACATCAGTAGGAGCTATACAGGAATTTTTGCTCTAACGAAGTGCCTAAAATCTCTCATTAATTGTTTGTGGAGGGACTGGTTGCACATGATCCACCAAGCAAAAGTGAGAAACCTGTTCACAAAATTAAATGATGGAACCGAAAACTATGTATCAATATGGGCCATAGCCTAGTCAATTATATAGCTCAATTTCTTTTTGAATTTCACGAAGTGGAACGAGATAAATTCAGGGGGATGGGGATTCCAATTGCCAGTTTTGGCCCCCTAACCCTAACAAAAAAATATCATGGGAATCTGAATTCTCATAGGAATTTTTGCCGATTTTTGTAGGAGATCACCATTTTTCTACCAATAGGCCAAATTGCAAAGAAATTCAAAATTCCAATAGAAGTTTTTCTCCTGAGGAAATTTATTACCCATTCTGTGCGTTATTTCTGTTCTGTTTTCGAAATCAAAACACAGACGTTTTCCATAAATACATATAATAATTTATTTATGAAAGTTAATTCATTAGGAGAACTTATCGATTTTTTGAACGAGTAGGCCTATGTCTTAGTAATTTGTCAGCAGTTGACTATCAACAGAAGAATGCACAAGTCAATGGAACCCATGAATCACTACGGCCGGTATAGCCAGGAAAAATTGGGGTGGGGATATGTTCAAAAATTTATGTCCCTGCTTATTGCAAGGAAGTAGTGACAGGTCTTTGGGCAGGCTTTGCACACTTGTACACTGCACAGTAACAACAGGTTGCCGTGGAATATTCAATTGATTAACGTTGGACTCGGGGGATGTAGTGAGAAGATCGGCCCCTGTCCAGAGGTTAGAAGCCTACATTACTAATGTAGGCTAGCTGGATGTGTCACTTGTGTTATTTGTGAAAATAACACTTATTGGGGGGGAAGGTCGCATAGACAGGTTATTACGTATGGCAAATAAATTCTTACGGCAAGGTTTATTCTTTCAAACTTAGCCAAATATACTTGTTGCAGAAGATATAGGTTGAGATATTCTTTGTAGCGTTGCTTACGGTAGTCTGTGTGGCCAATTGATAGGGCTGATCATTGATTTATGGACACTTATGTAGCCTACATATAGAAACGGTGGTTGGCCTGGATATATAGCAATATTGTTGCCTCAGTAGAGAACAATAAGGCTGAAGGTGATAAACAATTCCATTCAGTCACCGTTCTCAAGAATATAAGTTTGTTTTGTTATTCCAGAGAGAGTTAAACAGCTCCAAGATGGAGTAAGATATACCCTGCGGGAACCTCGCTTGCCATTTTATTCACTTCCTCCAATTTTGTACCGTAAAAGTGAGTATATAATACAATAAGGAAAAGATGGGAGACAGTTTGTAGAAAAAAGAAAAAGAAAATGTGATTGAGCCTTTCGTTTTTTAATTTCTCATTATAATTTTCTGTATAGGGGAGCTCATATTGTAGTGAGCACAGTATACAATCTATGTTGCAAAATGACCTTCATCAGATTCTCGCATCGGTTGTCTGCAGGACTTTGACATTTTTGGGTTCCAGTTTGTGAAGATCTGAAAGGTTTCAACTCAAGTTTCAGGCTCCAAATGTCTTGACTCACTTGACTGAGCATTCACTTACTCAGCCATGGGGGTACATGCCTAGAACGCACCTAGGTCCTGCACCTACACTGTAGCCACAGTACCTGGTTGAATAAGCTACAGTGACGTAAGAATTCACTCACAACGGGAGGTTAGTTTTTTTGCCCGATCAGGACATAATTGACATGACAAATCATGGTCACCACTACCACTAGCCGGATGAGCGATATGTTTTTGCTACTGTCTGTCTATAGGCATATAAGTGTATCTTGTATTGATGGAATTATCGCTCGAATTTTATCTCAGAAAATTGGGGGAGGGAGGGGGGGGCGGGGGGGTGGGGGTGGGGGGGGGGGGGGGAGCAGTCTGTCCACAAGGCTTCTGAAATTAATCGAGTGAACAAAATGATTCGAAAGCATGAAATCGCATATTAAGCCTACACCGCTGGAAGAAAAAAGTTCATTGCGCGCGATGTGCACTTTTGGCTCTTCGAGTTTTAAATTCGAAGAATCGGTAGGAAACATGGGTAATCGTCCGACTGTCGCCCTAGTCGGGTCCAGATTTTCACTGGGGTTTCCAGCACCTGGAAGCAGGGGACTTAGACAATTTCCACGCGATTATTGTTTGGTTAACAAAAAATTGAATAAGTTGAGAGTGGTACACAAAATCGGCATCTGTGCCATTATTTTTTATACGGTCCGGAAAGTGGGGGGGGGGTTCGATATTATGTCCCCCTCCCCCAAACTTTTGAAAGTGGGGGGACATGTCACCCCCCCCCCCCCCCCCTCCCACCCCACCCCCCCCCCCCCCCCCCCCCCCCCCCCACCCCCCCCCCCCCCCCCCAACCCCCCCCCCCCCCCCCCCCCCGTCCCCCACCTGTTGACGCCCATGCTATATGAGTTAAAATCAACATGACAGTTATACCTGTTATTCTCTCCATATTGATGAGTGGTTATACCAGTTTCTGAAAAGGGCTGTGAATGGGGTTCTCCCAAACGGTGTAATTACTTATTCACAGAGGATGATGATCATCTAGTGAAATGATGAGTGACATGCTAGTTCACTAGCCAGAATGCTAATCCCAGTAAATTATGCCATGGCTCATCCAGAAGCATCTGCCACCTGGGGACATTATAGGTAAAAAATGGAACACTTTTGGCTAGATAATCAGTCAGGTACTTTTGGTTTGCCTCATGAGCAGGGTGACCATTCCCACACAGGTGAGGGTTGTGTGTTAGCTCACCAGCATGTGCGGGGTGAGCTATTGTGATCCTGCATTCTATCTATCTATCTATCATTACTTCAACAATTGATTCAAATGCTACTCCTCAGACAGTGTTTGATGGATCATGGTGAAAATGGGGCCCGATGCAGGGCCAAGTGAAGGGGCAATCGGTGGTGTTTCAGATTTTGGGACCAAGGCCTAGTGTGGGCCCTAGGGCCCCATATGTGTAAATCACGCAAAATGCTTCTCCTCCTACAAATTTTATGCACAGTGCTGATGTCAAGGTGTGGATGTAAGCCAGTTCAGAGTTCAGCATGGTCATTGCGCAATTTGTCCATGTGTGCCAAACTTTCTAACGTGCGTTCCCGTCATAGTTGTACTGTGTGGTCTGAGCTCGCCGAATATTCAGTAGAAAAATGCAATAACTTTGTTAGAACCAGCCGATTCCAGCATATCAGGCTATCTATCAAATATTTCCAAGGGAAGCTATTAGTCACTAACAAACTATGGAGAACCTTCAGGATGAACGTGAAATTAATAAACCACCCCGACTGCCAAATTCGGAGTGTCCAGCCAATCAACACCCGCTCTGCGCGACCGTACGTTAGCAGTTAAGGGGGATTATTCCATTCTACGCAAGGTACAAATATCTTGACTGTGTGCATATGACCATGACACGTGGATCAGTGATCACATTTAGCGGAATTTCTCTTGTTTTCGTTTTAGTTAGCATACAGATAATGACTAGACCTAATATACAACTGTTTTCTTCATGCAGAGCCCGATTGAAAATTATATTGTTGAAAAACAAGGGCGAATAATGTGAAGTGTCTCAAAGATCTCAGTTACTCCATTGTTTTTAAAATACTGTGGCGGATTGTTCTAGGTCCCGCCGACAGTAACAGGAATTGGTCACAAATGCAAGCACCGCGGGGACAATGCACGGGGGGGGGGGCATGGCGGCGGGGGGGGACCAATTTGAGATAAAGCGCAAAGAGCCTCTCCGACTGGCTTATGATGGTCTAATAGGCCGTACCTTCGGGGTTGGCGTTCCAAGGGAATTTTGGTCCCAAGGGTCCCACGGGGGCCTGGGGACCATCATGTTGAATCACACAAAAATGCTTATCCTCCTACGAATTTGATGCACAGTTCTGATGTTCGGTACTAATGATGGTGATTATCCATTTCATACTTCGGTATGTCGGGGAAAATTTTGGTCCACGGTCCACTTGGGCCCTAGGGGCCCATCATGTGAAATCATGCAAAATGTTTCTCCTCCACAAATTTTGATTGCACAGATCTGTTGTTCAGTCATAATGATGGTCTAATAGCGGTTTGGGGTACCTTAAGGGGGTCAGAAAATTTTGGCCTCCATCCACGGGTCCAACTTGGGGCACTAGGGGCCCATTGTATGAAAGGAACTTACACACCCAAAATGGTGCGTGAAAGGGATAGCCTTGTAAGCTTCAATTGATTTCATTTAAAGTTACCAGGATAATGTCCTTGGGTTGGATAGTGTGGGCGACCATACCATCGGGGGTGTTGATGTGTGTTGGAGGTTAGTTGAATAGTTCGGGGAATGTTGTCAAAGGCCAGTGTGAAGGTGTGGGCCCCTTGGGGCCGCATTCATGTGAAGAATCACGCCAAATGATTATACTCCTGACGACATTTCGACTTACTGCCGCAGTGCTAGTGCTGATTGGCAAAGGTTCGGTAATTAATGATGGTCTAAGAGTGTAAAACCTTCGGGGACGCTGTTCTCAGGAAATTTTGGTCACAGTCCCACTGGGCCGTAGGGCCCGATCCACCCATCTGTGAATCACAGACAAAAACATTTGGCTCTTCCTACTGTACATTTTGATTGGCACAGTTGGCTAATGTCAGTCAAAATGATGGTCTGATAGCCGGAACCTTCAGGGTGGTGCTGGGTTTCAGAAAATATTTTGGTCACAAGCGGTCCCCCTAGGGCTCCTATGGCCCCATCTTATGAAATTTACCACACAATGGTGCTGAAATGCATCTCCTCTATACAAGCTTCAATTTGTTCATTTAAAGTTACATTGTAATGGTCCTGGGGAGTGGGCCATCGGGCGGTGTTAGGGAATTTAGGCTCCAGGCCCGAGTTGTGGGCCCTAGGCGCCATCATGTGAAATCACGCGTTAATTGACTCGTCATACAGGCTGAGAATTTGAGGTGCACTAGTGGAAATGATGAACGGTCATAAAGATGGCCTAATACCCTTCAGGGTTATTGTTCAGGAATTTTGGTCACAAGGCCCAGTGTCACTGGGGCCCTAGGGCATCAGTGAAATCACACAAACTGCGTTCCTACCACACGAAATTTTGGTGCACAGTGAATGATGTTCCCGTCATAAGATGATCTAAAAGCAGCGTTCCTTTCGGGTGGTGGTCAGGAATTTTGGTCCAAAAGGTGGCCATTTGGGCCTAGGGCCCTTTTATGTGAAATTTCACAACAATGGTACTTGAAATGATTCTCTTCCCACAAGCTTAGTTGATTTTCTTCAAACCTGGGAGCAGTGGTCCTTGTGTAATAATGGGCTATTTGGGGACAGTGTTTAAATTTTTTGGCAGTCCACGTGGACTTAGGGTCCATATATAAAATCATGCAAAAATGTATCTTTTTCTGCAGTGTTGTTGCAAGTGTTGATGGGGGTTATAAATAATACCCGGAAGTCACATTGGAACTAGCCCAACTACATCAACTTTGCTCATTTGTTATAAAATGTACATGTATCATCTAAACATTTCAATCATTCATCAAATTTATTCATGATGCGAAAAATGCCAGTAGGCCTAACGATACTAACAGGACACGGATGACGGCTACTGTTGCCGCATGGCACTTTGTTCTGATCAAAGCAGAGAGAAAAGATCCTCGTCTCACAGCCTGTTCTTCTTATGGTATCAAATTCAGTATGGTGTAGTTTTCTATTTTCTCATCTCTTTGTTGACCTATTGCAAGAATTAATGGTCAGAATCTATATTTTATTGCCGATTATAAAGCATGCGTTTCTCAGTTTTCATGTATGTAGGCTATATAATCTCTTGTGCCAGGTCAAAGCCCCATTGCAAGGTTAGAATTATTTTTGTTTTTTTTATTCCAAAGGGACGTATCATCTGCAAGGGCGCATTTTGAATACATTTACGGCGCAATGATCTTCAAAAGGGTGATACTGCTCATAGGACCTCATTGAAAACGGAGTATAAAGAGTATGATTTGCCCTTTTCGAAGTGTTGGGAAGGGCCCCCTCTTTTCAGGGTTGCCAATTACTGAATATTCATGGGCAATTATACATAAAAAGTGAATATGAAATTCACGATTGGGGTGGGTAATTTCAGAGCCAGAAAGTCACACAAATATGATATATTATCATAAAGAAGAGCACTTCAATGCGGTCCAATTATTCTGCACACTCACTTTGAAAATTATGTACTCTATGGAATGGATTATATACATTTACATGTAGGATTGGCAGTTATAGCACTTTTATAAAAAGAATAAAAATTTGTGTTTTGGCGTGGTTATTAATTTCCCGGGAAAGTACATTTTAATGTAGGATCAAGTCACGTTTGGTGAGAGTGGAAACTCATTATACTCTTATTGAGCTGATGTTGTTACATCTAGCCTGCAGGATGATTAATACTGTACGGGACAGGTTGGCCAATGATTGTTAGAAGAAGATAAACATTTCAGCATGTGGTTTTTGTGAAGGGCTCCTTCGTGCAAGTTTGTTACTGTATGCTTTCCAATTGGAGTTCCTATGGCTCATAGTAGATTGCATCCAATCAATTGCTTAGATGAACTAATTGGTCCACGCCATTGTTCAAACTTGTTATTTTGCAGAATATGAGCCTTACCACGAGGGTTCGTGCACGGGTAGATGGCCATTTTTAGACGAAATGTGTTCTTTCAGAGGGCCTAAATTGTGAGATTTTTATTGAGAATTCTTTTGTGCCAGAATTTTGGTGACATGCCCTACGATTTTTGTCATTTTTGATTCACCATTTTCTTTCTTGTGCAATTTGTTAGTGTGTATGAATTTAAACCTAAATAATATATAAAACTCTTCCGGGTTGTAGGAAACACTTAGACATTGTTGGGTATTTGTAGATTTGATTTCTCCCCAATTTACATTCTTGGTGAGACCCTCCCTAAGTATGGACATACAGATATATATATGTATTTGACGCAGCAGCTACCCAAAGGACGGGCACAATCATGTTACGGTTTCCTCCAAGACGTGAGGCCTAAGGGGGATGAGTGGGGAAGTGAACTGGAATTTTTACGTCACGCTTGGTTAGGTTGTCCTGGATTTATCAGTCCCTGGATAGCATATATGGTATATGATGAAAAAAAAACGATGGGGGAAAAATTTCACAGGAGTCAATGTTACAGAAACTGATGTGTTTATGGCTGGGCCAGGGGGTTAAAAATATATAACCTCAAAGAAGCTGGCATTGGGCGGCTCCCATCATGTCCTTCATTTATTATTATTCTGTGTTATTTGCAAACTTGATGAAACTGTTTGCAAAGAACCAATTATTCATAGCGATCGATGTGAATGAATGTTCATGTTTCCTCCTGGCAGGATCTTCGTCAGTGTCTCAGCCAACAGACGCTCCAGGGGTCGAGGGACGAGCGGTCTGTTCCTTCAGCTCTTACGGCCGTACCTCGTGGCCAGTGGGAGCGTGAGGTGGGCGAGGAGGACATCCAGATCGCCCGCTACAGATTCAAGGAGCGGACACCTCCCCACTACACTGCCCGCGATGACGATGGCCGCTACACTATGACCTACAAGGAGGGCCCCCAGAAGTCCACAGCACGGAGCGTGGGACGATCGCCGACGTCACGCTGGACGACGCATCGGCTCCTACAAAGGGCGAGTTATTTGGTGCGTCAACGTCCCCAGCTAAAGTTCAAATGGATGGTACTAGGTGAGTGGGTACAGTACCCAAACAATGATTTCAGCGATATAACTAAATCATGACAATAAAAACCGTTATTGTATACGCGCAAAGCACAGTAAAGACACGTCCCATATGCGCTGAGAAAAAATATTAGAAAACCAAAAAAACACACCATGTAATCACGCGATGTGAAAGTTATGTTGTTACAAATCTTGAGCCCTTGTATGCTACCATCGTTAGAGGGAATATTTTAAGTTGTTTTTGAGGTTTTTTGTAGATTGACTATCAAATTTCGCAATGTGAGTAGTGTGCATTCCAAAGAAATGGGGGCTGAACGAGAAGAAGGATAGGAGCGTTCCAGGGTTTGGTAAGAGACGAATGGGAGTTAGGCTCGAGGGGTCTCACATCGGGACGTCCGTAAATGATTACTGAGGTTACCATTAGGGAGATGGATGAGCTCATTCAGAAGAGTTGGAGGAATGCGGAAAACAATGATTGAGGAGTTTGACACCCCATGTAGGCGGAGCACTTTTCGTGCATTGCTGTTGGACAGAGCATATTTCCTGAAATGTTGGCATGTCCACGTGACCCATGTGTGGAGGGATGGGGACCTTGTGAGGTCACTTGTGAAGGGATTTGGAATTCCCCCACTACACAATGACGTTGACGACGTAACCTGACTTGGTTGCTATTCAGAAGAACAAGCAAAAGCTAGTTCTGGTATAGGATGGTTGGCGACAAGTGTCACTAATGATCAGGTGTAATATCTGTGGAGGCCTTTTTTTCGAGCAGCTTCAACTTGGAAGAGAGATATAAGAAGCAGATGTTAAAATATTTTGTGGAGCACTAATTATTGGATATGTTTTTTTTTCTTTCGGCCACAGTCCCTCCAGATGAGATTGGGAGCGTTACTCCAAACCAACTCGGAGGTACCCAATGAGGGGTGCTGAAGGCCTGCCACCGGCCAGCCCGACCCTTATCACCTTCTCACCCACTTCCCATTCCACCGGGACCCCCCGTCCCCGCCACAGAGCTGGTGTGGCGTGCGGAGGGCAATGCCGTGGAGACGTCCTCGGTCACCGCTGTGGTCGAAACGCCAACTGCACCAGACTTGGAGCAGACCACTAGCCGGATGAACTTCACGGACTTCCCTCTATCTAACGGATGTTGGATGTCAGTGGACCACGATGGCCCTTGAACTCCCCCTTGAGGTCCGCGCTTCACTCTGGATGATTGACGGTTGAATTTCAATTTTTTCTTGCGTCAAAAAAAAATTGCTGAATAGAAAACTATTTGTTGTGTGGTATGTGGTTACCCCCCTTTGGCTCATAATCAGTAATTTGAACGTAAATTTCATCTATGTCATATTTTGCCATTAGTGGTGGTCAGTATAAACCTATTTCTTTGGTATCCCACATTGATTTCATACAGTGCCATGAACGGGAGGTCTCCTCTTTCTTCTCCGAGTCAAAGTGCAGTTCCACTGTACGTTATTGATAAAATTATTCCTCACACACAAACCAAATGAGGGTTGGCGGTCCATCTGAAAGAAAACTATAAAATGTTTGATTAACCCCGTGAGCGCTGAAACTAATTTGACAAATTTGAACAATAAAATAATTGTTACCCCTATTCATGAGAAAGTTTAAATGCGACCTCATGGCCCTATTCAATCTCCCGGTCCAGCTCCTAGCCACTGTTACCATGGCTTTTCCATACAGCAAATCTACTTTGAACATGGAATCACACACACCCGGTGGTTGTGTTCTTGTTTTTTTACCTACTAATTCACAATTTCATGGAGCGTAACAAAAACCGCTCACTTTTTCAGCACAATCTACAACGCCTAGTCCAGACAGTGAGGGTACATCTGAAACCCTCTAGGATGTGATAGCCTGTTGAAACAGGCATTTGATGTCATCCCGCCCCCTAGTCATCAGCCTTTTCATTTTGTAGTCCTTGAGTTCATTTCAATCAAATATCTTTGCTGTTCGGGCATATTCACTCACTATCTGGAGGGGCCTATGGGCATGGGGGCAAGTATAACAACATTCACTGATGCATGGTTGATTGGCAACCTAGTGAAAATAATTCTCATGTTTTCAATGCACTGTCAGTGATCGTCACTCGTCAGCTAACTGTCAGTTCATCGTCACTCGTATGCTAATGCCATGGTGAATTACATTGGGAAGGCTCACAGATTTGGGATTTCGTCAAATGAACCTCTGCAGACCGACATGTTGTGTGTAATGGTCGACCGGGGTATGTGCCAAAGAGGAATAGCGCCCTTCTAATTTTCGAGAAATGGCTCCTGCATATAGTTCTTTTCTAGTAGCTAGGCGTGTTAACAACCCACACGTTTGTACTTTTTTCTCGGTTCAGGGGGTTTACTGCTCCGATGTGATTGCCACTGGTCTATAATTCCACCCAGCTGATATCGGTTATATCGTACACAGTCCTCTCTAGGATTATTAATCACCAGGCCAGTCACTATTTATTTCAACGTGTCAGAATGTTCACTGATACTCAGCTCAACCTACCCTAGTAATCTTCCACGGCAGAGGGCGGTTTGTCAGTCTGCCCCGTGGGGGGCCCCTTATCACCTCGCTTCTGCCCCCTCCCCTCGCTCGAGATCCCCTATCCGTTTGGAAATAAATTGGGAAAAAGCTTGTGGTGTGCACTTGGCTAGTGAATATTCTGGGGCATTACCTTTATATGTTTACACTAGCGGGAGGTAATCAACATTGTTGTGTTGTCAATCAGTCTTCCCAACCCCATGTAGGGTATAACACTTTTATTGTTTGTGCAATTTTTTTTCTCCCTGGGTAGCGCTTTATTGAAGTGGAGGAAAGTGCTTGACATTCCTGGAGTGTGGCCAGAATCCTTATCAGTCAGTAAACCCTTTGAACCCTAAAGTTTACACTAATGTGGAGAGAAGACTGATCTTTTTTTAGTTAATTTCTCGATTGTTGTAGTTTAAACTTTTGTCAGAAGTATGTTTCCGCTGATTTTTTTAAATCTTCGTGGTGTGATCATCCGAGGCCACTGACGGCAAACACAGTACCTCCACAGTCCCTTTTCTTTTCCCAGCCACATGCACACGTGCTTCACAAAGCCTTTTTGTGTTTGTGAGTCTCCTGCACTTTGAGTACGACCTGCCGGGTTGGCGCCAGGATTTCCAGAACGGGGGGTCCAAGTTGAGTTCCCGACGAGGCTCACCCTACCCCCTGGTCAAAACCTGATTTTTATGGTTTTATTTTGTGAAACATTGTTCTGAAGAAAAAAAAAACGAAACGAGAAAAATGAAATACACATTGTGGAGGGCGGCAATGGTTCACTTCAATAGTTCCCACTCATCAGGTTGCCATTTGTTAGAGAATGGGAAGGAATTCCCGAAAATGCACAGAAATACCTGGTGGACACTGCGTCGTGAAAGCCACTCTACACAGAGGCAAAAACAGAGGGTAGACGGCAGACAGAACGAGATCCTCCCCAAAAGAATTGTGAACCTTAATCCCTTGCAGGGAAAGTTTCGAAGATATCCATAGGCTTGTGTATCCTATTATAGATTCCAAGATTGTATAGTCGGTAGGAGGATGATTACGCGGATCCTAAACTGAGCGGGAAACTTGGCAATACTATAGAAAGATATTGAGATGCAGCGAAAATTGTCAGCTTCATAAGGAATTTCATATATAAAGAAGTTATCGGGGGCGGGCAAAGAACCCTCGTCGGGGTGTGTACATTTCAGCGTACCCCACTCGGCTCACGACGAGATGGGAAGGAAATTCCCGACGGGGGGGGGGGGGGCGGGGGGGCGGGGGGCAGGGCTGCCCACCCGTCGTCTCCGCCACCCTTGCCGCCGCCGGAGTACTGTACAAGCTTCATTGATGGATAGATGAATATACTGACCCGGCAGTGAGTGCCTCGGTGGCTTAGTTAGCTGAGTCTATTCACACATAAATGTTGCACCACAGATATAGCCTATAGATGTAACAAATTAACTGCACCTATCCTCGGCAAAAAACGGTGAACATCATCCGATCGGAGAAAAGGGGCGGGCTAATTCAATCGTCCATGAGTCATTCTGAGATTTCTGTGCAGGCACAAAGTGTGGGCTGAATATGTGATTGTTGCGTGTGTGTGTCAATCTAAAACTGGGGAAAGGATTTCAAGTTCAGGCCCCAAATTGATATTATTCATTCATAGTGGGTCGTGTGTTGGTGTAACATAACAACGGAATGCCTTTGGCCTGACTGTCGTAAGAGGCATCCAAATGAAGGATTTCTACGATTATTATAACCAGTAACAATACACCTACATGTGGTCATTCTGCAAGGGTGATGGGCCCGATGGACTTGAACAAGTTTAATTTTCCCATAAATGGAATACGATGGCTTTTTCACAAAGTAGGAAAAATTAAATATCCGATTTATCTGATTTTATAACACATCTGACAAATTCAACAGGTTCCGGAAAAGTTATTTGTACGTGTCGTTGTAGCCGGCTTGTGATTGCACCAGTACTAGGAAAAATACCATTGCAATTGGCAGAGTACTGTACGTCAAAATCGTCATACTTTTTTACTGGTCAGATGTTTCCACGTTTCAACTAGGGTTACCCATCTGCCTGAAGCTATCATTGATGTCCCATTTTTCATGCCAAAATTGACAAAAAACCAGTTAGGTTTTGAAACTTTAATTTAACTATATATGACTAGTGAATGCGACCAATTTCCTGAAATATCTCGTAGTAGGGGTGGTTTGTAAACTCTAGTTTGGTGCCATCTTTAAAAATATCCCACTTTCTGTTTGGATAAACATGGTAACCACCAGATGAGCTTGCATTGAATTTGTGGTCACTCTATTGTGTGGGAGGACTGTTCTGTGGGTGATCTTATTATTTCTCCAGTGGTCATGTGAGAGTGGGGGTCAGACGCCCCCATGACCCCCAAATTGATCAATAAATCTTAACCCACAAAAAAACTGATTTTTGCAGTTCATTACAGGTTTTGCAGCTGTTGTTCAGCAAATATTGCAGCAGAGCTGTGCATGGGGCCCCATTAAATTGTACTACATATGTGCCAATAGGGAGGGCGACCGAGGCCATTAATGAGGGCACTTTCTATGGGCTCCAACCTCAAAACCCCCCCCCCCCCCCCCCCCCCCCTTTGAGGACAAAGGCGTCCTTAAGGACTATACACAGTGAATGGCTACACTTTTGCGCCTTGATAACAGAAATACCAAAGTGGGTATTCACTCGGAATTGTTGAGATTATTCTTAAATATCTTCGTTTGAACAAAGTTTTCATTCGGATCCATTTATTAGTTTGTTGCAGGGTTTTAAAAGTTACATACCCTCACAGTGACTGTATCATCGGGGATCCCCAGGCAATTTTGTGATAGCTGATTGTGCCTAATCTCCCCACTCGGACCAACGGAATATCAGGGCTGAGGGTTTGGTTGCCATAATGTATTAGACAGAAAGCACCAAAAGGCTAGTCATATATGACCATTGGCCTTTAAACATGGTTGCACTGTCTGAAAAAAATCTCTTCCCTGCATCAGTGTTTTTCACAAGGTAGGGCCTCTGAAAGTGATCTCTTTCATTGTTTTGAGGATGAGGTGATCATGGACTCGGAACAGGCCAAGTAAAATTAGTTCTTGGGAGGGAGTGATTTTTTGGTTAGGATTGTGTAAAACAATGTCAGGGTCAATGCTTGACTAATACCTTCATGAGAGTGAGAGTTGTGTGGCGTGTTGGAGGGACTTTATGGTAATCTCAATAATGAGTTCTGGGTCACCCCAGGGTCTGAGGGACCCGTGGATGACGATCGATCTGCGTCAGGCATGGACGCGTTTCTGTCGAGGAGAACTCGCAGACTATACATTCTTGGGGAAAGGGAGGGGGGGCATGTACTAACCATAGCATGTTGTTTGCCTGACCGAGCTTCATGCAAGATATTCCTAATGTCATGTTATTGCCGGAAGGAGGCTTCGCTTCGTGTCACCCCAGGTTTTATCCCGCTCCTTACGAGATTTTGTTATAGAATTTGGTCCTTGATGGCTTATGATTTGCTCTGTGGAACGTGATGGTAAGGAATTCACCACTTTTGTCCTGACTCTGAGTGATGTGTTCAGAGGTTTCTTCAACCCCTTCTAACTGAAGAAACAAAAGTGAATAGGGCATGGGATTATTGGGATAGTAGGATAGACTCTGGATGTCAAAGCAAGATGGAATTATAAGAAGCATGCCTGCCTCATTTTAGTTTTTGTGCGAAGAGAGATTCTCATAAACGTGATGCATCACAGTCATACAGGAAGCCTAAAAGTAGACCCGCTCATTCTCTTGCTTCTATGTACCACTGGTAAATTGCCACAATACAGTGGTGTATGCATAGGGAGGGGGGGGGGGTTTGGGGGTCGACGCCCACCATAGGACCCAAGTGAATCAATAATTTTTACCCACAAAAACTGAGTTTTTGCAGTCAGGAAGTTTTGCCGCTGTGATTTGCAAAAATGGCCAGCAGAGCAGCATGGTATAGGGAACCATTAAATTGATTGATTTGCCAATAGGGAGGGATGAGGCCATTTTGAGGGGGCACTTCCTTTTGGGTTCCAACCTCACCCCGTCCTCTCCCGGCCTCCCCACGAGACAAATCTCTGCTTACGCTACTGCTACAATATCATCTTTCCACTGAGTTGGTTGTTGAAATCTCGCTTCATAATGTGTATTGTTTTTTTTTTGAGGTTTTCTATGAATATTCAGCATTGTCACTGACTACTGTTTCAACACCCTGCATACCTTGTGCAGGAGTCAGATTCTTGATTCAATTTCATTCTGTAACTTCATTGTGTGTTGTTGGGCCCCATAATGCAGTCTCTGGAAAACCCCATTCCAGATCATCACTTCATCGTGTCCCTCAGGGGACTCCACAGTGGGGGTCCTTCAGTTGTTTGAAGAGTTCAAACTTGTGATTAATGCTGTTAAATCCAGAGCTCCACAGGCTAAGCTAATCCAGGTCCCCAGTCAACTAAAATTTTGGGATTCAAATATTCCAGATTTTTTACGTGAGTTAGGGGCAGTTATCTTTGTTGATGAAAATGAAGTTTATATTGAGTCCCCAGACTACATTCTCACCTTCCCCGTCTCCTTGTTTTAAGTTGCACCCATTGAACTGCTACTCAAGAAGTCTCTGATAGCCTACTACACGGAAGGGGAGGAGTCTTGCTCACAAGGGGTCAAAGTTCAGCATCAGCTGCATGGTCCCCGCCACAAAGCCAGCAGTGGAGATCGATTGGTGCTGGACGACCAACCGCTGGACGTTCCCTCATCTGAGAGTACCAATGAGGTGGATACAACTCCACAAACAGGCTTCTCAAGGATACCACATCCTCTCTGGTCATTGGAAACCCGGGGAGGGAACTCCACGGAAAGTCTTTGAAATGCGTCGGCACGGGGCGACGGGATAAGAGTTACTGGCGTTAGCATTGAAGGTGTCAATGTGAGGCTACAAACCACATTTTTATTTGGAGGGGGGGGGGGGGCTACCATTTCTGTAGCTTTACATTTGCAATGTCAAGGAGTCCTGCTTGTTAGGTATTATTGGCTCCTTACTAAATAGATGTCATCATTCTTGGGAAGGATGTTTCCATCATATTGTGGCTCATACTCACCCAAATGATATTCCTCTTCACCCACTATTCACAGAATTAAAAGAAAGATTTTATCAAGAATTGCGACCATCAATCAGAGGTTCCTGTGACAGATCCAATTTTTGCCTGAAGGTGACTAGTAGGCTGGGGAGGGGGGGGGGGGGGGATCTGTGCAGCATGAAAGAACGGGTCGGCTTTTTTACGAGTAACCGGAGGTCTTGTACACAGTCCACGCTCTTCCCTCCCTCTGTCCGGCCTCCTCTATATAAATCTACCAAAACTGTGTGCAACAGGCCAGTGGCAGACTGCGGGGCCGGAGTTAGGGAACGGCTCTGTGGGCCCTATTAGCCCTTGATACTTGTAAGATAGCTTCCTAAAGGGGAGATAATTATGCCCGTAGACCTATTGTTAGTGCAAATTTCTTTTAGGCCGTATCAGCTATGAAGAGCCGATACCACTGCGATGGTGACAGGGGGACTTCATTCAAATCACACCAACTTGAATAACAAATTAAATTTGGCAACTATGGTTTCCAAGCAAATTCCCAAAATCAGTTTGGCACACCCCTATCTAATCACTGTCTATATGAAGTTACGTACAAGTATTCTCTCGATTGCTACTTTTTACCTGAACATTTCTGCGGTCCTGGTCAAACCAGCAGTGGATGGTCTACTTATGATATTTAATCGGATAATCTTGCGACAGATTTTAAAGTCTCGTTTGGTGTGAGTTATGAGTAAGTACCCCTTTGCAGGTTCCTGGAGTTAGTTTCCCTTGGTTATATCGGTGGTACGTATCCTTCCGCATAATTATGACCAAAACAATTCAGGTATCCGATGAAGGCGTGCTCCACCAGGTAATCGAATAACCCAGATAATGACTGCGTTGTCTTGCCCTATTTTCCGGTGATTACGTGGTCGTTGTTGGATCAGATACACATCTACATGCTGTCTTATCCACAATTCGTGAGATCTGACAGTGCACTCGGCACTATCCTGGCAGGCCGATATGGTAGTTGGTACATCATGAAGTTCGCTGTACTCACGATTTAGGTGGCGCCACAGCATCTAGAAAGTAGGCCCGACAATTGAATAGCCTAATAGTAGTATTTTTCCTCCTGCCGAGCTATTCCCATTTCCTGTTTTTTGGCTCCCTGACAACAGGGAGACCACTTCTCCATTACGCTCTTCCCCCCCCCCCCCCCCCCCCCCCCCCCTCCCCCCCCCCCCCCACTCCTTGACCCCTCACTGGCGAAGTGCTAGTGGTCGTACCTGAACGATAAAAAAGTCATCATTATCATCATCATTCACTTGTTTTTAACATTGTTAATTTTAATCTACTTCAGTTGGGAAGATGGTTCTGCTTTCACAGAACCTTCCCAGTCCTTGAGGTATGGTGTCCTGGATTAGGTCTTTCTAGATCATGGGGTGCCGTCCACCTCTCGATTACCATCCTAACCTCCCATTAACCAACATTGTCCGAGGTCAGGATTAATCTCCTGGCACTGTTACAAGCCTCTATGCAAATGTACTGCAGTTATTGGTCATTCACATCATTCTGTATGTGTATGAGCCCGAAGACAGGGTAGTATCGGCTTACAGGTTCAAACCTTTTCGCCTGCACTCGGCAGGCGATGGAACTGATTTCACAACGCATCATTTTCTACAGTTGATGCTTGTTCTATATCACTGGTGTTGCACGCCCCTATTCATTCTACCCCTCAAATTTCAATGCATCATTGTAAGTCAACTAATCATTATATAGTTAGCTAGCTATATTAGAGTGTTTTGGTGATATTGTTGTGGATGCTGTAGGATTACCTGCTGATTCATTCAAGGGCAGCAGCTATTGATTGAATCCAAGGAACCAACACAGGCATTACCTGCTCACACCCTCGATCATATCGGAAAGGAGATCAGGCTCACTGGACTTCATGACTTTCTTGCTGTTTTGGTGTCAGTAGGGGACCAGTCTATCAAAATCACTGGACCACTGGCCAGCCAGGAAGGCCACTGCTTTTGTTGGTATTCTTGCTTTTGATTCATCAGTCAGGAAATCCAATACTAGTTTTGCTCGGACAAAAATTTGATCAGGCGCAATAGAATTCAGGAGCTGTGGATTAATGTATGGTCTCACAGCATCTTTGTTATGATTTGAATGTGTTTTTTCTTTGTAATAAAGGATGTCAAGTAATGTGTCCCACCTGTCCAATTTGCTGCATGAGTTAGCAATTTTATTCACCTTTCCATGAAAGTTGGTACTCCTTTGGTAGACAAGGTCACAATATCTCATGAATTTGAAATTGGTCACTGATTAGTGCCATTTATATGTAGCACTCCTATTTATGCTTTTAGATTTAGATGTTATTATCTGTTAACCATCAATTTGCTCTCTTTCGACCTTTAAGATGAATGCTCATTGAAACTTACTGAAGGCACCTAAAATCTACGATAACGGAAAACTGTGAGACTATCAATCATGGACCCCACTGTCCTTTCGTAATAATGATAATGTGATAGTAAAGCCGATTCATTGCACAGTGCAAAACGTCAGCATGAAGGGGGGGGGTTATACAATTATTTCAACACATATCAATGTATTTTGGTGATTACATTTTCAATTAACTTGTGTAGTTCTGACTATGTTTTTATTGTGTGCTGGCCCATGTCCCCTGACACGCACAGTTGTATTAGTGGTTAAGCCTCCACGGATGGTTATTAGGTTCGACTTGGAGGATTATCACACAGTATTAACACCAAACAGTAATATTGAATTAACCCCTCGAAAATGCCAGCTTGGCCTTCCGTCTGAAGTGTGTAAACCCTGCCACTCACAATACTTGAATAGAAACCCCCAAGGCCACTCTTCCATTATGGATGTTATAGATCTGTAATTAGCCAATAAGTCACACATGTACCAGTGTTTGTGGTTGAGGCTGCATTATGGTAAACACTGTTCATGAGTAGACTGAACACTAGTTTCCAATTTCATTGTAAGGAATTTCAGTTCCTTTGCTGCAATTTGTTGTCTTTGGTGTTTGCATGGATGCACAATTTTGGTTGCAGTTTGGGGGCACAGAATCTAGGTATTTTTCCTCCTGGGGAGACATTTTCTCATCTAGGAGGCTCCAAAGCTTTTGACTGTTAGATAGGGGGTAGTACAATTCACATTTAACTGGCCATGCTAGGACGGTGACCCACATGAGACTGACCATGCCAGGACAGTGACTCACATTTGACTGGTCAGGACAGTGACTCACATTTGACTGGTCAGGACAGTGACTCAAATTTGACTTACCCTTTCATGACAGTGACTCCATACAGGAGTTCCAATGCTCGCATGAACAATGAATCACATTGGACTGGCCATGTTAGGACCATGACTCATATTTGGTTCACCATGTCAGGACAATGACTCACATTGGACTGGCCATGCCAGGACAGTGACTCACATCTGACTGAGAATGTCAGGACACTGATTCACATTTGACTGACCATGCTAGGACAATGACTCACTTTTGACCTACCATGCCAGGTTAATGACTCACATATGACTGACCATGCTAGGACAATGACTCACATTGGACTGGCCATGCCAGGACAGTGACTCACATCTGACTGAGAATGTCAGGACACTGATTCACATTTGACTGACCATGCTAGGACAATGACTCACTTTTGACCTACCATGCCAGGTTAATGACTCACATATGACTGACCATGCTAGGACAATGACTCACATTGGACTGGCCATGCCAGGACAGTGACTCACATCTGACTGAGAATGTCAGGACACTGATTCACATTTGACTGACCATGCTAGGACAATGACTCACTTTTGACCTACCATGCCAGGTTAATGACTCACATCGGACTGGCCATGCTAGGACAGTGACTCACATCTGACTGAGAATGTCAGGACACTGATTCACATTTGACTGACCATGCTAGAACAATGACTCACTTTTGACCTACCATGCAGGGTAAGACTCACATTCGATTCACCCTAACCAGGGGTATTCATGCAGGGTGTATCATGCAATTAGGTAACTGCATAACTCTATCAAGTTGGGGAAAGACCTTGGTTATGACCAGCATCAGTTGTATGATGTAACAAGTCCATAAAATTGATAACTCAACTGATTGACTGTCCTTATTAGGCTTGAGGCAAGTCACTGACTAGAAATGCTATACTATGGGGGATGAATTTCCAATGGAGAAAATGAGGGTCAGGCGATTGGCATCTGTTGCCATCTGCATTGCGAACCTCCACATTGAGGTAGATCAAAGAAGTAGTATTTAGCCTTATCGAGACAGAATCCACAGCTGAATCCCAAAAAAGTTCGATTACCCAGGTCTGCAGTCTTGTCAACTCACTCGAGTCGCGTCTACATTGGAAAAGTAGTGACAAGAGTCATAACTTGTTACAGCTGCTAGTTAGGCACCTGTCAATTGCTTGACATACTCTCAAACAACATGAAGGTCTTTGCAAGGTCACAGAAGGTGAAATTTGCATAATTTATCCCATTTCTCTAATGGTATCATCTGTCAACGAAACTTGGAGAACGTGGACTACCATTGGACACAAACAAGAGGTCCATTTGGAGGTATAAATAGAAATGATTTTAATGTGCTTCCTTCAACAAATGAGCTCCACAAAGGTAATTTTGTGGGAAAATACATGTCGATGGATTACAGCCTCCACATGTCTAGTTCTCTCGGTGTTTGCCAGGCAAGACCTGGTCCCTAATCAATACAGCCTAGTACCCTGTCACAATGAAAAAGGGCCTGTGGTGACTAGGCACCTTCCCCCCACTCCGCTAATCACATATTTTCAAAATATTAAATGTCGAGCTTAGGAAATTCATGTGCATATCGATCGTTTATCATATGACGTCACTTAGGAATGTAGTTTGTTTCGAACATTTTCGATTCAAGTTTTTGAGGTATTGAGATGGTGTACCAGTAATTATGACATTTATTACAGTTGCATACTGAGGAATTTGTCTAGCAGGGGGTATTGAGGATGGGACCCAAGGAAAATCGCCTTCATTTATTGCCCCTCACCGCTCCCTTATTAGCAATGCAATTTATGGGCCCATAGACACATGCTGTTGGAAAATTTAAGAAACGACAGCTGTAAACATCTACCGAACAGTAAAAAAGTTGTTTCTGTGATCAAATTTTATTGATCACATGGTTCGAGAGGGGTTCTGAACCCCAACCTCCTCCCCTTCACTCAGCGTGCGCCACTGGTTTATTAGCGCCTGCCCCCCATTATCACTTGTTCAGCCTGAAATTAAAAAAGCTGTGTAAGGCAGAACGATGAAATTCTGTTATAGCGTGACAAGCCCTTTTGAAGAATGTCCAGCCCACTGACCTATTGTCTCCTAATTAGACTTGTCTGAATTGGTCGGAGCCTTCTCATCCATTCTACTTCAACCTGTGAGCAGTCACTCAGAGATCAGGGAGGGCTGAAGTCACTCGTCCATGACGTGTTCTGCAGGCTATCAATTATCCAGTGAGTGTCTTTCCAGTGTATTACGGTTTGTGCAGTGTGTAGCCCTGCTAGCGGCTAATCCTGTACCACAATCCGAGCGGCACTGTACCTGTATATTAGTCAACCAGAGGAGCATTATGGGAGGAGGTCACCCACCCGTGACTGATCATCGTCTGTCTGTTTTCCCTATGATGTTTTCCTGTATTGTATCATAACCTAACTATGTTCGGTACTGGGTGTACTAGTGAATCATGGGAGGAGAGCGGCAGCGGGATATCGGAAAAATGATTACTAAACGTTTTGTCCCGGAGCGGGGTACTTAGAGAGGGAATAGCAAGGGACAGGCGCTAGTCTCGTACCTTAGAATTTTTTGTAGACATCCTGTCATTACATCCCCACAACACTATGTGTTCAGGTATATTATAGTTTTGGGCAGTGTCCGCTGTCCCGCATCGCTGGAAACTTTAGGCATTAGCAATACCTTAACAACTTCATCCCTTGATCCAAACTTGGTATTCTGACGGCCCTCGGAAAATATTGGATGAGTTGGAAAATGGTCATTACTGCATGTCTCGCTGCCCCCTTTTTTTGGGCATGTTTATACTAAATGCAGAGTTAGTCTCATAGTCTGGTTTACACAAAACTCGGGTGGGGACAAAAAAAGTTGGTCCCGAAAAATTTCAAGGTCAAATTGTGTTTTTTGTGATTTTTTCCAACTTCAACCGATTTAAACTTGGAAAATGTGGACTACAGTTGTCCTGAAACAAACTGTAGGTCTTTCAAGTTACAGGAGGTCAAATTTTAACATTTATCAATGTGGAATCTTTTAATGAGGTCCACAAAGGTTATTTCTGCTGGGATATTCATGTCGGCGGTTTACCCGCCTGCATATGTATAGTTGCATATATGTATAGTTGTATAGTTTATGTGATATCCTATCATGTGATTGGCCTTTATTATGAGAGTGCTTTAAAATTGAAGGGGGGGGGCAGGTAAAGTTAGCTGGGAACCAGAGGCAGTGAATGTGGAAATTTTTGGTTTGTCCATTCCTGACATCGGATGGGTGAAGTCACATGGTTAAATATGGTGGTTATTCCCCGACATTTACTTGGAAGTTTTGTGTGACGGTTACACAGTCAACAGCAGTGATGATACTCCTGTTATCGGGTCTCCCTGCAATGAACTATTTGAGTGGATTGCCATTTTTGTTGTGCTCCAAAATATTCAAGTTATGACAATAACAAAATGATTCCCTTGGGAAAATAACAATCTTCATGTGTTCCCCTAGCACACAGTCTTTTCATCAGATATAGGCCAATGTTATACTGGACAGAAAAACTCATTACTATTTTTTTTATATGGAGCCTTTGCCGTTTGTGTATAATGAACCTGTCTCCAGTCTGCTTTCTGAGTCATTCGGACTGATGACCCATTCATTTCAGTTTAATTGAAAACCGAGATGGTGTGAGAAATATTATTTTTTCGCTGTGGACCGTTCAATTGATGTCATGCACTAACCATTCTGAAAACTGTACAAACCTGCAGAGTGGAAGGAAATGGACTAACCTTTTACTTTTCAAAGTGGGAACCATAAACTATTGGAATTGCCTGAAACAAACTGAACATTTTGTAGGAGGCAGGGCATCTTATCCCCCACCCCATTTCCACATATCTTTCAGCACTGGCACAGCTTGCTTTCCCCCATCTCTCAGTATGCCTAAGATTTAGCAAGTTGTCGCTGGTCTCTTACTTGTTGTTAATACTGTGCAGGTTTGGGTCACTGGCTGAAACTGAAAATCTGAAGCACAACCAACTGGCACCCTCAAACCACGGACCAGGGCCTTTACTAGGTGGATTTGTGCCCTATAATGGAGGCCTACCTGCTCACGGGACTGGGGGGTGGTGGTGGTGTAAGAGATGTTTATGTGGGTGTGTGGTTATTTTGACTCTATCAAAAAAAACTAGCACCACATTTTATCCTGGATAAACCCTTACCACATTCCATCTCGTATCTTATCCCTCCTCACCCCTCTGTCCAGCACCCCTCTTCATCCTGGACACCCCTCATCCCCTCTCTCAGATATCCCTCCTCACCCCTCCACCACCAAGAACCCTCTCCCTCCTCACCCCTCCACCACCAAGAACCCTCTCCCTCCTCACCCCTCCACCACCAAGAACCCTCTCCCTCCTCAACCCCTCCACCACCAAGAACCCTCTCCCTCCTCAACCCCTCCACCACCAAGAACCCTCTCCTCCTCACCCCTCCACCACCAATAACCCTCCCCAATCGCTCCCTCCTCAAAAAAAAAAAAAAAAAAAAACAAAACGGGGGCCCCCCCCCTTCAAAAACCTTCCCTCCTCCGTAAAAATCCCCATCCACCACCAAGAACCCTCTCCCTCCTCACCCCTCCACACCAAGAACCCTCTCCCTCCTCACCCCTCCACCACCAAGAACCCTCTCCCTCCTCACCCCTCCACCACAGAACCCTCTCCCTCATGGCCTGGTAGTGTCCATCGAGCTGACAGTTTATTATTGAGAGGATTACCATGCCATAAAGACCATTCCCTTTAAGGCCAGGCTGACCTCATGTTCCAGTTTATGACACATTCAAAATGACTGCATGGCCCTATTAAAACAAATCAGATGTCATTCTCACCCTGAACAAAAGGCACAGGCTAGGCCTTTTTGGTGTTTGAATATAAACTTGGCCGCGAATTTCCCAGGATTTGTCCTAATGCTAATATTTTGACGTAACCTTTCTCCACTGTTGGTGAATAGCTCATGGTTGGTCCACTGAATTCCTCTCTCCAGTCCGGCACTGTCACACGTCTTCTAACAGTTAGTTGAAGATGGTTTTATGGTCTCACAACACGCAGGGAATATTAGATGGTGCCATTTGCCTGTGGGAGTTTGAACCAACACTCGAGAAGGCAGCTGATTGCTTCGCAACGTACACATATTAAAAAAGGCATATTTTATAACCCTAAACCTAATATTTGGAGTTACAAACTCCTCCCATTCTTGTGTTATTTACATTTACACAGGCAATATCATGTGGCAACCCCCAGCAAATAATTCTTTCTTTTGATTGCATGATATAGCAGCAGTAATATCGCTCAACGGGATACCAGAATTATTGCATTGACTAATTACAGTGACAATGCTGCCACCATGCATGGCTGAATATCATCCGTAATAAGGGGCAACTGAAGAGGATATTTCTAAAAACACTCTCACATAAAACTGGAGACGCTGTGTAACATGTATGTGTCGTGTCAATAAACATGATCTAACCAATACCAAAATTGCTATATGAAGTATGAGTAATTTGTTGGAATCATTGGGTTTGCCAATATGCACAAGCTTGCAACTTGATCACTGTAAACATGCGCAATCTTCATTTAGTTTAAAAAAAAATGTTTTGTGTATTGACTGCTACCATGCATTTTGCAAGCATGCATCTTTGCTGCACGCAAGCATGCCTGCCGCAATCTTACTGCAACCTCACTGCAAGTTTACTGCAAGCTTGCATCTGTTCCAAATACTTTATACTTGTTTTAGGCATGTGGCGCACATGATTGCTAAGCACGCGGACGCTTGCTTATTGCTTGCAAGCTTGTTTGCAAGCTTGCAGCAAGCTTCAATGGTAGCTTGTGAAAGCAAGCTGCAAGCCTGCCTTTTCTGTATGGGCTTCCTTCATTCCACAGTGGATAGTGACAGAGTGTATAGAGATACCTCTCTGAGAACCTACTCAGTCAATCTGCCAAAAATGAGCCATGATCTAATACAAGTAAATATTTCCTACCCGGCTGCAATCTCTCTCAGCAGTAATTAACTCCAGCGAAATTTCAGTAAGCTGGTTATTCTGGCTCTCGACTCCTGAGGGATTGCTCTTGTAGGAGGAACATGATCTTCCTAGTTTACTGTGTTACACTCCCGTCTGCTGCTGTGCCATCGATCACGCAAAAACACAGAGATTTCCTCTCTTAGCTTTGCCAGGATACAGGCAACACGTGCATTCCCGGATTCATCCTCTCTTCAGCGTTTTTTTGACATGGTTTTCATCATCCTATGATCAGATTGGGTCTAATAGTGGGCTGCGTTGTAGCTGCATGGATGCAGAGGATTAGCAAACATGAAGAATTCTGGTTTTCACGTCAGATTCTCTGCTTGTACAGAGAGTTGTCGAGGTGTCTGTGGCCTGGTATAGTAAGTGACAGAATCTGCCTGCAGTTAAGCAAAACTATTTGTCTTCTGTATTATAAGTATGTTCGTGGGTTTTCGTGCGCATGCTCACCACTAAACAGCTCGGGGTTCCGATGAGATTCTCCCATAGGCCCTATCATTATGGCCTCTTCTTAAACAGTCACTATCTTGGAAAACGGAACCAATTCAGCCCATGTTTCACAATGTTATTTTTTTCAAAGTGTGGGGATACATCTTGAAGTTTTGTGCTGGTGGGTTCTGTAGCTCCCCATAGAGAGTTTGACAAAGATTGTTTTGTAACACTTTCATGCGAGGTCAAACAACCAGTGCACCACCAAGGTATGGTCATCCATCAACTGTAATGGACTAGACTCTATATATAGTGTTCATTCTGGTTCTAATACTGTTCACTTCCTCCCATATATAGTTCATCGTTAATGTCGGGCCATGAGTGCAGATTCAGTGGTTCAGTGGTTCCGTGGTGGGGGGAGGGGGGGTTGAATTCAATGTGGCCATTTGAGCGAGCATTGCCATTATCTGCCCAAAATGCATGGGAGAGAATTTTGGAAAATTGGGACACCCGGGTTACTGAACCATCACCTCTCATAGCTGCATAAGGGCAGTGAATTATTGTCTTTTTCAGAGAATTCGCCAATTTGATGCATTTATATGCAATTTATGGAGCATGTTCTTTTTTCTTTCCGGGGGGGGGGGGGGGTGGGTCCAGATGAAACCACACTGAGAAAGCAGGACTTTCATGGGGGCAGTCTCCAATCTCACAGAACGGGGGGAAATCTGATGGAATCAGGTAGCTAGCCCTCATTAATCAGAGCAGTTTTACTTACAGTATTCATGAAAATGTTGAGTCGGATCCACCCTTTCAACGACTTGAAACATTGCAAGACGACCATAGATAGTCCATAAATCTTCTTACCTGTAATCTACAATCTACAGTAGGTGGATGCTGCACGTGGTGGCAGAAAATGGATAACTGCTGCGATTTCATTCTCAAAACACTAGAATGCACTCGATGGTGCACCTACTCCTAATAGCTCTATGGTCTGTAGCCTAGCCCTGAGCTCATACCAGTCTCAGGGATGCAGAGTTGGCCACACAAGCTCATCCCACTACTGTTGGCAGCCCAGCTCGCTGTATTTCCCAGGCCTCCCCCTGTACTCTCATATTACCGCTGCCTTGTCAGGATCCCGAAATGTAACACTCCTATGAATTTCATGCTGTGTTGCGCGATTGTTGGTATTCCCTGTGAGAAAAGAAATCGTGTAGGGAATCAGAGAAACATTAAAAATTGGGGGCTAGGAGGAGGAAAGGAAAGAGAGGAGCTGAGAAGAACAGAAGCGAAAAGGGACAGTTGGTGTATGAAAAACGTGAGAAGGATTTATGGCCTGTTAACAGCGGGGGCAGTGGGGGGAGGGGAGGGGGACGGTCATAATTGAAGTTTGGGATAATTCTACAGCTGGATTATACGTGGAGTGAAATGAGATTGAGGATCTTTCTGTTCAGCTGCAAAGATTACTATACCGGAAAGTAGAGATAGAGCACAATAGGCACCAGCCGCATGTTGCAAAAGGGTGGGGGGGTGGGAAGAGGTGGGGTCATGAATAGACACTCGGTTTGTCATGAATTAAATATTGTCAAAAAATGTTGTCGATATTCTAAAAATGAAATTAATTTTGGTCCGTGGCACAGCGTAATTATATCAAGTTTCATAATGATATATATTATGCCTGTGAAGAGAGTTGAGTAAAATAAACCTATTCATGGTTACTGTTAATGAGATGGTAATTCTATCGTGTCATAGGTCATACGGGGTATGTTGGCTGTTCGACGTTGCACAAGTAGTGTGCAGAACCAATTTTTTCGAAACTAATCCTACTGGTGCAAATTTTCACAGATTTCCCCCCATACCTTTCAACACTATAATTCGAAAAGATGGGATGCTTTGGTCTAGAACTAGAAGGACTGGTGACAGTCAAAATGGGCTGTAATGTCAGGCTAATGGGAAGTACCTCGTCTATACCCGAGCTGTTTAGTGGTGAGCATGCAGGAAAAGGCTTATTCCCATCAGTTTTGGAAGATTGTTCTGCAATGCACTGGCTGTTTTTTAACCTCAGGCACTTCCTCCTATGACACAATCAGTTTTGAGCCCCACTCCCCCTTCCTCTTTCTTGGCTTCAAGAGGGCAGTGTGGGGACTTTGTCACATCTGTAAAGTGCACACATCCTGCTATCGGGTTACAACCCTAAAACTGGAGGACACGAAACATGCCTGCAATTAGCAGGCACAGGGGGACAGTCTCAATCTGGGGGGGTTCCAGACCCCCAACAGACAGGACTGGGATGCAGAAGATGAGCCCAGTATGCAGGGGAGGATACCAGGGTGCATCTGTGGATTATTGATGTTGAACATCATGCCCAGTGAGAACCATCTGTCCTGTAAATGCCAGTGGGGACTTGTAAAACAGCAAACCATTTAGGACTATTACCCTTTTGATGATGGCAACTGTGGGTCAAGTATAGAGGGTGTGATGTGATAGAGTCAAACTATCAGCTGGCTTTGGATCATTACACAATAATCACCTTCCAGGCTGGGGGATCATGAGAATATGCGGTCCGTGCGCATGCTTGAAAAAGACCAGTGTCTGAATATGTACTATATAGTTTGCAAAGATACATTGGTCACAGAGGCGAAAAAAAAGAAAGGCAAAACATACGAAAGGCATAAGTACGTGTACCAATACGATATGGATGCATATAGCCGCGAATGAAAATGCATTCTATGGAATATCTTCTCCTTGAGAACAAAGCAAAACGGGGGGGGAAAACCCCAAAAATAGCATGGGCTGCTGCATTTAAGTATGGTCTTTTCGCATCAATTGAGTTTTCTTTTCTGAAACAAACGTCCTTTCCATAAAGGGGGGGGATGGATGACTTCAAATCCAGCCGACCCGCAGACACAACTATGGAATCCCAGCCGGATGTCCTGTGAGTCTTTGACCCAAATGCTCTTTGTTGGCAACTTGACCAGGGTCCTCAAGTATGAAAGGGGTGTGAGGATGGTGGACAACCTTCGCTCACCCAATACTTGATGCATGCATGGTAGGTCTATGCCTTTGGGAGGAGAAGCCGGGTGTGGGGGGTTTGGGCAGTAGTCCGCTGTGTGAATAAGGGAATGGAAATGATGTTACCGACCTCCTTTACTTTAAAGTCTGTTTTTGGGATGGGACTGCCAATTCAGATCAAGTGACGTATTATGAAGTCCTTTGAATTTAAAACGATGACTACTGTCATTTGACGGATCACCCTGTAGGGGTCTTTGGTGTGCGACATGCAATCGAAAAGTGCATTGAGCCTGAATTGCTGGCTTCATGAACCCACTGTCAAATGTCACCTGCTTGTGTCTCGCATGTGATCAATTCGAGAGTCCCCTCTCACACGCTCAGCGTGAGTTCCATTTAGCCTCGCCCCTCTGTTTTGGTTTAGATTTAGATTAGGTTGCCTCCCCCGTGGTCCTGCCAAATTGCGGCGATTGGGCTGTCCTGAACAGAACATCACCTGGGCTGGGCTCTTATCTTGGTCTGACTGGGTGAAGTCAACGTAGAAACATTGTTTCTCCACTTTTCTCATTCGGGATTGAATAATACATATTTTGGATCTCCAGTTTAGCAAATAATTGCCTAACAAGGCAGGTGCCAGACCACAAACATGGGGCTCAATTTAAAAAAAAAAAATAGCTTATACTCAGTGACCCTGAAGAATTTGCTCTACTTCTCTGGTGATGAGCTGTATGAGGAAGGAGGTCACCTCGTGAACTACACACTATCATGAATGAAGTATCGTGTAAACTCAAAGGACAACTACTTTTTGAACTGGGATGGAAGGGGTGAACAAGTTGAGATTTTTTTATGTGCTCGAATAATGCTGTGCATGGAGGCCCTCATGAAAGTAAGGGGTTGGTTTCCCCCATCCATCCTGTGTTGCATCTTGAATTTGATTTAGTCCTAATGAATGATAAAAAGTTAATCATCGCAGTCCATTACCTTACGTATAGCATTTTAAGGGAATATTTTGTTTTGAAAATTTGACAAGAAAAAAAAACTTTTCCATGGACATCAGAGTAGGCATACCTCAGCTAATCGTCGACTTGATTTGTGAAAAAAAGCACGTTCGCAACAATTTTGATACTGTTAAAAATGTTAATGTAAAACATGGTATCCCTTATGTGATTATATAGACTTTGAATTGGAAATTGTAGCGTAGTAATTAGAGGGGCCCCTCCTTTTTGTCGCTTTCAGGCCCTTTGTGGTGTATGTGAATTCACCTAGTATATTAGTGTGGGGGCTATAGTGTATTCTAGTAAGAAAGTGAACGGCCTCTGGAGCAACTCGAGAACAACATTTTTTTGTCATCCAGTTCCGTGTGATATTGATAGGACGGCTTGTGGGACGTCAATTCAAACGTTTAGGCACAATCGCGTTACATAAAATATTATCTGAGTGTAAGTTTCAATTGACCCCACGTCTGACAGTGTCTGTTCAGTTCGTCTATGAGGCCACTGACTCCCCCCCCCATTCTGGAAACAGCATTCTTACATCATGATCATAATCACCGGTTTGCTTCCGTCCGCTAGCGCTAGAGTGACATCAAAGCGTCCGGACATTGCAATTACGATAAGTTCCCCGCTGGGGTCCTCTAATCACTGTAAACATCACGGCTGGAAAAAAAAACCCAAGCCAGTGAGCGTTCGATGAGAGCTCCGTTATGTCTCATTCAGAACCAGCAGTTATGCCTGAGTAGGCTGGGCGTGTCCTCACACATGTGGACAAGCTGCCTCTGGGAGATTGAGTGACAGGGAGGAAGATTTAATGATAATTGTGTCAGGTAGCATCATGTGGTTGTCCCCTAAATGTGAAAACAGAAAAGGCCAACCATACTCAGCTGCCTCTTTGATACTGTAGGTCACACCATAAGGATAATACTAATTAAAAAAAAATCGTTCACATACGAACCCATTCGAGTCGTTCACGATGGAGATGATAACGGAAAGGACACATGAGAGTTCAGAATGTTCATGAATCGCTGCTTCCAGATAGCAGGAAATATTACGTTTAAACGTCCCGATGTAAGAAGAGGTTCCATACTCTTCAGAGCACTGTTAATTCTGCAAAATCCATGTGCTTTCATTTGGTCTCACTCTATCAGCCTGTGATGGACCATCCATGAATCACAAACTCCAAACAGACTTCAGCAATAACAGTTTTGGACTATACAGCAGTGATTTTGATTGTTGATCAAATTCAGCACCATGCACTCTGACCATCACATTGACACAATGTAATTTGAGATATGACGACATCACTGGTGAAAGGTATCCTTATGGACCCGATATCTTCTCCAATGCGCTCTCTAACCCAAATCTGAAGAAAAATAAAATCAGACCCTGTATTAGTTCCTAAACCCTCATCAAGCCTTGTTGTCATGCACCTTTGCTTTTGACAGGGCCTTTGGGTTGGGTACCTCGATTTATACCCATTATGAGCATCATCAACCTCCTGGTGAGAGGCGCCCATTTAGAACAGTGACCGACATTCAGGTAGCTGTTACCGTGTCGTGTAATCGATTTGTGACGTCACTATTTTGCATATGGGAATCATAATATGAGTGACTTTTTCAGGATTTGCCCCTTCAGTGTCTGTCGTCAGTGTGCTATCTGAGTGTGGCAAAATGATAAGGCTGACTTGATTAATGCATTTAATGAATTGATGGCAATTAACTCTGCTAACTGTGTTGCGAGGAGTAGCTTATTGGCCTGTGAGTTCATTGCTTAAACAGTCCATCGCACCATTGGATTCCAAACTCCTGTGCTTCACAAATTTTGTGATATCTTTGAGCTGTTTAAACGCTTTAGGACCGCTACTTGTATGCGTTATCACTGTTGGTATGTCCACGGATGCCTCGTAATGTTGCACACTCATTTGTGATCGAGTTGTGTGTATGTGTCACTTCTCAAATTTTGATCAAGTTACAATTAGTATTAATCCTACCCGCTACCCCCTCCCCCCTCCCCCCTCTCCCTTCCCCTCTCCTTTCCCTTCCCCTTCCAGGGCAGACAGTACATCCAGCATGGCAACATAATTATCTAAATTCAATCATGAATATATGAGTCACTCCAATGCTGAATTCCTCTCCTAAGGCTTATTCTTCTGTTTCCTGATGTGGAAAATTACCTTCGGAGGAGGAAACTTTAATGTCGATTAGATTGAGCTCCCTGGTGGTTCACATCACTGTTGGCGTACGAAGCTTTGCTTTTGCGGTTTGTTTGCTCCACCCCGAAGAAATGTGTCAGAAGATTTTAGACAATTAATGAATTACGTATTCTGACTGATGGGTTTCAGATGTGGGACGAACTTTTTGATATATCCATTAAAAAGTTTACATAATTATTTTACAGCGGAATTAATGTGTTTGAGTCACCACTGCATGTCGCAATCGTAGAAAAATATTTTTGAAGAAAAAATAACTGTTGCAGATCAGCGACTGGCAGTAAGCCCAGTAGGACCTTAGTCTATGGCTGCTGGTGAAGTCAACGTAGAAACATTGTTTCTCCACTTTCTTCATTCAGGGATTGAGATACTAAATATTTGTCTCCAGTTTAGCAAATAATTGCCTAACAAGGCAGGTGCCAGGACCACCAACATGGAGCTCAAATAATAGCTATACTCAGTGACCCTGAAAGAATGTGCTCTACGCTCTGGTGTGAGCTTGTATGAGGAGGAGGTCACTCGTGAACTACACACTACATGAATGAAGTATCAGTAAAACTAAAGGAGCAACTACTGTTGGAATGGGATGGAAGGGGTGAACAAGTTGAGAATTTGTTATGTGCTCGAATAATGCTGTGCAGGAGGCCCCATGAAAGTAAGGGGTGGTCCCCAAATCCATCTGTGGTTGCATTTTGATTTGATTAGCCTAATGAATGATAAAAAGTTAATCATCTCAGTCCATTACATTACAGTATGCATTTAAGGGAATTTGTTTGAAAATTGGACAAAAGAAAAAAAAAAAACTTTTCCATGGAACATGGTAGGCATAAACCTCAGCTATCGTCGACTTGATTTGTGAAAAAATGCAAGTGCTCAACAATTTTGGATACTGTGAAAAAATGTTAATGGTAAAAGTAAGCCCTGATGATTGATTATTATAATTGAATGGAAATTAGTACAGTAGTAGATAAGAGGGGCCCTCACTTTTTTGTCGCTTCTGCCCCTGTGTTGTATTTGAATGAACCATAGTATATTAGTGTGGTGGCTAGAGTGTATTGAGTAAGAAGTGAACGGCCTCTGGAATCAACTCGAGAAAACATTTTTTTGTATCCAGTTCGTGTGATATTGAGTAGGCGGCGTGGAAGTCAAGTTCAAACGTATATAGCCAATAGCGTACATTATCTGCGTGTAAGTTTCAATTGGACCCCCACGTTGACAGGTCTGTTCAGTGTCGTCTATGAAGGCCAAATGACTCCCACCCATGCTGGGAAACAGCATTCTTACATATGCTCATAATCAAACCGTTTGCTCTACAGTAGCGCTAGAAGTGGACATACGTAGCGGCGGACATTGCAATGCGATAAAGTCCGCGGGTCCCTGCATCACTGTAAACATCACGGCTGGACAGCAGTGAGCGATCAGATGAGAGCCCAGGGATGTCTGGAATTCAGGACCAGCAGTAGGCCTGATGAGGCTGGAGGGTCATCAACATGTGGACAGTGCCTCTGGGAGATTGAGTGAAAGGGAGGAAAGATTTAATGTAATTGTGTTAAGTAGCCTCAGTGGTTGTCCCCGAAATTGAAAACATAAAGGCCACCATACTCAGCTGCCTCTTTGATACTGAGGTTCACACCATAAGGATAGATAATTAAAAAAAATCGTCACATACGAACTCGAGTCGTTCACGCATGGAGGATGATAACGGAATGACAAAATGAAGAGTTCAAGAATTTCATGCTCGCTGCTTCGATAGCAGGAATAGTACTTTAAGTCCCCATGTAATTAAGAGGTTACATACCATCTCGGCACTGTAATATTGCAGAATACATGTTGTGTTCATTTGGTTCACGCTACAGCGGTGATTGACCCATCATGATCACCCAAACTCAAACAGACTTTCAGCCAAATAACAGTTTTGGGACTTAACAGCGTGATGGTGATTGTGAGCAAAATGAGCACCATGCATGCTGACATCAACATTGACATGTCAATTTTGGAGCTAGACGACATCACTGGGGAATAGGATCCTGATGGAACCAGATATCTGCCCAGGCTCTCTCTACCCAAAATCTGAAGAAAAATAAATAGACAGTACCCTGTATTAGTTCCTAAACCCTCATCAAAGCATTGGGCATGCACCTTTGCATTTTGAACATGGGCTTATTGGGTACCTCGATTTAGACCCATTATGAGCATCATCAGACCTCCTGGTGAGAGGCGCCCAGTGTAGAACAAGTGACGACATCCGGTAGCTGGTACCGTAGTCGTGTATCGATTTGTGATTCGTCACTATTTTGCATAATTGGAATCATGATATGAGTGACTTTTTCAGGATTTGCCCCTTCAGTGTCTGTCGTCAGTGTGCTATCTTGAGTTGCAAAATGATAAGGCTGACTTGATTAATGCATTTAATGAATTGATGGCAATTAACTCTGCTAACTGTTTGCTATGGAGTACTATTGTGCCTGTGAGTTATTGCTTAAACAGTCATAGCACCATTGGATTCCAAACTCTGTGCTTCACAAATTTGTGATATGCTTTGAGAATGTTTAACGGCTTTAGGACGCGCTACTTGTATGCGATATATCACTGTTGGTATGTCAATGGATGCCTCGTAATGTTGCACAATAATTTGTGATCGGAGTTGTGTGTATGGTGTCAATTCTTCAAATTTTGATCAATTAAATTAGTATGTAACCATACCCTACTACCCCTCCCCCCTCCCCCCTCCCCTTCCCTCTCGCTTTCCCTTCACCTCCAGGCAGACAGTAATCCAGCATGGCAACAGTAATTATATCTAAATTAATCATGAATATATGAGTCACTCCACTGATGAATCTGTTACTAAGGCTGATTTCTTCTGTTTCCTGATGTGGAAAATTACCTTCGGAGGAGGAAACTTTAATGTGATTAGATTGAGCTCCTTGGGTGGTTAACAGCAATGGCGTACAAGAAAGCTGTGCTTGCGGTTTGTTTGCTCCACCCCAGAAGAAATGTGTAAGAAGGATTTAGAAATTAATGAAATAAGTATTCGACTGAGGGTTCAGATGGGGACAGAACTGTTTTGATATAGCCATAATAAAGTTTACATAATTATTTAAAGCGGAATTATGTGTTTGAGTCACCACTGCATGTCGCATGCGTAGAAAAATATTTTTTGAAGAAAAAAAATAACTGTTGCAGAGTCAGAGACTGGCAGGAGCCCAAGTATGACCTTCGTCTATTGGTCTTGAGAGATTCACGAGAATGAAGTTGGACATCCCTTCACACTGATGATCTCTCTTCATTGCCCAATCAATACGCCCTTAATCCATTGGCGAGCGATTCTCTCGTCTTCGTCAAACGCTATTAATTGTCCCGACCCGATAGATCCACCACTGAGAGTGATGCCCTCGCACAGAAATCTCAAGTTCAGGATGAGGCGGCTCTCATATTGACTCGAGGACTAATAACGATTTTGAACCTCAGCGAGCACGCGTGTCGGTACATATACCAACGTCCCAAGGGGCACGTGGTTGAATTGACTGATGCTACAATATGTGCAGCAACGTTTGTGAATGCAGCTCGCTGCATTAGGCATGGTTTCTACGAGTAAAGTACTGAGCATAACCACAGAATCGATGAGTAATGATTCACCACAAACTTTACATTTTCTTTGTTTTAATTGCTTCATGTATTGCTGGCCTGAAGTACGTTTTCAGCAAGAAACACTCATGAAGTGTGGTTCCTAACTGTTAGATGGGAATAACTGTTGGATTTATTTAGGAGAGGTTCTGTAGAAAAAAAAAAACTGTTTGACGCTGTAAAATTTCCATGATTTGTTCGAAAAACAGAATAGGGGATGAAATCTTATGTAAATTTGGCGCATATAGTACAAGGATTCTGCCAACAAATTGTACATGTTGTAAGTTAATTCAGTCGATTGAAATTGTATATAGGTCAGTGGTCAGATTCAATAGCTAACTGCACAGCTGGGCCTGGGTGGGGGGGGGTGCACGGTCCAATTTCTGGTAGCTGAGCCATGGGATTGTACTAGAGGTGTAGTAGGTTTTTTATTAAAGTACGGGGGTAGCACCAGGGGATGGTATAGGAGTCTGAGGGATTGTGTTTGTCCCGCATAACGTATACAATTTTTGCATCGAAATCACTAGCTGTGACACATTTTTGAACGATAATCTGGAATCTGAAGTTCAATTTTTCCATGGAGAATCGATCGGTTTCAAGCCAAGTTAACTATGCTGAGTTAATACGTATGTCTGTACGGTGTTGATTTCCATGACAAGAAAAATGTTGAGTGCTTGAGCAATGTCAAGGATACATAGGAATTACTTAGGTTGTCTGGCCCTAGCTATACACGACCCCATAATTATAGTTACAGACTTGCAGTGTGACATTGCACCCATATCCCAAATTTCAATACTGTGCATTTCTGTGCACAGATGACTAATAATTAGGAACCCAGGTAGCCCAAACTCAGCGCAATGAGCCTTTTTTCGTGATCGCTAATGACTTCACCAGCCCCTACACCCTGCACTATAGATTACCTTGGAAGATGCTTGTGGTTTCATGTTGCATATACTGAGTGTAAACCATGGAGCATCAGTGGTGAATGATTCAGGTTTTGTGTTCTCTTTATTTGCATTCTAGCCCTGGACATTCAGGTGTGATGTGTGTCATATTAGTTTGGTTCAGGACAGGCAGGGCCTCAGTGATCCATTACTTTTTTCCATTCTGGGTCACCTCTTGCCAGTTGCGACAAAAAGCTGTCTTAGTCCTAGCGTAGCGTTATGCGCTACTTTAGTTTTCAGTGAATCACTTCATGTAGTTGTATATAAGTCATATTTTCATGTCAGTGAATTTGTCATTCCTGAGTTGCATGGCCGAAATGTCATGATTGACTGCCCTATGGGGATAGGGGAGGAGGGGGGGGGGTCACCTCCTACTTCTGGAATCTGGGACTGCCGCATCACCCTTCTCCCCTTGTACAACACATTTTGTATCCACTAGGGCAGAGGTCTGCAACCTTTTGTTGACCTTGAAGTTTTACAGGTATAGTCAGCGGTGACCCAATGAATCCGCGAGGGTTGTCAGGGAAAAAAGACCTCATTCGGGTGCAGAAGAGTTTCTTGCTTTTTAAAATTTAAGGAGGTTAGAGGAGGATAGTACACCGAGGATATAGAAGGTTGACCGTTGGGAGAGGTCAAAGGAGGTATCAGAATTCTAGGCCTTGTAAGCAGCAAATTTGGGAGCTGGTGTATAGCAGATTGAAAATGTCTGCATTATTTCTCTTACAACATTGCTCATCAATTTTTGTGACCTGTTGGCTATGCCAATTGATGAGCCATGACCCATATAGGTTGTGGATCCTTGCCCTGGGAATAATGTGGCATGAAAAGATTGGTCACGAGAGGGTTCAAATTTGTCCCATGAGACATTGAGGTTGTTTGTAGCTGTCTTGGTGCTATTTTTATATCAGGTATCACTGACTTTAATCTGAGAAGGATACAGTGATTAGCTTGGTTCCAAGCCCCCTGCTGCCCATGGTGTGGATAATGGCTATTTTTAACTTGTGAGTGACATCTTTTGAATATTTCAGTTTGTAGTTATTGATGTTTGTTCTGTAGTGCTCTCTCCCTCTTATCTATAGACCCCCCCTTCCCCTTCCTTAAATCTATGGACTTCTAGAAGACATGAAAGGAGAAAAACAAAAAACAAAGTCAACCTATAGGCCAATTCCTAAATTTCGTGGGTCAGATGGTTGAATTTCAACCCATAAATCAGGGAGATGGTATCATAAAACGACCCTTGGATCAGTGTTCCATGAACTTTCTGTTGACTGTTGCCAATTTTCCCCGGCTTCAATTGTAAACTCCTCCAACCTCCTAAAGTCTTGACACACATACTTGAACACTCAATGTTCATTATACTTTCTGAAGGAATGGGTTACGTATGTCAGGTTTCCAATTTGAAAAACAGGTCGGGTGAGAAGTTAAAGGCTTATGGACATATCTGCCACGAAATTTGGTTAATCCCGGTTTGCGATCAGCTGGCTCTGTAAATTGTTATTTAGTGTACTGGAGCAACTGAACAGGAGAAATTCCAATTTGGCCCCAAATTTACTAGATTAATTCGATGATGAATCTAATAAGATTGGGGAAAAGATCCCTGGCAAGTGTTCTAAAAATTGTTTATGAAAATTTTCAGGGATCCTAACAACTTGTAAAATACCGAAAGTTAAATTTTCCAAGGATGGTGCGCTAAACTGCACAGGTTTAGAGCAGCACGGGACGCAGCCTTGAGCAAAGCAAGCACCGGATCATGTTCTTAAAAAATCTGTTGCCATGAAATTTGTGAAAGACAATTTATAAGAATCATATCAATTTAGTATTTTTGGCTTGAAGTTCTCTAATTAGCTTTACAACATATCAGTAAAATGACTTTCTGGTAGGCGTGAGATTTGGCCAGAAAAGAAGAACTGTTCGATTGCACAATATTTTTAAGCTTCATTTTTGGCATCGAAATCATAACCTTTGTGTTATTCAAGTAAATAAAGCATTTCAGCTGTGTTGGCTGGTTTGTGATCCCTATATGACCTGTGGCCTATATGACCTGTTGGGTCAACAGTTTTTGTTGAAAGTGCCAACTACGATGTTACTATCTAGGAGGGAGTTGATTCGTCCGTTCCAGGGGTTGGCGCGGAGCGTCCACAAAATTTTTTCGTCTGGCAGACCCTCGAGATTGCAGGAGGAAATGGCAATTCCCAGGACTCTGAAGGCCCAGTAAGCAGCATCATCTAAAAATGGACCATATAATTTCAGAATTTTCATTTAAAGAAATTTCATGCACACATGTGTTGAGGGGCACTGCACTGCAATTAGTGCAAGTTGGCATGTTTTACAGCTTGGTTCAGTCTGTTTTATGGAGCATTTCAAAAATAGTATTTTCACGCTATACACGCTTATTTCGGAATTGTTTCATGCCAGTCCGTCGCTGCGCCATTTGGAATGCCTCAAAGTGCCACAAGTGGCACGGGCACCGCCAGTTGAGGAGCCTGATCTATTCCATTAACATTAGTTGAAGTCAAACAATCTTGAAAAAGATTCCCAAATTCTTATGCTTCCCAAAATCCTGAAAAACGTGAAAGGTAGAGCACTATATCGTGCTAAAGCTAATTTTAAGACTGCCAAAAAATGTGATTACTATCGTCAGATTCTGGCGATAAAGAGGATGATGGGCTGGCCAGTTTGGGATAGAATTCGCCAGAATAGGACTAGTAGGCTAAATAAAGGTGGGGGGGGGGCAAAAGTGTAAGTATGAGATAGTTGAAGATTAGAAGTAGACTCCTATTTACAACCCCCAAATTGAAGAACACGGAATCTCTCTAGAGGTACCATATTGCCTAACTTACATCTCTAACACCAAACGTTTGTCAGTTGTGTACTCTCTTCACGCAACGAACAAGTAGCAATATGATTTACAGCTGGCCTGTTATTGCAAGAATTAAACAGATGGCTAAAGCTAGACAGGTGACTAATCATGGATAGCTGGGGGGGGAGGTTGAAGAATTGATGCATAATTCGTTTATATATAAACTTCAGGCAGTGTGCAGATTTTCCCTCAAGCACAAGTTCTTCAAATGCAAGTGATTCAATCCTACTTTGGATTGGCCATCGCCCATCTCTCATACAACTTTTGCTCTATGGAGGGGAAGTGGCAATATACCTATTAAAAGTTGCCCTAGTCCCGATGTTGTTTTACACAGAATCTATAGCAATGCCAAATATTACCAATAATTAGGTTCTACCAACGAAACTATCACAGAACTACAACATCCCAGGTTTTTCCATAGGGGCCGGTCCCCGGGAGATACCAGACTTGCTATTTAAATAAACTTCTCAGAGATAAACTGCTCAAAAAACTTAGATCAAAATCAAGTCTGCAAACCGATGGAACATGAGGACGAAAATATGTTTTTTTTTACATTTGGCGAGTGTCCTCTACACATGCACATCAGGGAGCCCCACTCTGTGTTGATTGCATAAAGTTTTTCCAAATTCTCGAATGAAATGAGCATCTCCAAAAACAATATGGCTTCCAGCCTATGCCAGGCAGCTATCAGAAGTACCCGGGACTTTATTAGATTAACAGCTATGGGATTGTTTCTGAGAGATGGGCCATCCAGAGGGGTGTTGAATTTATAAAAGAAACATTTACCTTGCGGCTGGAGCCTGCAGCCATGAGGGAGACTCTAAGTACTGCCCGCAGTTGATATTATAGGGGGAAGCTACAGCTCATTCGCCATCCTCCATGATTTAGAACCTAATGTTGTAATCATTGGTAACATCAATGTGATTATTGTTAGTTAAAAAAAAATGATAATTTCAAATCACAGTCCAGAATAATTCTCCATGCCTTGGGGCAGAATAATTGCAGAGTGGTATAAGTCAGTGATTCTTTGCAGTGAACATTCCGGGTTCAAAAGTTCAGCAGTCACAAGACGTTTTCTGTTTTGGGTTTTGCAGTATGTGTAGTTGGTTAGGTGGTCAGTCATGTTGGACATTCTTCTCCGAACTCCAGGTTCCGAGGAGTGGTTGGACCGGGGCTGATAGCGGTAAGATGAGAACCTAAATATCAGGGTCATAAAAAAATGACATGATAATGAGCAAACTCGCAGGCACTGTGAACCTTGGAATGGTCATGGTAAGTACGAATGAGACCGCAGAGGCGTTACAACGACAATCTGTTCACAGCCGTATTAACACTCCATAACCTTTAGGAGGATGTAATCTGCGAGAGACCGCTAGAATGGACCGGGCTCCATCCGACTACCTTTATCATTTCTTCATCCTCCGTTTCCGCAGAGCGCGGGCATTGAGCTCCAACAGTTGTCGGGGAGCGCAAATTGATTTTAATATCACGGCAGATATTTTCATTACTCGCCGAGATGGAAGCCCCCGAGCCTGTGTGGCATATCAGGCCTGCTTTTTGCAGTCTCTGTTCTTCTCCGTATTACAGCGTTGCTAGAGTTGTTGTGGTCGCGAGTGAGTGTTCCCTTCTAGATAGGACGCCGCACGGCTGGAGTCTTCCTGGGTTTGTAAAAGTTATCGTAGCAGTTTGGGATGGCAGAAAGGGGGTCATTGGCTGGCAAGTGAGCTTGCCTGTATGCTACGGTGAAGGTCATGAAAATTGCACAGATTTTTCATTAGCGGGCGGAACATGAGCAATCCGTGTCTCTCATGACGGTACTGCCCTAAGGCTGTCATGGTGAGATGAACTCCCGTATTCCTATATTTAATGATTAATTATCTTGACAAATTTTTCAGAAGTCATTGAATTAATCGCTGTAGTCTGTCTGATTGGAAATTTTGCAGGCCATGATTGGATCCCGATTAGTGAAGAAAAACATTTTGGCTTTAGAAATTATTTTAATGAAAAGTCAAATAATGTAAAAAGTATTTGTTAGTAGATACATGTGTGTTACGGTACCAGATTCTCGGTGAAATAAATGTGGAATATATCAGCTGGACAAATGCATCTTTCTGAGCAAGTTCGTTAAAATTGAACCTTATACTTGGATTCCATATGACCATTTTGAAATGATATTCGAATTTACCAGGGGAGTCGATCGTTTTGAAAAGTGGGGGGGATAAATCAAAGCATGACCATCTAAGCGGAGTGCCACCATCGGTTGGCGCGATAGCGTACACCAGAAAATTTCAGATTTTATACCCTCCAGATCGATGGGACAGCACTTGCCAGGCTCAATAGCACCCAAAACCACATGTGGGATTTGAGTAAAAGACAGACAAAAAAAGTTGTTCATTGTGCATACTAGATGATTTACCGAATATCACACATGTATTTTCTATTTCCTTTCTACTTTGGCGTTGTTTGCTTGGAGATCAGGGGTCTACCGAGCGTCTCTCGTGGGATCGAAGAGAAAAGCCATAGGCGTACAGCGACAATCCATATTGGGAGCAGAAAATTTTTAGCCGAATTTTACAAGTCCCCCAGTCATTGGAAAATTACGGCGCGCGCAAAGAGTGTTCCCCGGCCTTTTCGGAAAAATCTGCCAACAATTCAGGATTTTTGTCACTTTGCCTTTTCCCTTCCCAAATTCTCCACAAATTTCGCCCAATTTTTCATCTAAGATACAGTTCATGCCCCAAGGCTCTGAATGATTCGAGTGAACAAAATGATTCGAAGCATTAATCGCATCTTTAGCTACAACGCTGAGAAAAACGCCATGGCACGCGAAAACACTTGAAAATTATGCACTTTTAGCTATTTCGATTGATAATCGAGAAACAGGGTAATTCCTTCGACTTTGCCCAGTAAGGTCCAGATCTTCACCTGGGGTCCCAAACTGGAATTAGTGGACTTAAGACAATTTCCAACGGGATGATTGTTTGGTTAGACCAAAATTGGATCAGTTTAGAGTGATACACAAAATCGGCATCTGCCAATATTTTTATACGGTCCGGAAAAGTGGGGGGACAAACGCTATTATATCCCCCCCAATTTTGAAAGTGGGGGGGACATGCCCCCCCTCCCCCGTCCCCCACTGTTGACGCACATGATATTACCATATTCATTCGAGAGAAAGCTCTGATCAAGAAGTTGCATCTTGCGCTTTGCTTATGTCTGTGTCCTATAGAATGGAATATAATAGTGATGGAATCCCGCCTTAGTTGAGTTTTCGAAATCCCTTCGTGAAAAAACAATGACTGAGAAATCCCTCGGACTTGATTCCTCAGAGCTGAACCACTGCTGCACAGGCTCCGGTGGATTAGGCCGACCACCAAGACGTGCCCACGCCGGGCGGCACCCGGTGGTAACGCCCGGCACTCAGGCCTTTTACCCGGCACTCATGTCAAATTAGCCAAATTTACCGGGCACTATCTCCTATTCCCTGTAAATACACATACAATGCTGTCGTTTGAGTTCCCCACTGCCGTTTGTGACCAGGTTTCACCCGCTACTCAGAATTTTCTGGGCACAGCCCTGGCCACCAGGTGGCCCCCACAGCTCATGATTGGCACAGGGAGTTGGGATAATGGGTTAGGCCCAGGCCTGCCACTTTTCTGGAGGAAGCCGGGTGATTGACAGGTGGATGCATTCGGCTTAGGTGCCCTCCAGGCATGTACATCTCTCATGATAGCGAGTGGAGTGACGCTTCTTCCTCTGCTGTACACTATATCCTTGCAAATGAAACTGGCAAGTTGGACAGATGCACAAAAAAACAAAACACAAATTCGGCCTCCTGTGACATTGGAATTTTTCCCATGTATCTGCAAATTCGTAATCTGTAAAGCCTGCAAAACAGAGGGCAGCAGACATGCAGTAATGCCCAATTTTGAATTCAATCGAGATTCTGCTATGGCAGACACAAGTACCTACGTTAGTTTGGAGGATATCTGTTAAATGACAATCGTTCTTCAACATCATCATAGCTCACCTCATCTGCAAGCGCACTGCATTCTTTCGAGCATGTACACTGGATTATTGCAGTTCGTTCATTGTCAGTTCATCCATTCGTGCCCTCCTTGCATGCACACGCAACCATATGTTATTGACATTATCAACATTACCAAAGAGAAGATAAAAGAGTACGATGAGTTAATGATAGCTTCATTAGATTTGTCCAAGGCCAACCACCCCTCCTCACTGGTCCATTACCCTGTGATCCTGCCGCGTGGTTTCCCAATTGCAAATTAAATTCCATTAGTCTCAACTCAGCGATGCATCCGTTTAGCCCTGAGGATGAAGCGACTTGAAGGGTAAAACAACTAATTTCTACAAATTTGACGGTGAGCACACCACGGTCACCTTGGAGCGGAATTTATTAAAATCCTGCCGTCTGGCGTATTGGGTTATTGGCAGTATTGTACATCTTTACGCTTACCACTACCACTGTATATAACTGTTCGTAACACTCCTTACAGCATTGTTACATGTACGTACAATGTTCTGTAGGCAATATTAGTAGGACTTACCTTTTTATGATGCTCTATACTTACAGTAGGGACTTGTATTTTGGTTTGGTTTTCCCTGTCTGTCGAGCGCCATTGCCAAGCTTTTGGTTTTGAGAGGTGCTATTTAAATGTGTGCATTCAATATTTATTGTTTGAGAATGTATACAAAGTACATTTCGATAATAAATCGTATACATAAATGTTCAGAATTTTCAATAGCATTTAGGCTATTGCAGATAGGTTTGGTATAAATACTACACACAATGAGTTTTATAGCAACATATATTGAGGGAAACGTACTGTATGTGATAGGTGTGTTATACTCATTGAATGCTTGTGTAGACTCATTGGTAATAGTCTTGTTTAGAGACATGCACCAGAGTAGAAGTTGTGTAAAAATACAAGCAGGTCGGTTCAATCATATGCATTCATGTTCAGATTATGAAAATTACATGCAGCGTCTGCCCATTCGGAATTCTAGGCTGTGGTTTGATACGAATGGCAATTCGTTTCTGTAATATTGCACACAGTGGTAGGCAGGGCTCTTCCAGAAGTGCAGTGCAGTATGCATGCGCCATAGAATAGGATATACAGCCGGTATGTTTGTGCTTCAAACAGATGTTACAACAGTTAGTACTAAGCATTTTGTAAGCGAACGATGACGGGTTTGTTCCAACGATTGATCAGACCGCACACGCTGTGTACCTGGTGTTAACAGAGATGCTTGATCAGATGATCGAGGCTGTCAAATCACGTCTAAACTGCCTACCACTGATAACATGTTGTCACGCAACCGCGCAACGAATTGTGGTTACGCAAAAGGGTTGACTGGTTTAACTGGTTTTAACAATGAATTTTTGTCAAATGTATATTTAGGGAATAATGAACAGATACGAGGGCCTTTGTTGCAGAATTAAATCCATGGCAAAATTCTGTTTCTGTAATATTGCACACAGTGGTAGGCAGGGCTCTTCCAGAAGTGCAGTGCAGTATGCGTGCGCCATAGAACAGGACATACAGCCGGTATGTTTGTGCTTCAAACAGATGTTACAACAGTTAGTACCAGCGTTTTGTAAGCGAACGATGACAGGTTTGTTCCAGCGATTGATCAGACCGCACACGCTGTGTACCTGGTGTTAACAGAGATGCTTGATCAGATGATCGAGGCTGTCAAATCACGTCTAAACTGCCTACCATGATAACATGATGTCACGCAAACCGCCAACTGATATCAGTGGTTACCGAAAGGGTTGACTGGTTACTGGTTTAACAATTGATTTTTGTAAGAATGTATATTTAGGGAATGATGAACAGATACGGGGGCCTTTGTTGCAGATTTAGAACAGGATGATGTCATAATAGGAGGTTAGAAAAGCCAGAGGCGCACTCTGCGCGAGGGCTTTTGCCTCCTATTATGATTTCAAACTGGTTTTAATCGAAAAACAGAGGCCTGTGCACGTTTTAATACCTAAACGCAAGGCATATTGCGATCGCGCACTCATCCTATTGGTCAGCCGGTGTGTAGTATCAGAAATGACCGGTTATAATTCACTTTAACATGCTTATCCTTCTATAGGTAACATGTATTAATGAATTGGATTATTTGCCAAGCGTAAGCTCATTTTGTCAATTGCATGAAGCGCCATGATAACTTGGGCGCATGGTCCGTCAAATGTGTGTCTTGTCACGCTCAAAGTGACTCACAAGGGCGGGGGGGTGTAATGCCTCGAATGGTCTTTATTAAAGCTGCTTCTGGGATGTGTCATTTTACTCAGATGGAGAAAAGAAATGATAAGAAAGCTGGCCTCCTAGTGGGCCATATTTGAGGCATTGTTAGTCATCAGCTAAGTGACCAAGGGGTGTTCAATGTACATGAATTGTATGATCCACTTTGCGATGACCCTCCCTGTCCGGCGGTTAAAGGGGGTGCATCAGACAATTGAAACTTGGGCTATTTAGTTCATACTAAGTTCTGGTCAGGAGGGGGATGGGATTGTGATTCTTGTTTTCATAGGTGGGGCACTCAATTGTTTGTTGTTAGTCTCAAGCAATCTGACGAAATTGTGACAGCCTGGGAAAGGCATTACACAAACTGACATTGTGTTTGATCGTGGTAAGAGTGAAAACTCCCACTTCCCCCTCCACTCTTCCAGGTGCCGGCCACCCATGGTCCAAAATCCATAAACCTGGGGTTCCCCCTGAGTGGGCGCAGTGAAAATGGGTATTCAATGTACCCAAATAATAACTTGCTTAGTGGCCGAGTAGCAGGATTCGTCCTGACTGCGAGGGATGTGACATCTCTGGCTGTAACTTCCAGTCAGTGATGTTTGGAAGTCACTGAAAAGTTTATGCACTGCTATTGCTGATTTTTTTTTCAGCTAGTTTAGTACCATGTGCTAATTTGCACATTGCATTGCATCGCATCTGGTGAGAGTCAATTCCCCTCACTGTGCTGTATGTTCACCCAAATAATAGGATAAACAACTGATAATAGGGCTGGTGAGGGCGCTGCTTTGGTCAAAAGACGTCGGTTTCATACCTAACTGCTTCTACCTCTAAACCCTGTACCTAGGAATGTCACGAGAATAATTACGGGACCTATTTTTAGTAAACTTGCCCTTGCAAGTCTCAATAAGTATAGTCTGACATGCACAAACCAGTCAGTCGGTCCTCGTCTCTAACAGTGAGTTTGTATTATTAAATGCGGCTGTCTCTGGTTGACTCATGTGTGCAACGTTCTTTCGGCGCCATCAGATTGCACATCCTTAAGAGCAATCACTCTCTGCCGCAACTAGTTCTACTATGCGGGTTGTATAATTGAACCTGATTCCTCAGATGCCTTTTGTCTGAAAAAGTCCTGTTGTCCTTTGTAATCGTCATTTCTCTTGACTTGTCGGTCGATGTGTTTTCCCTGTTTTTTTTTAATTAACCACCTACCTGCAAAGTCCTGCAGAAGTCCTCATTTTCATTGAACTGTCACCGAATTATCTTCGTGCAAATTCTTTTGAGTCCCCCTGTTGGGTGCTGGTGTTACAAAGTTCCACGGGACAATTGATAGAATCGATGGAAGTGTGTTCTACAGTGAACCTCGCACTGCAACGAGCTTATCAAAGCATATTCTTCAAAATTGTTATCCATTGCAACCGAACACTGTGTGGTGCAAACAACCTTATTTGCTCCACACACTTTGTGTTGTCCGACATGTCTGTTTTGTCTGAATGTCTATTTCTTTGAATGTAATGCACTTTAAATATCACCCCCCTCCCTCCGTACCCTGGGTGGGCGATCATTGTCAAAAATGGGTGGGTCCTACAATTTTGTACATGACGCACCCCTCAACCACTTCATGATAATTACAATTACCACCCACCAGAAGACCAGCTCTCCTAATTTATCTATCTTACCGTACCCCAAAATTTTTTCCCCTTGAAATTCCTGCTACGACTATGCCCAGGATGAAATTGACTGTTTAGAAATATAGTTAAGGGTTCTAGGTATTCATTCCCCCCCCCCCCCCCCCCCCCCCCCCCCCCCCCCCCCCCCCCCCCCCCCCCCCCCCCCCCCCCCCCCTCCCCCTCCACCCTCCCCACGCCCGCAGATCTTCCCATTGTATTCCCCCATGATATTCTGAAGGCATGGTACGGATGAAACCTGATGTCGGTTTCATGAAGGAATTTTTCTTTTCTCTTGTGATGACAGAGTGTTTAGTAACAACCCAATCATACATATTTGGCGGTACGGGCCAATCTTCACCCAAAAATACTAGTTTATAGTTGCACTTTTAGGGCTTCGCCCCTGCTTTGAAGCTATATCTAACCAGCCAAAAAATCGCCGGCAGTTAAGAAAGACAAGGGTGGGTATGCTATTTACGTTATCAGATCTACTGTGTGGGCCTTTTTGCGTGATGAAGAACGCATGCTTTTCCATGGCCCTTCAACACTACAACGGTTCCGATATAGTGGCTGTCAATCAGCAGATATTTTTTCTAAGGATTCAGGTCCTTCCAGGTAATTTCCCTCTCAACTTCCACACGCAAAGGATTGAACAATTAGAAAAAGAAATTAGATGAAATTTTCTCTGCCCACCCTCCATATCCCCCTGCTAAGGGATAAGGGGGTTGCTCCAATGCAATGGCATGATCGCGTCACAAGAAGTTTTACGTGTGGATAAATCATGTATAGAGGACCTTCCAAAAGTTGAGGGGAAATGACCCCAACTCCCACCCTCTGTGGCTGTGCCCTTCCCCCCTCCCACCCATTTTCTTAGAGCTTAAAATAGTAGTGCATGGCCAAACAACCACTGGCTTCTTAAAACAATCACGCTGCTGCACTGACAGGTTGATTTTGGAGACTAGTTTAAATAGAAAACACCAGCAGTGTCTCTCAAGGAGTAACTGGTGAGGATGGCAAATATTGTCACAAGCCTGCTTATTATTGGATCTGGGGAGAAGCGGTCTCGTCTGTCATGCCTTGACAGTGACCTAAATAATACCTTGAAGAAATAGAATCAGCAAAGCCTTGGCTGAACTGGTCCTATTTGATTTAGGTCGGGCTGCAAATAGTGCTGGCCAGCGATCTCATTGCCAAAATGCCGCATCTCAGCTGGCTGGCTGGCTGGCTGGCCGAATTCAATTGAAACAAATTGACTCTGGTCAGTCCGAATGGAAACAGAGCCATTAACGCTCCAGTTGTGAATTACTGGCCCTTTGGTGTTTGGGCTCGAAATTACAGGGAATAGGACGGATTGTCCAGATGGCCTCAGGGATGTTGGCTTTCTTTTCTTGCTTTGCTCCAGTGCGGAGACAATGACATCTTAGACGCTGGTGCATGAAATTTGTTTGCGCTGTGACAACCAATGAGGAAAGCAAACTTGGGATGGGATACACGTGTTAGATCCGTCAACTGACTTCTCTTTCCATTTCATTACAATGAAAAAATGTCCTTAAAATTTATTCATTCAGTATATCGTGGTGGCATTAAATAGTGTTTCCAATTCTCATGAACACTAACTTTCTGCAGAAAACAAACATACGCTAGTAGAAATGACAGTATAGGACAGCCATAGTGAGTGAATCAGGACTTGGCAGAAGCCCTGCATGGGACAGGACAAAGAAGGGGGGTGGTGGGTACATTGGAAGAATATTTACCTGGCATGTGGGCTGTCTCTCATTGGGCTATATATTATAAAACTGGGTGCATGTTCAGAGCAAGGGTTTCAGAGGTTGGAAGGAGGAGGGGGGTGGAAGAGGGGAGGGGTGGGGGAGAGGAGTGGGAGGATATCACTGTACATCAGGATTCATTGCAAGCAGAACCCAGCATAGGAGATGAAGTATAGTGCTCCTTTCATTCTTCATACCACAGAAAATTCACAACTTTAATTGGTTGCTCAGGTATTATTTTCCAGTTTCCTTGCCCCCCTTCTTCTCCCCAGGGAAATTGAACAAATTCAAGAGGTTAGAATAGGGGAGGAGGGGCAGCCCTCGATTATATTCTGCACAGTTTGCTGAACTATGAGAGATGTGCTGCCTCTTTGATAAATGATTTACTTGAGGACAGACTGCACTCGCTCTGATTGGAAGATAATGACGATGATGGTCATCGAGCATAACTCTTCTTTCGCGACACCTCTTAGGTGATGAGCTGCGGGCTCTGTGTAAACAAAGCCCTGTTTATTCAGACGTCGTTAGTAATATGTGACCAAACTTAAAGAGATGAAGTTTTGGAATAAGAGGGGCTTTTAATCACTCTGCCTCACTATTGCTGAGGGTTGCCAAATACTACAGTATTCATGGTGGTGGTGAAGTACAAGCCAGTATATAGATAATGATTCTTTTCTGCACTGAGAAACATGTGACAAAGTTTTGATGTAAAAATTGTTAACGTTTCTGCGGTTAGATGGACAGGGTTTGTAGAATATTAGCAGAGTCTATGGCAATAGGCAACTGAATGAGAGAAGGTTCCTTCACATTGAATCAGATATTTCTTATACAGGGTTGCCAAAGAGAATGATGTCTGGTAACTATTCAATAAATAGTTGGACTAGTATCCACAACATATACACACTTTGGCTAGACTGGTTTTCATATTCTTGAACTGTATGTATTCCTATTAGGTTCTAAAAGAGAGTGTCATATACTGAATGGCAATAAATATTTCCACTGCACCTTGGTTATCAAATATTATATTCAAAGGTGGATTGTCTACTCGGCAATTGGAACTGATGTGATTGTGTAATCCTATGTTGAGGAGTTATGTTATTCAAAGTGGAGGGGGGAGTAGCTTACACTGCTTAAGTCCTGTGGGATTACAAAACTATGACAAGAGTGTGTCTCTTTAAGAGGAAAAAAGGGTTATAGTAAGAGTTAAAGGACAAAATTTTCTTTGATAAATTATCATTCCTGACGGTATAGGAATTTTAATGAAGCATTGCCCCCATTGGCAAATGTACACGGTACGTATTGGTATGACAGTCAAATTTTGTGGAGTCTTACAACACTGGGTAATTAATAAAAAATGGCAGCAGGGTAGAGACGAGTGCTTGGAAGGCAATGAGAATCTGAGGCGTGATCACACATTAGATGCTTGGAAAAAAGTGTCATTAACTATTGTCTAATTTGTTGGAAATTCCCACAGGGAGAGATGGGGGGGTTCTGTCGTCACAGATGATTTATTTAGCAGCAATGAGATTAGGGCGATGCCTTGCAGAGTGTACATGTATATGGAAGGTTCGGAGTTAGTCAGTTGGAACTAATGACTCTGAGGATACCAGCTGGTCGTATGCCTTCATGAGAAAGATTTGAAGCTTCACTGGCTAATTGACTTTGAAACTAGAGAGGGAAGCGTGATTTGTGGCTTCACTGATTGATGGGCTAGCGAATTTGAAAACTATGAGCTTGATTTGTGGCCTCATTGGCTCACGAATTGAAATTAGGAGCTGATGTGTGGCCTCACTCTGGCTCACGAATTTGAAAACTAGGAGCTTGATTTGTGACTTCACAGCAGGCGCGCGAATTTGAAAGCTTAGCAGCTTGATTCTGGGTAGGAGTTGTGGAAGTCCTAGTGCAGAGGCTGCTCATGAACATTCAAAGATTCATTCAGCCTCAGAAATATTCGAGAAATAAGCATCAAGGATGGGGAATATGAATCCATCGTTCGCTTCCTTATCCAAAAGTTAGAGAACTATGGAGACAAAATTACAGCACTCAATGCATTCTTTATAGAGGAAAAGTGATCATCCGCAATTAAAAGAAAGCCGGCTGGCTCGTATTTGTTTCGCCACAGGGACCTCTTCCACGAAATTACGATTTGAAGTGATACTATAGTTTCAACAGATTTTTTCATTGTAGTTTGTATATCGTAATACAATAGATTACTCAATAGAGTAGCTTTGTGGCGGGAAAGGAGAGACATGAAAAAAGGCTGAATGGAACTTTGAAGAGGCATTAATTATCTCTTGTAGCAACTGGAGAAAAAAGCGACGTTGACATTTGCATGACGTCTCAACAAAAACTGCATGTCTCAACTCAATATAGATTGTGCTGTATATCGCCACAATTAATGATAGTCTTAGAATGAAGAACTGTAGTGTATATAAGTTGAGGAGTTTCAGTGGTGAGTCATGACAAATGGTTACCATCATTTTTGGCAGGTGTAGGGGAAAGGAATGCCCTTTTAAAGCTTTCATCCAGATTTCCAGTCTCACAAAGATTTTTACAAAACATCATTACATTGTCTTTTGCATTCATTGTTATAACGTCTATTGATGCTATCACTGTTGACTTTTAAGAAGAAATATGACACGATAATAATAGCCAGCTGTACAGGCTGCAACAGAACCTGGTGTGTAGGATTGTTGGGTGCTAGCTGCCTTCAGACCCATAGGTCATGGTCAGGGGCAGTAGGTAAATGGTACCCCGAGGAGTTGGGAAGGGGTGAGGCCCCGGTGGGTTAGACTGGTGCATTCAAGAAGTATGTGGTTTAGGCCAAAAAGTGCACACATGAGTGAGTGAAGGACCTGGTGCAATCTCCAAATTAAGACATTTAGCAGAAATAAATGAGATGATCCAAGTCACCAACATGATACCAATAATCATAGCTTCTAAATTCTCTTATGGTAGGCAGTTGGTGGCGCCCTTATACCACTTTTGAAATTATATATCTCAACCAATGAGTGCCTATAATTTGCTAATTCAGAAATTTACATTGTAGAATCTTTTAGGAACGGGGAAGAAGGGTTGTGTCACTCTATGAGAACAATGGCATCTGCAGATGAAGTGTAGGCCGAAAACTCGCGATATGTTTGCTACCATCCAATTGTGTACGAGAAAAGCAATCTTCACTAGGCCCCAATGTGATGTGAAAATTTTTCACCATCTTTCTAGTAGTTTGGTTGGTAATACTCAGTTCTATGCATGATCATATGCAAATGATGCCCCATAGTCCATACTCTTCATTTGATTCTGAACTGTATGGCCTACTTATTGTCTTTGGAATAGGTTACAACATCTCGTGTGAACTCTAATAAGACTGCGGATGACAAAACACATTTCAGCAGTTTAGAGGTTATATAAATGATCAATTAAGATTGGCATATACAGGCCACATATATGGTTAATCCAACGGGGAGCAATTGTGTCTAATTTTGGTGGGTTTTAAGGTCAATTACATGTAATTTCCTGTGAAAGCTGTAACACAAGTTACTGGGTGTATTAAACTCCTAACAAATTGCTCCACTTGGCTGTGAAGGTTAAGCGTTGTCAGCTAGTTTATTTTGTTCACAGGGTTTATATAATACTCAATTGCTTCCTTTCTCGTAAGAGGTTCAAGGCAGTAATAATAGTGCAATAGTGCCATTTCCAACCATAGATGTCACATGTAATGTAGGCAGAGATTAATATTTGAGGTGGCATGGCTTTTGAGGAAAAATCTTCAAATTTTTCGTCAAATGATGACATTTCCTCCATACATGTTCCTTATTATTACACTGGTGCTTAATATAGTCCCAAACCTGTCGTTTAATGTTGTTACAGAGGCTAAAAGTGAAAAAGCAAATTGGAGGCATACGTTTGCATGTAGAATGGCTAGGGTTTTTAATCTTCAGTGCTGATTTGAAGGACTGTTAGATGAAATATGTACCACAAAACTTCCAACTTCTTTTCCTTGTCGCACTGGCTCTGATTATTGTTGGGTTCATAGGAGCTATCGTGGTCGGTGAATGGCAGAAGAAGAAGAGAAAGAAAACATAAGATGTCAACCAGTTCATGCCTGCTTTGAAGATGTATTGTGAGAATTCTAAAATGCTATCCATGTTTGTTGCAAGGATCCAATTCCAATAAAAAAATCAACATTAAAACAATTAAAAAAAATTTTTAATCCTTGAAAAATTTTATAATATTTAAAAAAATTTCCCCCAATTTTTAATTTACCGTTGGAGATTGGTGAGGATTGGTGATATGTGTTGAGTTGGGATTAATGCCCCTGAGCAAATGTTTTGTACTCAAGAAATTGCCCCATGGCCAACTTTGTGGGTAAATAGTTTAATTATTGAGGATATAATACTTCTGTAGCGCCTGCCTTGCTTATTTGCGAACCTCGATTCTATAGTCAGAATTGCGGTCAGATCATGGTCACCATGGATATTACAGTGTTTTCCCATTGTGTGCATCACAGTTACAATTGGCCACTATTTCTCGTGATCTAGTTATATTCCAGCTTAAACCCCCCCCCCCCCCACCCCTGAACTCTTACCGAACTAGTAAAGGCAAAGTCCTAAGTACCACAAAGTTTGACGATCCAATTATTTCAATGGACATGATACAATTACGGTTGATGAGCCTTTCTGGTTATAGTGTCCATCATCGCTAATTACAGTATCAACTGAATAGCTTAGTTCATTAGATTCTAGATTGGTTGCCCAATCTAGACAAGGCCACTCATCATATATTCATAAAAACTATTGGAAGACCTCTTCTGTCAGTTGAATTTTGCAACATTTTTGTAGACATGTTATGCATAGGTGGGCAAACCTCACAAATAAAAAAATTAATAATAATAATACTAACATCATGGTTTTCACAGTTAAATCCCTCCTGATCCCCAATCTATCATTGTATTGCTAGTGATTTCCTGGCCCACTGTTGCAATGTCATAGTGGTCAAGGTGTCACTTCTGTCCCCAGATGGGAGTCTGGATATACTTGTCCTCACATGAATTACGTGGTTTCCAGGGAATTTGAGGGTGTGCTTTCATAGAGTGCATGAAGAGGACATGTAGTCACCAGGCCCATGATTAATTTAATTTAATTTTAGGGGACGCACCCCGCCCCTATACCCAAGACAGGCCGACGGGGTGAGTCATCGTCCAAGGTGGGTCATCGAAGTTTTGTAATTGACATTTTTCTGAAAATGGCCCACTCACTAGCAGGCGGGCAATCTTTTATATTTTTTTCCTGCATAATCTGAGTGACCACGACACACCCTAGAGGGGGGGGGGGTGTCAGATTTGAATGACATCCAGGAAAGATGATGCACATGTAAGTCATCTGGGGATTTCACAATGACTCAAACTTGACGACCATGACATGCGTGCATGCTTGATGTATAATTAATCGTCCCAATCATGCTTCTTTGCCTTCTGGGAAACAAACACAAGCCATGTAAAACCATGGAGCTATTTACTGGAGAGGCCATCGGGGAAGGCAGACGAAGCTTGGGGAGGCGTTTAGCCTCTTTTTTTTTCTTTTTCCCCTCTTTCACCCCCTTTCTTTTCTTTTTTTCTCTTTTCCTTTTTTTTTTTCTTGTTTTTTTTTTTTTTAGTCGGTAGAGCTCCAGACACAAAACCATGGATTTCGAGTCGGGGCCATTGGAAGCCGAGGACTTTTCCGCAAGTGCTGTTGGACGAGGCATGTCTCCTAAAATGTCCCACGCACCCACGTGTTAAAGAGGGTTACTTGTGAAGGGACTGTGAAGAGTATCGGCGCCGTATGTGGCTGCTTGTAGTGGGAAGGCCCCCGGGAGGGGCACGATGGAGTGCCGTCCTGCAATGGATGTGTCGGGAAAGAACAAGCGAGCGTTGCGTGCTGTATGGTGCGGGTGGACGCGTCACTAATGATCAGGGGTAATTATCTGTCAGCCGCTTAGAGCGAGTCGTAGACTGGAAAAGCGCTCTATGAGAACAAGATATTATGATCATTAACTATTCAGAAAAAAGTCACGTGCGAACTACAAGGAAGGACCAAGCACTTGCATTTGTAGGTGTGACAGCTAGTAGCATATGCAAGAGATTGGAATGGGGGAGGGGATCGGGTCGGAACACAAAGGAAGTGCGCCCTCATTATGGTACCCACACCACCACAGGGGTGCGCCATGAGGTGGGATGTTGGGTTTCTGCAAGGTACAGTTCATTTAATATTCTAACTCTAGGTGCAGTGGAGAGAATTTCTGGGTAGAGCAACATTTGATGTTAAAAGTGCCCAGTATGTGTGCATGCGGTATCAATACACGGAGCGAGTGACAATCGCCTTCAGCACGGATGTGGAGGACTTATACTTCTAGGCTTTAGTAGGGCAGCTGCTGCTGGAAGTCGGTTGTACAGTGTACGTAGATGTAGTAGAAGATACAAAGACCCTACGACATATTGCAGGGTTCCTGAGCATGGGAAAACTGAAAAAAGTCCTGAAATGCCATCAGTTACAAATCCAGGCCTGGAGAATTTTTGAAATTCAGCGAGAAGTGTTGAATCAGGAAAAGTCATGGAAATTTTAATGAGGTGATGTTGGTCACTTTATCACAGGTGTTTGCTGTTGGTGCTGCATTGGCTCTTTTGTTGGATGTTCAGTTGAAATCTGTGGGAGATGACATGGAGAAGGGTTCATGGAAAAATCCTTTATTTGGCATGAAAGTCATGGAAAAGTCAGGAAATTAATTGCACAGAATCTGCAGGCACCCTGGTATTAGTATCTACACAGCTGAGTGTCAATAAGGAGGTTATCTTCTGGAATTGCTCCAGTGTAGAATGGCGAACCCGTGGCTATTAACATCAAGGACAGTCTTCTGAACAATGTTACCAGTCCTGATGTATGGAGAGGGATATTAAAGAAAAAACATGTTAAACTTCAGAATTCAGGCATTTTTCCCAGGGGATCGCGAGAATGGTCCATAATTTGACTGCCACATAATTATGGAATCTTGTGTCAGTGAGGAGTTTATTCCACCCCGTGATGTTGACATGATTAACTGGTAAAAATGCCTCGGGGCGAAGACCCTTGTCCCAAAATCCTCCCCTGATTTTGTTTGATCTGTAGAATTAGGTGAAAATAATTGGCAATGATTACCACTCTCCAAAACAGGGTCCGAATGATGAATATTGGTGGGTAAGTACTGTTTTACACAAGGTTTGGTGCCAGTGATTTACAGAAAATTTATGTGTGACTTATGGTCATGTTACACACTACATCATTCGCTCGATTATGGTGTACACTCGTGGGCTGGTTGAAGAAGGTTATCATTGAAGTAACCTGTATTCAACATTATGCCCAATTTTTTTTTTTATTTAAAGCTGAACTTCTCATATTCTCTGACTTGGTTTCAAAGGTGTAACATTCAATCATAATTTGAGAAATTGTGCCGGCCTTTAGTTCATACTGGTCTATTAGGTACTAATTACTTACCATGATGAATGCCAGCCAAACCATTAAATGTTAACTGGAGTTAAATTTGATGAGATATGTGCTCCAGTGATTCTTGGGGACGAATGTTTGTTTTTTTTTCAAAGCTTGTTTAATATAAAAAAGTACCAAACATTTTTTTAACTCTCCCAACAGCGTATAACATGGAGACACCATGTCTACCGGGTGGTTAGCACAGTTGGTAGAGCGTCGCTTTTCCACCCGGTAGGCGGGGTTCGCATCCCGGGGGGGGTCATACCAAAGACTTTAAAAATGGAACTTGTTCCCTTCTCGCTTGGCGCTCAGCATTGAGGGATAGGAACAGGGCAAAAATGTGTGGGGTAGGCAATCTGTGAATAGTTGACCGTCGCGTGTGAGTACCCTCTTCACATTAAGTACCGCAAAAGAGCATCGCCTTGTTAGTGTACTGGTGAAGGTTTCGCCGCGACAATTCGTGCTATATACCAGGTCGCACCCTTGCCGGGCTCGTCGTAGATAGGTAGGTCCTTTGTCCGGCAAAAGAAGTGATGAGTAAAAAAAAAAAAAAAAAAAAACGAAAATAATTATACTAAAATAACTGTAAGGACGAAAAAAACAAAAAAAAAAGTTGGACAGCCAGTTTAAGTGGAAATATGAATGCAATGAACTGCCATGCTCGAACGGTTGAGGGATTCGTCAAGGAAGATAACACTCCCTCTCATAAAAGATCACAATGAATTGACCAGATAGGTCTAGAATGAATGAACTAATGGACAATATTTGAAAATATATGGAATAGCATATCCCGGCGATGCAAGTGTCCAGGGATATCATGGTTTGGATGCGTTATAGCCTTTGTCGACTCTGCTGCCGCTACTGCAGAATTTTCAGAGCATTGTCCTATTTACCCGAAAACTTGACTAGCCTAACTGTTTTATACTCAGGACTGTCTAATCCACTCATTCAGCCCACTGGATTGCTTTCCCTGTGCTATACACCCAGGGTTATACATCTCCGTGATCTGTGTCAATCAACGTCTTGTGAGAACTCTTCTGATAGGTCAGATCATGATATGCAAAATCTTTACGAGAACAAGGGGTATATAATCAAATGCATCACAGCGTGACCACACAAGGATAAATATTACACAACTGGTGTTCTCCAGATACTTAGGTTTGTGTGCAGCACAGTTGGTATGTTGTTATTACTGACCACTACATAAATTTTCTACTAACCTTAACAGGCCAAGATTCAATTGATGAAACTTGACTAATGCATTTAACCATGTATGAGCACAATGAGAGTGCATCACAGCACAATCACACAGTGAATACAGATTCATAACAGGCGAAATTCAATCAATCCCTGGAGTCCGGGGGATGTTATGTTTTTGTAAACTATTGCCAGTAAATTGCTTAAGATTAATGGAGGCGTATAAATACATGACGTAATTTGGCTCCCTATATCATCAAGGATTATGGATAGATTCTGAGCAGCATGAAAAGACCGTTATTGCAAAACAATTCACCAATAATATTAGATTACCATAATTAAAATAATATCGGGGACTTGCCACGGGCACTTTTACCCCGGGCACTTGCCTTCCCACCATAGTACTGCGAGAAGATTCACAGATGAAGAAAATAAGAGGGTCCGTGTTGAATTTGTGTATGGGATGTCAACAGAGAGTTAAACTCGAAAAACAGTCTGTGGAAAAAATTTAAGTTATTTGTCCATAGTTTTTAGTGCACAGGCAAAACTCTGTTGCTTTATTTTCAGATATTACAAGTATAAACAGTTGTAATTTTCTTACTGTTTCAACAGAGATCAGGGGACGAGTCTCTCATTCCAAAATCTGTTCGAGTCAAGTCGCATCAAAACTAAAATCATGATATGTGTCAAAGTTTTCCAGGCAAGTGATGATGTCTGTACAAACTCGATAGAAGCATGTCACTCAATCATGAGCAAGTCACCAGCATTTTTCACACATCGAGTCCAGGTCTGACTGTCCCCATCTCTGTTGTTTAATTAACCAAGATTAGATGCCTCAGTGCAGTTAGGGTGGAGTCACAGTGTTAACAAAGTTGTCATAAATGGCCGATTCCGAATCTACCTTTGTAATACCTGATGAGCTTTTCTACTACCCTGTAACTGAAGTGAAACATTGCTGTGCTGTTGAGCACCTTATTGAACCTCCTGGAAAAAGGAAATTCTAGCCTCATAAAATCAGGGCCTTGCAAAAGTGAAATGGGCCTTGCAAAAGTGTAAGACAGGCAGTTTCAATACTGTGGTCATTAGTGCTTATTAGCACCATAAGACTTACCAGGGGGTTATGTTTATGGGTCCCTTAGCATACACAGGAATAGCCCGCAGCTAATATGATTGATTCATCTTAGTGTATACAGTTGAATTAGTTAGGCTGTGTGTTGCTACATGTAAAAGACTGAGTGAACTTCATGGATGAAAGTAGCTGTTTGTATGTACTGTAGTCCTTCTACTGCTCAGGGAGCTGCAAAAAACAAAAATCAATATATTTTAGCCCGGGATGCTTGAGTGAATAATATGTACATGCATTACACACACTAACATTAGGCCTAATGTTGAATTCACATACCATTGGGCATTCACACTGTTTATCATGTATTTTTGAAAACAGAGCTGGTCACCTGTGTTCCACAGTGGACAGTATAAGTATTCCTGCATCTTGATATTCATTGATAATTGCCGGAAACAGTGATATTCAGGAAGAAAAAGAAAAAGATAAGATTGAATCATGCTAAATCTTTCGTTTCATCAACCTAACCAACAATGCAATAACAAAACATCTGATTGGAAGCTCAAATGAGATTTCTGTTTGTACATACATCTGAAAAAATGTGAGCCACCGCTGTTTTGATTTCCAGATGATTATTTGACTCCCTGGCTAAGCCCCTGGGGAACCCCGATAAACCATACCGACCGAGTATCCCTGCTTCATACTTAGCCCGTAGTGCTGGCGGCTTATTTCTAAATCACCAATTGGAGAAACCCAATTAAGGAGAGTCTCTATAATTTCAATATTTGCAGCGCTCGATGGAATAGATTGCGCGTACCCCGAGGGACCTTATAAGCGGTAACATCGCTGCGTAAGAGAACACCATGCTGTGTGATTGGTACACTCGATTGATTATTCTGTTTACTCCTACCAATATGGAAACTGTGTGCATTCAGTGGGAAGGAATCATCTTGGGAGCTCATTGGAGCAACTGTAATGAATGTAGCAAGTATTTGAAGCTGATTGCGAGCACCGATGAGGTCCCCATCGGTCCAACCACCACAACTAATCACAAATGTGCTTTTTCACAAAAGGGATGTTGACGATAACAGTAATATATTGATAAAAACATTAATGTTATCTGGAGATATAAAATGGGGATTTTTTTCTACAAGTTGAATGTCATCAACCATCATACCTATTGTAATTAGTACAATTACAAGCTGAGATATTATAACCGGAGGCTGTACACCCAAAAGTAGGCCGGTTATTTTGGGATATTCTGATCGGCGGGTAAAATCAGCTCATTTCCGGGACACTGTTGAGTGCTTATAGCCTAAGCTAATGCTATTGTTGATTCCATATAATATGCTGTCTCTGTTATTCCTCCCTTGGGTGCCAGGGGCTGCCCTCGTTGTTAATGTTGGTAAAACGAAATTTGCACCTGTGCACACACGGAAATTAGGAATTTTCCGATCTATTAGCCAAAAGGATTGATGTTGTCAGAGCTTCAAGCGGGGGTATGGGACTCCATTATATAGGCAACGGTGGAAAACAGGAATCACCACTAAGGGAAAGCTGGGAATTGGTGGCCAGGGACTATAGTTTAACATCAGAAGGTTAAAAAAATTTAGAAATAGGAAGCTCTTTCCAGTTCAGTTTCATGTCCTTGTCAACCCCCAAGACATTACCATAGAGAGCAAGAGTCATTGTCAAAGGTGGGTCGTATAATTCTTGTACATTGACACATTGCTCAGTCACTTTGATGACTCAAAATTCCTTGGAAATGGTAGGTTATAGTTTTGGAGTTTCCTATGCCTTTTCTACATGATCCATGTAGAATGAATGACAACCCTTAGTATAGTCAGCTTTGTGACTGACTATTGCAGAGAAGTGACACACACAGTGACACTTGGGTCACTTTGGATTCGACAATGACTCATACTCGACTGACACCTTGGGTGTCCTTCAAAGGTTATTCAGAGGTTATTGAAAGGTCTTGCTTGATCCTGGCTTTGGTTTAATTCCTGGGCAATTGATACACCAAGAATCATTTTATGGTGCTATCTTACCGATTTTGATAGAAAGTACATATAGTTGCGGTTTTTTCCTCGCTGTGGGATAATCACCAAAAGGGCCACCTGTGTGGAAGCTTTGTGACTCTAAATCAGGCCCGAGATTTGTGTTAGTTTGCGGAGGTTATGGGTAGTAATAGGATAACGGGCCTTCAAGGCAGCAACGACAAGATGGCTTGAACAAGTATGGTTGGCCTGCAATTATCCTGAGAGTTAGACAGGAAGGTCTCTGGTTGCAATATATCACAGGTAATGTTGAGAAATTAGGATGCAACCAAGGGTTCAAGGCTCTGTGATGAATTGGCCTTCCTAATTTTAGGGAGGCAGGTACACTAGGTGAAAGTTTGGAAGCCCTCTCAACTTGAAGCCATTTCTAATCAATATTCTCAGATGAGCTGGAGTAATAATAATTGGAAATATGATGCATACAATAATGTAGCCGGTGGTGAGGCATTGAACCTAATATGATTTGATATATTCTATCAGGATGGGGAGGCCTTGTAGTGCATTGCCTGAGTAATTTGGTATTTTAGGTGGGGGATAGAGAGACCCTTCAAGCTTGTTATGGGTTAGGCAACCCAGGAAGCATTATCGTCTCGAACCCCTGCATCCCTTTAAGGAGTGAGCCCACCCCCCCCCCCCCTTAGTGGTGCGGGGCGTGCCAACGGGTCCGAATCATTCATACATACATTGTTTGTTAGCTAAGGGCAGTGCAAATGACTAACAAATTTAAAGGTCAAAAACTGAAGTACCTTCTTTTGTCAATCTTTCTTCATTATTCTCAACCAAGCTGTGGTGGCCGCCGAAGGTCAAAGTGTAATCAGTGATTGGTTTATTTGCTAGCTTCATGAAAAGAATAGATAGACGGTTGTTTTTTTTTGTTGCCATGGTGAACATTCTCAGCTACTACCACTTTGCAGGAATTTTTCTTTAGAAAGTCTGTCTGGCCTACCCACAATCTGTCTCTCTTTGCATTTTTGTCTCAGATATCTCTTTCCCTACTCCCCCCATGCCCCCTCACCTCTACCCGGCCCCTTTGGTACGGATTGTTTAAGAAGTCTCTGCATGCAGCCATGCAATGCCAAATCTAATTGATATGATGAGTGTCCAGCTAAATGACAGCCTGGAGTGCCTCGCTACTCATGAGTTAAAGTGCGTAAGAAACGCAAATCTCAATTTGCCGCATAACGTGGATCGTCGAAGCCTGTTGTTCGATCGTGCCCTCCCGATTTATCGCAGCATTTTCATGCTCGTCCAGGGGCTCTATCTGAAGACGGATTTTATAATCTTCCACATGCCCTACACACAGCCTTCTCAAGTTAGATGATCGTCACGTCATCATCTCTGTTGATTGTTCCGTACCTGCCGGAGCCCCATCCGTCGGTTTACGTTCGCTCCCGTCTTTCTCATATCAGACGAGCGGGGGCCTTTTACTGCATTCCCAACTCTCCACGTGATGTAAATCGACACGGAGCCAAGGGACTCGTTGAAAATTATCAGTAAATGATTTCCTTGCATTTTCCCTGTTGGACACATGTATCCCCTACGGAGGACGGCGGGGGGACTTTGCGGAAGATACATTCAAGTCTAACTCATGACTGCAGAGCCTAATAATCCAACCAACTTGGCTCATAAAATTAGGCTAGCGGTGGGCTCGGGTCCACGCCTTCATGCACTCTGCCGGCATCATAGCGCTTGTCTGAATATTCTATGCTGGAATATTTTCGCCAAATAGCCTAGTTTTCTAAGTTTAGTGGTGTTGTAATGCAAAATTCTGACTGATAGTCTCCACATCTTAAAGAGGCAGGTCTCGTCTTTAACAACTCGTGGAGAAACGACGCCACGGGATGATGACATCACAAAGAAAATCAATGACGTATATATGGACGGAATATCATCACATGTCAATGTATCAATGTGAAATTAGTCCTGACATACCATGAGGCTAATTTCCACGTGGGAAGTCCGTTGTCCGTGATTCTGGTTTTGGGAGAGACTTTATTCATACAAAATAGCATTGAGGGGAAAAAAAGACAGCATTGGATAGTTGGTAATCATATAATGCGGGAAAGTGTTCAGGTCGGCTTCTGGTAGCCTATTATTGTTGATGCCTAGTTCTCCTTCCATAACAAAAAAAAAAAAAAAAATCCACTTCTAGGAATACACAAAATATGGTTGTAGTGGGACTGGACCTCATATTGGATTCTTCAGGAAACCGCGTTTTTTTATTTATCTTAGGATACTCTGAAGATCATCATTTCAATTCAAAACTGTTGTGACAATCACACCCCCACAAACCCCCACGCCCCCCCTGCTTGTTTCCCCCTAAAATTCATGGAATTTACACCTTAGTAGTGTGCTACCAGCTGCAAGAATACAATTCACTGGCGATTTGTTTTCATGTTGCATTCACCACACCAGGTGCAGCAGTTCTTTTCTTTACAAGGTAATGTTCTGTACAAGTTAAAAAGCCTTTGTGGCTCTTTTGTCCCCATTGTAAGAATTTATGAAGATTGGACACATCTGGTGTTGTCACTTGCTCATATGGCAGACGTGGAGAGTGATTTCTCAGAAACCGTTTCCAATCATAATGCGATATTTAGGTGGTGTCTGAGCTAGCTCCATTATTATGGGCCATGTCTGTTATTCTCTGGTTTTTGGGCTGAATACCTTAAAGCAAACATTAAGGCACATTTGCTAATGGTGGATAATTATCAACCTCTCTCTTGCGTTTCTGCTATTATTTCATGAATTGCATGGTTTTGTCTTCCTGCAAGCATTTATCACCGTAGGCTCATCAGTTCCTCTTATTCTCAATACAGGATGGAGATGGAATAATTTATATGTAAAGTTGGTCAGTTGTAACATTGACAGTTAGGTTCCGCTCATCGGTTTGTGGTTTCTGTAAACACTCATTCACACTGCAGTCTTCACAGTTAAAAGTACAGCACCTTTGAAAAGAGGGCGCTTTACAAAAATAGCACACGGACAGTGTATCCTATCAGTTAATTGTCAAAGACTTGAGGTGGATAACTGCACTGCCATGCTATTCTTCAACAAATGTAGACTTGATATGGGGACTGACAGTTTTTTTCCCAGCACCATTGTTTTAATCTTACTCCCTATTCCCTTCCTTGTGGGAGGTGAATATACCTTTGTTGTTTACTTGCAGTTTCACATCCCTAACGACTTATTGTGAAATTAACCCCACCTTGCCAAATCATGCGTCACTTCTGATTTTGGTCTTGCATTATTCGTGATCAGCGCCCATATTGGCCATTCATGTTATTTGCTCAGTTTGATTTTATGCATGTTTATATCCCTCCTTGGATATAGGCTGTTATGCATGTCTTGTACATGGTTAAATTTTTTCTTGGTTTAAATTTTGACACTTGCAGCCACAATTACATGGAAGGTGATTATTACAGTGGATTTGTTGATGGGTTTTGAGATTTTTTTTTTGTTTTTTTTTTTTTTTTTTTCTCGAGATATTCACAGTAAGTCTCGTTGCTCAACTGTGATGGCCCCCCCCCCCCCCAGTCACATTGAAATAATCTTTGCGCCTTCATGTGCTGGAAAAATTTGGGATATAATTTTTTTTATTTCGATTTGATAACCATCTCTCGTCTAAGAACATCGATGAGGATGACAAGCTGGAAGAGCCTCCAAACTTTCACCTGGCATGCCTCCCTGATCGAGGCCAACGCATCAACGAGAGTCTTGGTCTGACTATAAAGTGAGGTGTCTATTCTTAACAAGATGTACGATTTGCAAACTAAGAAACTATATAAATGCGGTAGAAGAGGAGCCCCATAAAATGATTACTTGATCATGTTGCCTGGAATTGAATAAGAAGCCAGGGGATAAGTGTGATGAACTCTGGGGAAGGTAAGCAACCCAAAATTAACACAAGCTAGCCCACCACAATTTGACAAAAGTCTTGGCTTGCCACCCTAACGTCATCTCATTTTGCCAGGCATTTCTTCGTTGCGTTCTAGACTAGATTAATCAGATTGTCGATATCAAAAATTCATCATTGAAGTGTCGTCTTCAAGTTCCGATTGCTAATAGGAAATCTTCTCTTATTCTCTCTCTCTCATCTCAGCAATTACCTTTTCCTGTCGATTAGAATGGATTTTGCTGTCTCTCTCGATTCTGTTTTGTTTGTAACTCTGTTATTCAGCCCAATTAGCTGCTCCTTGCCCACAAATAAAGTTATTGCCTTCAGAAAGAGGTAAACATAGCATATTCTAGCATATCTCCCTTTTGATATTTACAGGCTCATGTTTGTTCATTACATCAGAAAATGTGAACATTTTGTGAACACAGTTTATGCCGTTAAACTCATCTGCCGCGAATCCCTGCATCACACTCACACAACGGTTGAGGCAGTGTCATGCTTGATTCACACCCAAAGGGCCATCAGTAAAGTAAGCCACTTAGACCCTTGGTTTGTTATCTCCACAAATTTACTCACAACTTGACCCGTCATTTAAATCCTCACTCCCATATATTACCCCGATTCAATTAAGTGACCAGCTCACCTATCCGCTCACGAAATCCTGCGTTTCCCTCGAGCCTCTCGCTCTCTGTCACATCCGGACTTGTCCAAACTGGCGGAGTCCGTCAAAACAGTTATGCAAAAGGTGGACAGAATATGTGAGATTAAAATTTGATGCTATGCTTGTTATGCCCCTCAGGGATGAAGAACTCAGAACTCGGAAGCTGGCTGGCGGGCTATTCGAGTTATCAGATTTCTTGCGTTGAAGGTCAATGTCCCTGGTTGTGTGCGTAGTACGCCTTCCTTTGAGCATGACATTGTATATACACAGGTAGGCTGTTGAGTCACAGGCAGCGCATTTTAGGCAAGTTCCATAATTTCCTCGAAAATCATTCGAATTATTGATGGGTTTAATTTGCTCCAGGAAAGGTGCAATTCTGAGCTTGGTACACAATGAGTGGTTGTTAGAGTAATAGATTGAAGGAATCAACACTTATTATCACTGTACATATCAATCATGAATATTATAAAATATTTAAGTGTGACGGTAATCAAGTAGCATTAGGAGACTGACTGGACCTTGGTCAGGTGTGACTCATGCTGACAGCAATGATAGAGCTTATGTTTAATATACATCATGCAAATTCTGGAATAATCCACAAACAGAAGGTATACACCTGCCTGTTTGCAACACTGGTTCAAAGGATTTAAAGAGGCATTATTTCTCACAATACCCAGAGAATGGTTGGAGGTGCTGTTTGCCTGTAGAAATCTAACTAATCTGGATGGATGGCAGCAGTTACTCTTCAACGTACGTACATAATTATGAAGGAACCAAATTTGACGCCAATCCTTAAATTAGCTTTCAAACCAACCTGTGATCATGTTATTTGAATCTACACAGGCACTATCTTGTCACACCCCCCCGCAAATAATGGATTGCTCCTGTTTGACATCCTTGTTTCAACAAAGCAAAACGATCCCTCGACCGGTATGCCAGACTTACTGCGTTGACCATATATGATGGTAATTGCACTTGAGCGGGTTATCGTTGGATGCAGGCAGAGGTTTTGCTTGTTCTCCAACTTTGCTACCAGACACATTTGCTATTTAATAATAATAATAATAATAATAATAGGTATTTATATAGGCTACAATACAAACCAACAAGGAGCAACGGTTTCTAAAGGGCTTTACAAATCAGAAAAAAAAAGTGGTTAAATACGTTTGAACTGTGATTGAACTTGAAAACAGATGTTGCACCCTCACTGGAATGGGAAGAGCATTCCAGTTATATGATGCATCAAGCCAGTTTAGCAAAGTACGATCGCATATTTTAAGGTAATACTTCATGTATTGAGTTCTGAAATCCTTGTATGATATTTTGCTGTGGACATCAAAGGAAGTGTCATTCATGTTATGGATGTCTGTGTTTGTTGAACATGATACTTGCGTCCAAATGTAAATCCACAAAACAGGGATGAGTTTTTGAAACTCTGGAATTCAGGGATATAAAATAGATTTCTTCTCAAGTATGTCAGAAATTTTCAAGCAAAGTTCTTCATCTTGAGTTTTAGTTCACAGAAAATTTACAGGCAAACGTTCATTCTTCATGGGTGTTGTGGGGATGATAATCCATTCCAATTAAATAAAATTTCAGGCTTCGTTCGATCCTCTTGATCCAAATGTCCTCCTCTGGCTATTCCCAGTCACTATTAGGAACAGGGTTTCCTGCTGGAAGCAATTGCTCACAGTCGGCATGCTTCTAGAAGGCTATTTGTAGTCTTTGAAGAATATTACTAGTAGTAGGCCTAACCAAAAACATTGTGCGCTGGTATATGGTGTAGTTTAACTACCCATGTGTACCTATGGGTGGTACCCATGGGTCCTATTTACTACCCAGCTATAACAGATCCTGCTTGTGTTACCCTATATACCTACCCATGAGGGTTAACCAACTATTGTGGGGGTTGATATACATCTATTTACCCTCGTTATTGATGCCATCTTGATCAATGGCTCAGAGCCAGTTAAGATAAAGACGGTGGATACTTTGGGAATGTTTGACTGCACATCCAACCCAATACTTTTTGAAGGCAGCCCCAAACATGCACACAGTACTCTCCATGTATGATGGCGGCTAACAAATTGAATGATTAAATTGTAACAGGATATAAATAGATCTAAAATGCTACCCATGATAGTACCACTCTACATCCTGAACCCTCTTCCAGGGCCAAAATGGGACTGGGCCAGGATGGCGGTCGATCCAACCCTGCGAAGCACCCCATATACACCCCAATGTGCTTCATGGGTGTTAAAATAACTCCCGATTGTTCTTGGAAAGGTTTATCATACAGGTAGGAGTCGTGGAGGGAAGTGTGCAGAGTGCAGTGAGTGTTATTAGTGAGCTTTGCAAGCATTGCAATCATTCCAGGTTTGAGTACCACTGGTGGTTTATCTCTTGTAATTGCAGTTGTGACGGGCAGGTCTTGGTCTTCACTGCTGCTCTATATTTGCGGTGGACGTTGGTTTCTGGGCAGGAGTAGCGCCAAGCCCAAAATTTAGTCGGTCCGCGCATAGGCTTTCGGACCCGTTAAAAATCACATCTCTGAAATCTGAGGAGTCCAGCCTCCATTTTCAAGGGGTTTAAATTATCAGAGTTCAGGATTTATTAATGAATTATTGCCGCGGGGAAACTGATGTTGCTTGTCATTTTTTTTTTTTTTTTTACTATCATAGGCCTGTTATTATTTTAACCCAGGAAGCCCTGCGCCCACAATCAAGATGGGAATGTATCCCAATCCCAAAGAATTAAGCAGAAGTGCATCAACAATTACCTAAGTCAACCATCATCCAAATGAATTTAAGAGGCTTTTGAGATAAAACAGCAGTAACCTGCAGGAATAGACCCCACAATATACTGCACTATCAATACTCTAATCGAAACAAAGTCTCTGTCAACCATCGTGGGAGTGTTCACATTGAATGAATTGAGACTTGTAGCCCTACATTAGTTCCACCTGTAATTGCCTGTATCTGATGTGTTCGTTTATTGCAAAGTAGAGGGGGAAGTTCTCTTTACAGAATAACAATCATTATATCTCTACGTAGCTTAAGTATGCCCCAATCCTTGCCATTAAGCCTCACTTTAATGTTTATAGGCTATCGTAGCTGGCTACGCTTCAGTAACAACACAAATGACTAGAGTGAGCTAGCTGGCAACACACTGATATTTAAGCTAAGTCCCAAGGCCTGTGATACTGGGCCTAGCATAGCCTCTGCGCACAGACATACACATTTTTAAGCAATCTGAGTTGGTGTTGTTGTAAATAGCCTAAAATCCCTTGCACATTTGGCACTTGCAGGTACTGTGGAGTAGCTGTATAAACTCTAATTACAAAGTAGCCATGCCTCAACAGTCGATAGCTGGCTCAAGAGACCAATGTTAGACCTAGTGTTATTCTTCAGTGCACAAAAGCTCATGGTAACATAGCCTAACCAGTCCCCAAAACATCGTGACAGAATTTGGCCTAAGACTTCCAACTGTTATTAGTTTGAGAATCTGTGCTGTGCCATCAAAAGATCATCACTCCCAAGAAAATGGAATAATCCCCCCCCCCCCAAAACTCCCCTCGTCAAAGTTACCAAAAGTATAAGAGAATATTTAGCCTAATATCAGGTGCAAACTAAACAGTCTAGCAACTCAATAAAGCCAGCACAAGCGTAAAGTTAGCACTTGTCCTAGTCCTGTTGCAACGTTGTTTGGCTTTGTTTATGACACTTTTTATTTGCACTTCAAGTAGGTTAGAGAACCATGCAGTCAAACTTCCCGTGAAAAAAATCTGAGCATAAATTGTTGTGCGTCCGAGCAGGGAGACCTGGACGCACTGGCAAGGGGCTTTTGTTGTATTATGCGTCCACAATGTAAACAAAGCGTCATGGACGCGCAGACGCGCAAAAATGCGACCCCGTTTCTGGGGTTTGTTTGAGGGCGTAGTCTCCGCTGGGGTCATCTAGCGGCACTGATTGCCTTGTGGTACAGGGGAATCCTTACCACTCCTTGAGGTGGTCGTATGTGCTGGTGTTTTCATGACCTGACTTGACACATAAAGCCTGATACTTCGGCCTCTGCCCACTTTCGTAAAATCTGACCACGCTAGCTGGCCTGCTGAACTACAGTCTACAAGGGGAGCGCATGTTTGATTGGCTGAGTGAGTCATCAATGATTGGAACCAGCTAGGAGAGCTGATCGGTGACCGCAGAATATACGGATTGGAAACGATATCCGGATTGGATTGGAAACGATATCCGGATTGGAAACGATATCCGAATTGGAAACAATCAGGCTATTATGTGCGTTCGTCATAGCATGTTACTAATCGTTCTTTCGAGGTGATATAAAATGGTAGAGTGATCTAAGTAGCTTTGAATTTCTTTTATAACTGGGGTCCTCGATGCAATAGTGCATCTTGCAGTAAGACTAAGATCAGGTCCCTCAATTGGGACTCTTTATATCTTCATTTTTTTTCTTCAGAGGACAGAGGGACATCCCCTTCCATTAGACCCCCAGGACGACAATCACCCAAAGTGCCCCTCTGTGAGTCACTGTGCCCTCCCAAAGACTTCAATCCACTAGGTTCACCTCAGAAGTTGTATTGCGTTGGTTATGGTGTTTCAGCTTGTAAAGGTTCATTGCTGTATGAGTCCCATGGCGCTCCGATTTGTTTTTCTGTCCCTCTCTTTACTGCCAAGGTCACAAGAGGTCATTACTAGCCCAATCAGTAACTGCTGTTCCTACCACACCATACAACCCAACAAGTACAGCACACATACTTGGGGATGTTGGCAGCACAACTTTGGTCTCTCAGCGATGGGGCTGCACAATAGTAGCCAATCAGGGTAGAGGTGGAGTTGGGGAGAGGAAGGGGGGGGGGTAGATTTGTCATGCACCCATTGGCTGTGCATTCTGCAGGTGCCTCAAGTGAGCAAGTCATATTAAAAGCTAATAGGTATCTGTTCCACCACACCATACAACCCAACAAGTACAGCACACATACTTGGGGATGTTGGCAGCACAACTTACCGTCTCTCAGCGATGGGGCTGCACAATGATAGCCAATCAGGGTTGAGGTAGAGATGGGGTTGGGGGGAAGATGTTTTCATGCTCCCATCGGCTGTGCATTCTGCAGGTGGGTCAAGTGAACAATTAAGTCAAATGAAAAAAGCTAGTTCTTTGAGAAATGTGAGGAGTACAGTGGAGGCGATAACAATTTTTACTCTGACCCATAGGATGAGCACTGGTTATGTGCTTGCTCCATTGCAATTTGCAATCATAACATTGATTACCTGAGGAAATGGAAACTGAGGAGAAAATGATACAAGAGTATGGGGCTTGGGCCCCCTCGCTGACCGCATCCTTGCTGACCGCATTACACCCAAATGCTGCATATGTTCTCAGTGTATTGCTGGCATGTAGTAGTGCTATATAATGGTGATTCCCTTCCCTGCAGGTGTCCTGGGCTTCCTCTGTTGGTTGTAGGAGATGCTGCATCCAGCACAGTGTTGTTTGTTTAGTTGTTCCTGTCAGTGTGTCTGTCAGTATACTCCCATGATTTGTGGCCATTGAGCTGATTTTTTTTGTGGGGCCTGCATGGTCCCGTGCCACCCAAGGGTATGAAAATACTGGCACCAGTTAACTGAGGAACTGGGGACATTGTTTTGCACTGGGCATAAAACAACAGGTTGTCTATAACACAAGGTTTGAGTGGGTAAAGGCATGGAAGTAAAACAAGGCCTCTGAGAAGGCCAGCCACCATCCTGAGAATTACCAATGGCAGACTAACAGGTGCAGTATCTGTTCTGATTAATATCTCTATTTGCTCTTGGTGAATGTCCAGCAGAGCGCAGCCATTTGGTCAGCATGAACTGGATTTCAGATGTTTGAGGTCTTTCATAGCTCTGCAAAAGGGGATTAAAATATTGCAATAGGTTATCACATCCACGCATTCACAAGTATCATGCATGGACAGTATTCTGGGAGGGGTGCAATTTATTGGATGAAGCTACCCTTTCCCCTTCTCCCTCTCTGTGTGCTCACTCCACCTATACCCGTAATCATCTCAGCACCATTGACTCATCACTCGCTCACTCAAAGGCAACTGCAGATTGAATTACGAAGACTGATATGATTGCTGGAGAAAAACTGAAGACGTCAGTCCACACCCAACGACTTTCATATGACTTTCTGTCATGAAATTAGGTGTTTGAAGACTGTGGTTTCTTATCAATTGGCTCATGTATGGATCCGGATGATTTAACATGCAAAAGAGCCATGTTCCTTTAAAAAGTCCTGTCCACCTCCCTCCCTGTTGCTGCGTCCTTATTTTAAACTCATTTAGCTTAGTCTGGCTTGTTGCTCAGTCTGACTCATATTATACTACCAATACAGAGGAGGAACCCCATCATGGTAGCAACGTTCCTGTATTGTTGACATATTTTGTTTCCTGTGGTACCTTCAACCACCCTAATTCTGTTGAGACACTGTTAGCCTACCATACATCACAGGTACTTAGCCAACAAGACTCTGAGCCCCTGCAGCCACTGTTGTGACAGGGGAGATGTTAAATATCTGCCAGGACCTTTCCTGCACCCCTTTGTACCCCCTCACTCCTTGGCAGTCCCCAGGCATCTGATGTAACCCTCATGCTCAAGCTGAATTGGAAGGTTTTCCTAGGTCAGCCTTGACTTTGACCTCTCATTCATGGGGGCCTTGTAGACAGTGTTATTGGTGATCTGTATCAGTCTTGAATTTTTTGATTCCTCTGTGTAGTCTGTCTTCGTTTGACTGGTTAGGCGGTGTGTGGGAGTTTGGTTCCACATAGTCACGGTGTGGGGTGGGAGGTGGGAGGGGGTTACTGGAGTGAGAGGGGTGGCCGGAGGTGGGGGGGGGGGGGAGGGGCGCTGGGAATCTATATTCAAAATAAAAATTACCTGGGGGGGGGGGGGAGAGGAGGAAGACATGATTTCCTCCACATTTGAAGACTGTTTGCATGTGATCCGAAACCCCTTCCCCCTCCTGATTGACCATGGAGTCAGTGTTTGGTTTCAAGACAGTCATAGTAGGTGAAACTGCCCCTCGTAGCAATTAAAATGAAAAAGTCCTGCTCCGATCCCGTCAAAGATAATGTTTGCGCTTTCTTACTGTGAGTAATTAGAAATGGGTGGTGGGGTTTTGGCAGCATTCAGAGGTTTAGTTTTGTGGATGATATTTCTGGCTTATGTGGAAATAAGTTCAAGATTGCCCGTTTCCGGAACCACCAATCCTTGTTACAGATAGCCTGTTACTTTTCCATACTCTTCATTTGACCTGGGGCTGTTTGGTTTATGTAGCCAGTATGACTGTTACAATAGGAATGTTTGACCCCTGCCCTTGCACTCTCGTGAGATCCCCATGTGCCACTTTTCCTGTTTTGGGCATGTTGATATATGGGTCACTTGTCATTGTCATCATAGGGGGAACATACACTCTAACGATAAATTAAGTCTCATAATAATTCCCATAAGATTGATATAGCCTGTTACTGAATGCCAACAATCTATGCCATCATTCATTTCCATTGCTCTGGTGCTAGCTAGCAGGACAATATTTCACTTTCCGTGGCGTCCTGTACACCATATGCCTCATATAGATGTAGTCATATAGTTTATTGTTCTGAATCTGGCCAAATAACTAAAATGCACATCTGGCAACGCCACTTGTGCAACCTCCGCTTGTATTTCTGCAACCTGGGATGAACTTTGTTTTATTGTTGGTGGTAGTATTCTTCCTGTATTTCATTTCTCACCTATGTCTACCTCTTTACATCCTTAAGAAACAGCTAGAAAATTGTGACGTGGGCAGGCCCTTAGCACATGAGCATTGATCCTCTCAACAAGTGGTTTCATTGTTCTAGAACAAGAAGAAAAAAGTGTCATCTGCCAGCCCTCAAATTTTTTAGGCCAATTTGAGGTCATCTGAGGTCAAATTTGAGTTATTTATGTAATCTTCCAAACTGTGGGACAAGTTGCAGAGACATGTGGTCCCGACAAGAGTGGAAGTTTTTTTGAGGTCGAAATTTGAATGAATGAAAACCTGCCGATGTGGACTATATTCGGTCATGACGAGTCATTTTAGGTCGTTCGAGGTCAGAGTATGTTATCCCTGGAAATTTGATAATATTTTACAAAATGTAGTGCATGTTACCAGCAGCCTACTTCCCACTTATCATATGACACGCCCGGTGTGGAGAAATGGTGTGCAGCAAATGGATCTCTTGTTTTTTGGAGAATTGTAGTAGCATGAATTGAATAATTCCAGAGAAATTTTTGGTATCTGTATAAAGTAAACCAGACAGAACTGCTGGCATACCAGGATCTTCAGCTTAGGTCCCATAAATTTTGTGATGATACCACATTTGGGATCTTCGGTGCATACCCCCCTTTAACATGAGAATTCCTCACTGCCTTCCAGCAAGTTTATAGGTCATGAAACAGACTCATCTGAGACATTTCACCAGCTTCTAATAATATTTTTTTTTAACCTCCACTGACTGTTCCTGATGACCTCTGGAGAGACAGAGGCAAAAAAGCCTTCCCGTCCCTTGTGGCAGGTGTTTAGCAGGGGTCAGAGGTCAACTCTTGGAGTGGAAATGTTTGCACCAGTGTAAAAAAAGTTATCACAACAAATTGGAAGAGGGACCACCAGAACATGTGTCACAATATCCATAAAACAATGTGATAAAGACAACAGCTGTTAGGTGGGTTGAAGGGGGGGGGGGCACTGGTGAGGTGAGGTGCAGGAAAGATGGGTCCTGTCTTGATGGGTAAAGCAAGGGCAGTGAACAGTTGTGATGCTATCTGTAATGTGCTACTGGCTCAATGATAGCTATATAGCCTACAGGCCTAATTATAGGCCTATTGAGGTCCTCTGTGGTTGACAATATTAGCCAAAGGTTATTTGGGTACACTGGCAATCTGTCAAGCACACCACATTGATTTGAACAGACTAAGCTTCTTTCGAAATGCATGTGACAAAAACCGTGGCGTTGGATTCTCTACCAGACAGACAAAAAATCTACAAATAACCTCCCATACCAACAATAAATTGGTGTTTGTTTCGTGAAGCATTGTCATGGTTCGTTGGCGGATTTAGCCTAAACTGGATCAGTGGTGAACATGCGCAGTTGGAAACTTCCACCTTGAACAGGGCGGCCTATCTGCTGTTATCCGCTCCAGTTTAGATGCTGTGTTCATTTTGGAAATTGGTCCTCAATATTTCGGCCTATGCCACCATCCTCCAGTGTGGGGATTATATACAGCGTGGGAAGGAGGACGCGGTTGTGGGCTTGGGAATCTTCCATGCATCAGCAGGGGAGGGGGCACTCAATCTTCTTCACAAACTCAGCTTGAATATATACCCCTTTTAATTGGAACATGCGTTGATGCAATATGCTATGATGAATTTAATTGTCAATCACACAAACATACCAGGTTTGCCACTCCTCTTGTAAAACGTCATGTCAGGGATTGGAATAAGGTTGAAGGCAGCCAAAGTTAGTTTTTATCTAAAAGGGTTGGTGCAGAGTAGGCTTGGATGAGTTACTCAGTATTTACTCAAAGTCACTGTATTTGAGGTTGCGATTCTGAGATTCCGTACTATGGAATTATGTTCGGAAAACTCAATATCTCAAAATTAGAATAGAAAAATGATTCTAATCAGGTCAACATTGAAACAGCCCAAGCAGGGGTAGCCGGTGTGGCTCTTGAAAGATAGGGGTCCAATACAGCAATTTGACTATGAAATTGAATGGAATGCCAAGATTTTACCAGAAATATAGTGCACTTTTGGACCCCTTAAGTGGGAACAAACCCTTGTTTAAAGGGTCCAAACTGCCAAGAAAGGGGTCAAGGACCCTCAGACCCCTTAAACCGCTACCCTGAGCCCAAGATCATATTGATAAAGTGATTTTCTGGTAGCCAGAAGCATTTGCAGTAGAAGAGAAGAAATTTGTGATAATGCTCAATCTTTGTTGAGGTTTGTGATTGGCAGGGAAATCATACTCCATTGTTGCTTTCATATAAATATAGTACATGTAATGGCTAGTGTGATCTCCTATGGGATGTGAGAAGCCTCTAATAGGGGTCAACTGGTGTTCATGTTGTCAGTATTACTTAATACAAATATGGACACATGATAGCCTTCAAGTCAAGTCAGGTCTTACACTCTCCATGAATATTATGAACAACTCTTCATGCTGTGGAAATTTGAAAAAACTGGCGACAATCCTAATGAACTTGACAATGTTAAATTCAAATATCCTCGATCTGTAATATTAAATGTTATATATATACGTTCACAGCCTGTACGCTGTACCCTAACATGGACGTGTTGGGCATTCTTCAACAGTAATATGATGAAAATAAAAAGTTTTGACACGTTGGGCAGAGTCATCATGTTCCATGTGAAGGAACTAAAGGTTGAAAATGTTGATGTGTGAATGAATTGGAAGAGCAATTTTCCCCAAACAGCTCCTGAGTAGCCCCCACTATTCAATTTCCTTTTAACTGCTCTACCTATCAAGAGTTCATTCCTTCCAACAAGGTAGACCCAGGTAAATATTCTTGAAATTTTGAAGCCGTATACAGTAACGGTGCAAAGTACATGGGTTTAGCCCTAGGCCAAGAATTTTAATTGGTGGGTTTAACCCTGGCTAGTGAACTCTCAGAGTTTTGTTCTGTCATGTTCGGATTTCTCATGTCACTTTCCCCCAGAGCTAACTCACTCCTTGGATTCGATTGCCTGATGCCGATATTGTAGTAGTTAGTCTCTTCTGGCAAGCCAATTAGCGATCAGCAGCCTCTTTGCACATGAGTTGAGAGCCAAATCAATGGACTACTGCCCTCTGGCTATATACGACTATTGTCGAGGTCAACGACCGATTCTTCATCATATTGATGGTCGTGAGTTGACAGTCTCCACGATATTATAATATTGCTGTATATAGGAAATCAGTAACCACGGCGCTATTAGTATATTTGAAACACAGTGCCACCCTGTGCAAATTTTCGATTAGATAGAATACTATTTAATACTGCAAAGCACTATATATACCTCATCTATAGCCTTTCATCTTCTCATATTAAGAGCAATCAGACAACTCGGGCGAGCTCCAGTTGGCCTAATTTATCTTAATTTATCCTTAATCTTTTTATTCGCAATCCTCAGGTTGCATGGAGGCTATAACTTTGAGTCATTAATTACGTATTCTTTTCCTCCTACTTAATTGAATTGTCCCTAAAGACATGGCTGCACTTAAAAAGCTTTTCAGCAGAATGTAGTTGACTGTGTGCTCAAGAAAGTACCTTCAACTCCATAATGGTATGCAGGAGAAATTGGAATTTGTGTGGTGTAAGTATTTGACAAATCAGATGAACGCTAAAATCATCAACTGATGTTCAGAGGAACTATCCAGTGTGATTCAACTACCTTCTAATGAATATTCGTACTCTCCATGGTAAGGCAACAAAAAAAAAGCACAGAGGGGTTATCCAATCTTAGAGTGGGTATGGGGGATTTTAACCTTATTTCCTCAAAAAGTTGAAGCTTCATACAGCATACTTTACAATGTTTGAGTGGGTAATCCGGATTGCTCATCGAATGGGTAATCTAACATTCTTCACCTCAGCTCAGAAGAGCAAAATCAGACCACCATGCCTATTCTCTCTTGAACGAGTGAAACAACCATAGGTTTTGAATGGTTTTTGTTAGTCGTAGTCACCTTTCAGATGTTTTGTAACCCACTTCCATGTTTATTAGAAAAGTTTCCCATTTGGGGTAGTCTTTTCAGAATTGGGCAGCAGACATACTGCGTCCAGTTGCCACAGTGACCAAGACACTCAAATCTGACCAAAACCAGAGCTCTCCAGCCTAATGCCTTTAGGCTCATATACTTCCATTATATTCAGCAAACACTCTATCTATAATCAACCCGTGTCAGTATCAGACTGTGATGAACTTCTCACACATATTGTGTTTGTAGTAGCTTCTCTCCAAGATTACTGTCCATTTTGCCAATGGTTTTAGAAGGTATGTGAATCGCATTGGGTCTGCTGAATCCCCGACGCTGCAAACATGGTCTATCTGGTTAGTTCCACTGTCAATCTGTCTTTTTTCATCAAGGTTTAATAATAATCCGGGGTGTATTTTCCTCCATTTCACTCCATTCTGCCCAGCGTGGGCTACTCTGAGATGTGTTAAATTGTTAAATTTGAGAGGAAGATGTCTATTAAAAGGATAATTCAAGCAAAGTGGGGACAATACGGAAAGAAAAAAATCACAGCATGTGGGGAGGATACAAATTTTTGCCAATTCAATAAACATGGCTGAGCATTCAACAGGTAACACTCCTTACGTTATTGTTAATAAATTTTGTTCCAAAATTTTATGGGCAATAAAATAAACACAAGCATCAGTCACAGAGTGGTAATGTGGACATTGCAGCTCTAAGATAAGCGTATCTCACAAAAGCATCAGAAGCAGCTTGTACACAGTGCCGCTTGACTGGCTTGAGTGAGTTAATGAGAGTGTATTACAGACATCGTCAAAGTGGTGAAATGATGACGGTCTTGTTTAACAGATACTTCAGGATATATTGATATTAGCTGGATACTGACAGCAGTAGGACTGCCTGTAATCATGTTTTATGGTCAGGCTGTCAGCAGCTAGGTGTCTCTGCTAGTGAGAATGAAAGTTACATTTGTGGGCTCATCATCATGGAGTTTCTATATGGTATGACGCACCCTCTAATGTACGTGGTGGTCATTGTCGAAAAAGTGGGTCATACAGTGCATTGATTGCATACACCTCAAGTTGTTGTCATGCACTAGTCAGTTGCAAGACACACCTTCATACCATGAGCTTGGTCAGTCAAGTGTAGTCATGGCAAATTAAGATGATGCAACATATGCCTCCACTTTCCTGAATGGTCAGTCACAGAGCGGACTCTTGGGTTTGTCATTTTACTTGAATTATGTAGAAGATACTGGAGGAACCTGGCCTGCCAGTGGGTCAGTTTCAGAAATTGTAAGTCATCTAGTGACTGAGAGGTTGTCATGTGACAATAATTTTTTGACCCACTTCTGGCAATGACTCACCCTGCCTGGGGTATAGAAAGTGCCTCATACAACGGAGAAGTGCATTAGGTGACCTACAGTTCCCTCGAAAATAGCCCACTATATATCTTGCCAGCTCTGTGGATCATTTTCCTTGAATTTCTGAGTGAAAGGCACAGCCCAGAGTAGTTTATGTGACAGGCAATTCGTAAAGGCGACACACATGTCAGTCACTTCAGGTGAATTGACATGATTCCCATTAGACGGTTGCAGACTATGCTCGCAGTGGGCAGTCCATTTGATTTAATAACCTTGTGGCATACTCCCAGGTTGTGGCTCTTCTTCGGTACCCCCTCCTCCGGTGCAGTTCAATGCACACATTATTTTGCTATAAATTAATTACAATATATCACCATTCATTGTAATAGAAGCTCATGTCCTAATAGAAGAAATGAACCTGCATTTTTTACCAGCTTTTGATTTTCGTGTCCTAATAGCTAGGAGCACTGTGAAAATCAGAATAATCGTCCAGAACAAATTTTGTCAAAATTCTGGTTGTCTTGGATGGTTCGCGGATTGCATGTTTTTTTCTCCATATGTTCGTGTAGATACCTTTCTTCTCCCGATTCCTTTGTTGGTACAATGCACTTTGGATGTTCATTCTGGAAATCCATGTTCTAATGAATGCGCATGATTAAATGTTAAATTTGTATAGTTTGCTTCTATTATAATGAATGTTTTTTTTCTCTCCAGCATCTGTTCACCTTCTACAGTAGCTGCTGACTCGAATGTAGGTCTTCTATTATATGTTAAAATGATTCACCAATTGAGCTCTAAATGAGGGTGTTTTCTTTCCTTCATATGTTTTGGTGTAGATTTCTTCTCTGATTCCTTCTGTGGGTAGCCTACAATGCACTTTGGACATATGTGTATCATTTTAAACATACGTGTGTCAATTCTGGAAATCCATGTTCTAATGAATGCGCATGATTAAATGTTAAATTTGTATAGTTTGCTTCTATTATAATGAATGTTTTTTTTTCTCTCCAGCATCTGTTCACCTTCTACAGTAGCTGCTGACTCGAATGTAGGTCTTCTATTAATATGTTAAAATGATTCACCAATTGAGCTCTAAATGAGGGTGTTTTCTTTCCTTCATATGTTTGTGTGATTTCTTCTCTGATTCCTTCTGTGGGTAGCCTACAATGCACTTTGGACATATGTGTATCATTTTAAACATACGTGTGTCAATTCTGGAAATCCATGTTCTAATGCACAATAAATGTTTAGATTTGAATACTTCACTTCCATTATTGAAAAACGAATACATTTTTTTCTCATGCATCATGTTCACCTCCTAGCTGTTTCTTCTTTTATATGTTTCACCCCTACCTGCACTAACCTCGTCATATCTTTTAATCTTTGTACTGCCTCACATAAACCTACTTGTTGATATTGAATCAGAATTCACTATTCTGTAATTATCTCCTGCCGGTGAATTATTCATCGCAAGAGTCGAGTACAGCATCTCTGGCCCGATCTAACAGGCAACCTCACTCCTCACCCTACATTCAGGTTCCACATCATCCCGCAACATTTTATTGGCTCGTAATTGCCTCTTCTTCTCCAGAGAGCACTTTTCGAAGTTTTCTCTCCTGTTTTTACCTGCTGTGCCATAAGGTCAGTCGGTTGGCAATCTGTAGAACTGAGCGGTGTGGCTGCTAGGGGCAGTTAAGTGAAGTGGTATCGATAAAATGTTTGGGGTGCTGAGAGAACATCAATAAGGTCTCGAGTGTCTGAGAATGTGGGGCTGTGATATGGGCAGCATGAAGCCTCCTGGTGTCTCTGTGTTACATCGGAGCGGGCAATAAAAGTGAAATGCGATAGTGGCTACTAAGTGACCATTGCCTGCCTAATGGTCTGTTCCAGTTTGGAATGCCGGCTTATCTTTCGGAGATGCTTGTTTGATCATACTGACCGATGTCTGTGCAATAACCCCCAAATGAATACCCACAGAGGATTACCCTCATGGTATAGAGGAGGGGGGCATGGGGGTATACGTTTGGGGGTTCATGTCGGGGGGATGTTGTCCGGCAACCACGTAAACCGATTACCGACACACAGGTAGGTACATCAATGTATCTGTGGAGTTGGTGGCTTTTCAGCCAATTTGATCATCTGAGTATTGCACTTGACAATGGTATGATGCACCCCCAATACCCTGGCCAAGGTGAGCCAGCCCAGAAGTGCTTCAGCCAGAGATCTAGATTGCTATTTATGTTTTCACATTTCACTTTTCACATTTCATGAAACCACCTATTTGTCAGCCTGTGCCACCATCCTGGGTAAAGGTGGTTCATGCAGCAGATCTTGTACATTGACACATTACATAGATGACTAATATATCCCCCTTTCGGGGATATTATGGTTTTGTCTTCGTCGTGTCCGCCGCATCCGCCGCCGGCAGCGGAAGATTTTCGCGTTAGCGCGATAACTCTCCAACGCTTTACTCGATTTAGCTGAAACTTGGTACACAGGTTGACCCCATGTAGATCTCGGATGCTTTCGAAAACTGGTATTACCGTAAGTCTGCTGCCCTCTGGTGATTTTACGCAAATTTTCTGTCTACACGAACTTGGTACTCAGGGGTAACAATCTGTCCAGAAAAACATTGTGGCATTTTCAAGGTCGTCCGAGGTCGAATTCGTGTAATTTTTGCGTTTTTTGCAACATGTCGGATTTTGGCGAAACTTGGTTATTAGGGTTAACAATTGGTCCCGAAAAACATGGCACTTTTCAAGGCACCAGGCCAAATCTGTAATTTTTTGCTTAAAGGTCATTGAGGGTCACTTAGGGGTCAAAAACTGATTTTGGTACTTTTTCCGCAATAGCCCTGGGTGCGGTCATCAGAATGCAAAATGCTCTTAGGAGTGGATGTATCAAATGGAGAGTTACAATTTTCATAAAAACTGTCATGTCATTAAAGGTCATTCAAGGTCACTTATGGGTCGAAAACTGTTTTCTGGCCATAATCCGAGAATTGAATATCTGTAAGGCTGGAAGGTTCACCATTGTGATATAATTGTTGACCTGCATGTGTGTGACCTCTGACCTCAATTTGACCTCTGTCGGGTGGTCATGTGGTTAAGGTTTGAGTCTGAATAAATGGCGGTATTTAAGGAGTTTCGGGCAACACAAAAAAATAAAAAAACGGTTATTTGGGATGTGTGATAGACCTTTGTGTGCTTTATGGAGGAGACCAACTCCCCTTCGATCGGACACTTTAGTAGTTTACAAGGGGTCAAAGTTTAGTTTAATAGCTTTTTCGCATAACATTAGGCGTGTTCATTTGAATGCTAGCCTTCTAGGAGTGGATGCATCACATGGAGAGTAACATTTTATAAAATTCGCCATGTCATTGAAGGTCATCAAAGGTCACGTAGGGTCAGAAACTGATTTAGTACTTTTGGCCAAGAGCACTGGGCATGTTCATCAAAATGCTCCTAGGAGTGGATGTATCACATGGAGAGTTACAATTTAGCTGCATGAAAAAAACATATTGGATTTCAGGTTTTTTACCTCGTATCACCATATCTTGGGAAAGCATAGCCAGATGTGGTGATCAACTTCAATTCGAACGTTTATTCTGAAGGAACAATTTCTGTGATTCAGTGCCGTACAAAAATGGAAGTGAATTTTACTATACTCTGCTGAGAAACGGATCGCTGAACTGTGATGAACAGGTTTGGGAGAATATCTGTGGTTCGTTCGACTCAAGTCTTGTTGTGAAATGACGCTCTCTTTCAAACTGTCAATTTATTGCGCTGACTTGCACTTACCTTTTACCATCTACGATATGCAGTATGCTAGCCGGCTAGCCTACTGGAAACTGGCCATATTCCTAGCCCAGAGGTGGTCACTGCGCCATTCCTTTCATGTCAGCCTACACGCGTGTATCGCTGCTGGAATTGGCTTTCTAAATCATCCCGTTTTTTCGGCTTACTGGACTTAGTAACTCAATTCTTTCGACCAATTTGTGTTTAAGAACCAAGTTTTCTTTGTGATTTGTGAAGAAGTAGTGACCGTTAGACCGACAAAACTTGTATTCGGACGACTTTTGGGACAAAGGCTTTTCGTTTCATTTGAGCGGGAGCCTAGCCTTCTAGCCTACCATACGAGTCAGTAGGGTAGTAAGGTGTCTTAGTGTGACTATACTCGGCGTGTGTTGATGACGCTCTCTTTCAAACTGTCATTTCATCTGCATATTTTGTTCCATTGGAACGCAGACATGTGTTTCAAAAACAACAGTTCATGGACACTTTTTCATGCTTGAATTTCATCATTTTCTGTTATGTGTCCCATGCTTTTGCCAGCTGGAATGAGTATTAGGCATTTAGTGTACGCCTGGCCAATGGCTATTTCAGAGCAGCATCAACTTGGCCTATATGGGTCACACTGGGGGGATAGGGAAGGAATTTTGGGTGAAACTACTACACTCACTGTTTCCATTCTGAACTGTCACAAAGTGGGGATATAACAAGTTTGGCGGTCTACCGGCAGGCAGTGTCTAGCTCCTCTTGAATGAACACCCTATTTGAGCAACTTTGGATTATTGGCAATGCAAACATTCCGGGCTCGATTCCCAGCAGTCACTTGATGTTTTTTCGTTGTTGGCTGTACTTGCAGTTGCAAGGGGCAAGGTCAAGGTCTCCACCTCATGGTCCCTGTAATGCAGTAATTTTGTGCATGGGTGTTCTTGGGTTGTCATTCCAGGTTCCAGAAGATCGAGTTTCACTGATCCTCCTTTTCCAGAAGGGACTCAAAATGGCCGTCCCAGGAGCAGGTTGGGAATATTTACACCCCTGACCCGATGTAATTTGAGCTTTAGTCAAGAAGAGGGACGAGTTGTCGGAGGTGCTCATGCCATGATCAATATGGTCAGGGTTCCCCGATGAGCCTTGGCTTCCTCTAGCTCTCACTCACTCATGGAGTACATGCCTGGAAAAGCTGCACCTACAGTCTCATCCTCCCTCGCCCTCCAATCGCCCGGCCTCCTCGCGGGCAAGCATCCAGGTCTGGCCCTGGCCCATCCCCCCCCCCCCAACTCCACTGAAGTACCCACTGAAGCTGGCACCATCATGCGCTACGGGTCGTCCTGATGGTCAACCCCAACCTACCGGATCCTATTCACCTGAAACCAGATTGTAGAAATCAAATCCAATAAGCTGGTTAGTGACGACAATTCAGCTTGTCACTGTCTTGTAATAGTTCAAGGATAATTGATGCACTCTGCACCATGTGGGCCATTTGGATTTGACTGACCATGCCATAGGTATATTTCATTCGTAGCTCTGGACAAAGCTAGTTTGTGGCAGGAGACAGTAATAGGAAATCCCTTCTTGCCTAGGTCCTCATTGTACATCACTGTCCATTTCCTGGGGCTGTCTGTGTGGAAATTCTATCCTTTTTGCAAGGAATTGATGACCTAATTCAATCTTCTCCGGGGGCAGAATTTCAGTTTGCTAAGTCTGATGAGTGGACAGTTGAGTTGATAATCCTCATGGCTATCTAATGTAATGCAGTATCCTTGGTTGCATACCAGATTGACCATATCTCCAAGGGTGTGGTCAATCCCAGAACTGATTGACCCAGAAAGTTGGCCTTTTGGGGGATAATCTCTATGAATGGGGGAAATTTGGCATTTTATGGGTCAGTAGGACAACCATGCCTGTCTGCTGTCAAGCACTAATAATATTTACCTGTTTATCTGGAAGTGATGCTTCAAATAGGTTTTCTAGAATATGGGACTATTGCAGTTGGAGTGTGGATGCATGGATCAGAGATGCGGGGGGGTACCTGGTCAAAGGCAAATTGAATTGCCAACAGCAGGGTCTGACATAATGGAGAATATGGAGGAAAAATAGATCAGGGATCAAATATTCACTGGAAATACTTAGAATTCAACATGCTAAACTTTGGCATTTTTCTGTTCAACATCTTAAGCTATCAGACTCTTTTCCTACTCATTTTTTCAATGGGGGAGGGGGGTGGCAGGGGGAGTGGGTTCGCAGGGGGAGAGGGTGGCAGGGGGAGTGGGGCAGGTTGAGGGGGGTTGAAAGACGGCTCTGTGTGCATCCTGGTGGGTTCTGCCTGTTACTCTTACTGTAGTCACATTTATTTGGCAGATCTGCTCTTGAACTCCAGCTATTTTCAAAATCATCTGCACTCACAAGAACCTCGTCTGCCTCTTTGCGGTGACAGCGAGGCTTCCCTTGATCTGTTTACCCCAATTTTTCTTCAAGCTCACCTCGATGCATGACAGTGTGCTTCCGGCCAAATTCTATGCTCAGGTTTTTCCGGAGTCCAGACTCCCAAATCGGATCAATTGTTGTGACCCATTTTCCATTCAATACAGTCGATGGGATCAATCTCTGCCTGGTGTGTATTTGCCCATAGATTTAGCGTTCTCTTCTGGGATTGATCAGTTTTTTTTGTGCATGCCTGCTCTTCTGGTCTTGCATCTGGCGGGGCCGGAGCGAGGTGCAATGATGAGCTCAGGTCATCGACATCATAGGGAACCGCTCAGAATTGGCTAAGATTGAAATCGTGCACGGACTGTGCACAGAACCTTCTCTCGAAAAGGATTTGGCATAGCCAGCAAAATTTATGTGGGTCTAGGTAAAAAACAGAAAAACCCCGCAGCTAGCTAGACGTCATACCTTCTCCTGTGGTGTATATTAGTAGGGGTTTGAGTGGGGGGAAAAAGTTGGTCTCTCAGAGTTCCTATGGTCAGATTGTAGGATGAGTAGGTGAGCCGACTGATTCCGGTGAACACCGAGTATGGGAGTACCTGTACGAATGAACTTGATGATGTGGCGACCCGAACCCGGTGATACTGTCCCACCCTGTGTGTCAGTTATTATTGTCTTGTCTGTCTTTTCTGCTCATATCATATTGAACTTTTTTATTTTATTTATTGGTTCTGATTTTAAAAGGATGCTAGAATAAGTATCCTATAGTGCCTAAATCTTCTTAATTCATATTGATCTTGACATAGATGCATTGATGAAGGTAATTCGAATTCTGAGGTCACCCTAGGGTCTTTAAAGATCAGATTACCTAATTTTGTCCACTCAATGAAAGCCATTACTAACAAGTAGCCAGAATACTGTTAAAGCTAGGCCTGTCTCCGATCATAAAGCAACAATCAGCTACTTGCAGATTTGCCTTGTTCATCACCGGGGATGGGGGGGGGGCGGCACAGGATCCACTAACTCAATGTGAAATATGCACTTTTGAGAATCTTGTACGGAACAAACTATGTATGGGATTTGACTAAAAACCTACGAAAAACAAACAAAAAACTGTTCCCTAAATGTTATAGAATATTCTCATTAATTTCTAAGTTAATACTTCTTTTTGCTTTCTGTTGTCATGAAACGAAATATAGCATTTACTGTTGGGTCTATGGGTGGCTTTCGCATTGTTCCTCCATGTGAGGTCATGGAGTCCTAAAATTTCCCAAAAGTAATTTGAAAATCTCAACAAGGCAACCATGATAGCGTGCGAGGCTTTGACACTGTTCCTCCTAATCACCTATCTGCTGGTTGAAGCAAATAGTACATGACCTTGGACTTTTGAGTGAATAATTTTTTGTGATTGTCTGAAATCAGTGCATGCATTTTTGCACGATTGTCTCATTCCTGAATCCCCCACATTGGGAAATGACTCCTCTCATGTGAATGACTCTAATTCCTGAGATAATGTTGGGTCACTATTTCTTTATATGTTGATAAATATGATTCCATTCATACCTATAAACTCCAAGGGGAACTGGAACAAATATATAGAGAAAAAATTACCCTGGAGGCTGGAGCTAGTTAGTTCTGAAAATATCAGGAACTTCTCACTTTTGAATGATATCAAAAGGACAGTAAAATTCTTTTTGGTATTCACTCAGTGACTGAACTAATCTAATGGAGAGTGATAAAATACCACTGGCAACCCTGATTAACTAGACTGACCCTTCAGTTATATTTCTTTTAATCCAACTTCTTCGATGCTGTGACATAATGGAAACATAATATTAATCAATGGAACAGATTGTTTTCTGATTTGGCGGAACGACTTGTTAATTATACATTTAATTGTCAATTATTTGACACAACTAAGGCATCTTTGTCAAAGGTAGGTCATACATTTATGCACACCTTGAGTGAATCACTGGTGCTGTAAAAGAAAAAAAAATCTCGACACTTCCTACACCTATATCCAGGCTATAGGGTTCAATTTTAAAGATAAATTAGGCCGGCTTCCTTATTGGTCAATTACTTTTGGAGTATACATGGACACATCCCACTGGATTGTTTTGTGACTGATGCACCCATGAGTCGGGTCAGATTTGACGGTGACTTACATGTGACTCACTATTCACTGGGCGCTGCCAGCACTTTTGACATGCATGAGTCCATTACTTCCTATACCCATGGGGTTTTGCAAAGACTGCTATGTTTCAGTACCCCTTTAATCATGGAATCTCCATTCAACCCTTAGCAGACATTCTGGGAGATTATAACTGTATCGATTTTAGGCACCGTCCCCATAAAAAAAAGTCACACTTCTCCACAGTTTCCTGGAGAGGTTGATGAAACTTTCCCCCCTTGCCTTGCCCTCACTACAAATTATGCACTGTATTAAATCAGAAGACATGGTCATCTGTCAAAACAACCTTTTACTTTCTTTGCCAGGATCAGTCCAAACAAACTGGCTCCAGGTCAGAGAGCTGCCTCAAGTATTGTCAGCCATTCTTGGGAGGTATACTTTTAGTTCAGTCAATGATGAGACAACTTTCATCTAGCACACTGACTCCCCCTCATGGGTGGCTCAAAGAGGAGCTGGCTGGAAGACCCAACAGGCCTGCTGTTAGTTTGTGTTAAGACGTTGCGTTGACAACCCATGCCCGATATGGTTTCTCGCTGTGTAAGCCTTATCACATTTCTCAGTACCTGTTTCACAACCTTAACAACGTCTTGTCCAGATTGTCGGGCCCCCAGCAGGCCTCTTATAAGACAGGTTGCTTCCAATATTGGAGGGAGCCAATCACGGAACAGATAGAGTACACACCCCCAGACAGATTGGACAAGACAATTATATTCAGAGAGCTGCGGTTGTCAATCAAAGTGCATATTGTTTTTTATTGCAGACAGATAAGGAAACATCACTCAAACGAGTGAGGAATAAAATTAATTATCGTTTTAACACAAGACTAGCCTGCTGTATAAGCCTCTTCACGGTTACAGTTATTGAGATGATAATGCGTCTTGACTCCGATATTGTGTCAAAGGTCATCGGGGTCATTGGTGGCTGTTCGACGTTGCACGAACATTGTGCAAGACAATCTTCCGAAACACTAATCATGATGGAGCACTACACGTTAGTTTAGCACAAAAACATTTACATATTTCCCCATACTTATCAACAATTATTATATCGGAAAGGATGGGATAAATCGATTGTGTGTCTCAAAAAGTGGTGACTGTTTAAAAATAGTCCAAAATAATGACCTGATATCAACACATGCAGATTCTAATATGGTGTAAGTCCCACCTTCTATAGTCTCCTGTGAAAGATAAAAAAGGACCATATTCACGAGATGTCATAACCTTTCAGCTGCGGGCCGCTCCGAATTGCTATTACGGTGGGCTTTCCACCATCGCTTATAAGAAGCATAGACTGCTCCATTTTATCCTTATAGTTATCATTATAGTTTTCATTTTATTACCCATCTGCATACATGTGTACTTGAAGCTCTGTTTTCTCCCCAAGGTTGAGTAAAATGGCTCTAGTCACAAGTCTCGAACAGGTTACAGCAACTTGTCTGTTTCAATTTATTAGCCTGGTTTTGACCTTGCTCATATAATAGCTGATGATTAGTATAGGTTAGGGGTATTCATATGACTCAATGTCCCAGCAGGTGAGAGTCCCACAGACCAGGGGGGGGTGTTGGGAGGGATACTATTACCAGGTAGCCTCTGGCTAGAGAGGGTCACCTGGTGACCTGTCATATACATCACAGCAAGATAAACCAACACTGAGCAGATATTAAAGCAGGGTATGGCCAGTCATCAAATCAATGCAGTCAGGGATGATGGTGTAGATCAGGGTTCCCAACCTGTGGTACGCATACCACAATGGTACATTCGGACTTTCACGGTGGTATGCGGGGTGGTACACAGTGCGCTCCAAATGATGCTAAACTGCACTAGATTGCGTATAAGGTACTTAATTATCAAAAAATGACAAAGAGAAAGTCACCTCCCCACATGGACCCTTCCTCCAGGACGGTGATCATTGGAGGCCATGCCCCCACCTTTTTTTCAGAATCTTGGAAAACTAGCCATGCCACTACAGTGGTACTAGGGGCACCACGAAAATGTTAAATGGTACGCCAGGTGGAAAAGGTTGGGATCCTCTGGTGTAGAGGATGCAAATAATCCAAAAAGGCCTTATTTGATCAATTAGACCTAGATTGCCCCATGATAATTACCTACTATCAGGCCTAATTGTAGTACTGAATAAGAAGAGGAAGAATTCAGATAGGCCGAACTAGGTCAAGTATGAGGCATTGCGATTTGCTCTACCATACTGCTCCGGAAGCCTCGGCATCTCCAACTAAGAATGTGAAAACTTCCTTCTTCCATAAGAGGAGAATATCAAAGTTGAACCATTCAAACATGGGTTTATGTCAAGGTGGCATACAGTGTACCTACACGATGGCTAATTCTGGGAAAGGAGTAGGGGGGGGGGGGTTAATACACAGGGTTGACTGACCTTCAACAAATGACGTACATGAAAGATTAGTCATAGAAATTGTGGTTTTGAAGCACTTGTACATTGCATGACCTATGAACTGGACAGAGTGAGTCATAGCACTTAGGGACGCCCTACAAACCTATTTCAGGGTTGCACTGCATTTCTGATGCATTCAAATGCGAACACAATTAACACTCTTCCCAATAAATTTGGCCATCTCAATGCACCCAGGTTACAATTTATTCGAAAGGTGATCTGACAATAGACAGCCCTTGGACTCCATTGTTTAGTGGTGACAGCATTTCAATAGACCTATTAATAATGTTTTAATCTGGATGAATCCAGATGGGATGGAGAGGATCGAATGCCAAATTGGGTTTTTACAGCGTCCCTTATTTGAGTGAGCAAAATGGGTACACTGACACACCCTTCAGTCACCTTTGACTGACAAGTCAGAAAAAAAAAGACTCACCCCACAGTCACTTTCAAGAGACCACAGACCAACGACATGATTCTGTAATGAGTCGCAACTTGAGACGTGGGGTTCCAGGGGTTGAAATGTGCTGGCGACTTGACAGAATTGATGACTTTTCCTTCATTCAAATTTCGAACAGTGACTTGCTTGAATACTTGACTTTCGTATGTTTTGGGATGGATATGAATTGAAAAAGTTTGTTCATGATTGGTCACAACCTGTGCCCTATGGAGCTGCTTCATGAGAAAACACCAAAGACTGACACGGCCCTCATTAACTAACACATTGACATAATGTACCATATGTCAGTCAACTTGCTATGGGATAATATGACCCACAATCCTCACCTTTTGCCCTTGGTAGTGGGGAGTCTCAATTTTGCAGAGCTCTTATTGACAAATCCGGGCATAAACAGACAAAGTTGGATTTTTTTGCATGCATTAGTTGCAACATTGGAATTTCAGTACTTCTTGAAGCCTGCAGAAGTTCGACGTTCCAAGAGTTTTGTGCGTTACACATTTTCCAAGTAATTGTAAGATACTGTTTTTTTTTTTCCTTTTCTTTTCTTCGAGTTGTGCCCAAGAGGAGGTCATACTTCCCCCCCCCCCCCCCCCCCCCCTCCCTCCTCCCCCCTCCATCTATGTATCCCTCGGTTCTTGCACTCGTCATCCATTGATCATTTGTCACTGTCCTCCTCTGAAGGATGACTGTCAGGTGGAACATCATACTGGGCCTTTTATTTTTTTTAGTTCTTGTGGATTTTCTTCTTTTCTCTCCCCTCAAAACCCACTGGAGATGCTCATGAATAATATCTTAACTTGTTTCATTGGGGCCTATCCCCCCCTGCAATGGGGTATTGTTTCCTCATTTAAAACAGTGGGAGGCCAGCCCTTGTTTTGTTTGTGATTCAATAAGTGAATCTCCAGTAGTTCCTCTTTTTTATTGAACTCTATATCCCTCTGAATAACTTGTCATCATCCTGCTTTAAAGGATGTCTGTCAGGTAGAAAGTCATACTTGGGCAGATTTATATCTTTTTTTGTGTCCCTGCGATTTTCTTCTCCCCCTCAAACCACTGGAATGCTCATGAATATATCCTTGAACTTGTTTTACATACCCTGTCATTGCCCCTGTATATGGGGACCATGTATCCTCTGTTTACATGCATGTGGTTCTTGGTTTAAACATGTTGGAGGCAAACCCTTTGTTTTGTTTGTGATTTCACCCATGATCTGAGTATTTCACTCAAGGTGGCAGTTACTGTGGCTATTTTTTTTGTTTCATGTACTTTACCTGATTATCAGACCACTTTAGTTCCTATTTCATAACCGATAATGGAAACCTTAACCCATTCCCAGTGTTAATCATGGATGATTTAGGCCTCCACAGTGACAGCCTTTTGCATCAGGTGTATACTTGTGGATGTTTGGTGGTTTTCATGCAAAAACTTGTGATTCCTTTTCAACTGCAGTAGGTTATTTATAGTCAAGTTAATCTTTATATTCCACTTTGGTAGTTCATCACTTCCTGAAAATCATCATGGGTGTTATAAATAACTGCTTCGCTTGAGATCATAGATTCAAACAAAAAGATTAAAAAAGGGATGGTCCATTTTTAATCATCATCTTCGTTATTACTGTTACTACTTTGCCCAGCTAATATTTTTTTTTTTGAAAAACATGGTGATTCCCCAGTGTTTGATCAGTTATCACTTAGCGTTGGCGATGACACTACTTGTGTACCCCAAATCAGTAGTTCTTAACCTGGAGTATTTATGACAAACATCTTATCATAATATCCAATCCTCCTGTTTGCCAATCTGCAATGTATTATATTAGGCAAGTTGGTCAATCAGAGATACCTGGACAAACTCAGCCACAGAAAGCTTATCACACCCTATCAGCAGCAGGCTGGACTACACCAACTCTCTCTCTTATCCATGGTTCGAACAGCTTCGTAACTGTTTCACTCTACAAAAAATCCAAACAAACAACCGCCGCTCGCATCGTTTGTAGAGTTAACAAATATGTCCCGATAACGCAATTTTTCCCTCATGGATCTTGCAAATGGCTACCTATTAGACACATGTGAGTAAAAGAATCCATCTTAGCTTTCCGTGCTATTCATTCTGGTACCCCCGCATACCTGTGTGACATCCTGACGAAACAACTAGCAACCCCGGCCATCACACGCTCCCACCATCGCGGTCAGCTGACCATCCCATGGTCTGCAGAGAAAAGCCTGGTGGCTTGATATATGGTCCATTGAGGGCCTGGACATGAAGGGGCACTGACCAGCTGCCCGTGGACTGTGACCAATGGCTGCTGTTGCTCCGGTTGCTACTGTCCAAAGCCCAGGGAACCGCTCACGTGCCATAAGTTTTTGCTGGCTGGGGAGAGAACTACCACTGCACTGTTGGGGCAGCATAACATTAGGCTATATATAGGCCCCGCCTATACGTTAGCAGCTTGCATGATGTCCTCAAAGCTATAGAAACATTCTCTTGGATGGCTTGTTGACCCCATTTTTAGGGTCAGTCGTGACTTTTAATGTTATGTTAAGTGTAAGGCCATGTCACTATTTATTTAGCATACCCCTGTGGGCTCCACAGGTGAATAGTGGTGATTCACCCGGCCCCTCGTCCTGTCAATCATACTACATAGATTGGAGATCCCCTGTGGGAGGGAGGTTGGGAGGGTGAAATTTTGAACTATACTGTTAAAATTAATGCACATTGCTTTCATCAGATATCATATATCTCCCTTCTCTGCTATGTATTTAGGCATTATGCCCTGGGCTTGTCTGTATTCTTTCATCAGTAGCTGCTAATTCTTCTTGTCATGAAATTACTGTGGGGCCCGAGGAACGGAATCGGAGGCCAGGAGAAACCATCTTTCAAGTCCATCTCGGGTCCTCATTTTGTCACTCGATTGGTTTGGTCCATTCAGAATAACTATATCCTGAACACGAACTGTTTTATACTATAGTTCCCCCTGGGATACCTATATGGCTTCAAAAGCCTCAACGTGCCCATCATTTTGCTGGCTGGGGAGAGAATGCACTGCCAACTGTTGAACACATCGCGAATACAGAGGATTAAAAAACGTAAGGTTGAGGTCTACTTCTCTCCTCAACCTCTCATATTTACACAATGCCCCCCTCTATTTAGCAGGCGAATTCTACCTCTCTCAATCTGGCCACCCCATCGTCCTCTCTGTCGCCAGAATTAGTACTAAACAGTCGCATTTTGGCAAACCTTAAAAGTTTGAACTTTTTTTGACACTAAAAAGTGTCCTACGTCTGTTTAGTACTAATTCTGGAGATTAGGGAGGACGATGGGGTGGCCAGATTGAGAGAGGTAGAATTCGCCATATTGGACTAATAGGCTAAATAGAGGGAGGGCATTGTGTAAGTATGAGAGGTTGTCGTCGCTCGTAGACCCAAAACCAGGTAAGTTGTTGGGATTACCTGCATGGTGCAGTTTGCCCTGAAGTGGGGGGAAATTGCGGGATATCTTTGCTGTTAATAGGATCTATCTCATTTATTCAACTTACCCCACATGGACTATGCACCCACCCCCGTGAAGGGCGATGGGGTGGCCAACCCGCATTTGTGTAATTGGTGCAGTTCGCCCTGAAGTGGGGGGAAATTGGGAGATATCTTTGCTGTTAATAGGATCTATCTCATTTATTCAACTTACCCCACATGGACTATGCACCCACCCCCGTGAAGGGCGGTGGGGTGGCCAACCCGCATTTGTGTAATTGCCAGAAGCTTGACGTGGCATGGGGGGGGTGCATAGTCCATGTGGGGTAAGTATTCATAAATTCACAGAATCCCAAACCAGTTCTGTTTTGGTGATTTTTTATTTTCTTAGTTCCTTAGCAAATATTGGTTGTTTTACTTCCACTCAAATTTTGCCAATTCCTAGTTCCAACCTTGGTCATTTTATGTCACATTTCTTAGTTTCTTAAAATATTCTAGAGGTGACAGTCTTACCTTTCAACCTCCCCTGCCTCATATCTATATCATTGCTAGCTTTTATTTTGACTGAGAAAGTGAACCCAAATACAGTTTGGCTGACTAGAAATTGAACCTTTAATTATTTGGCATTAGTCGCTTCATTCGCTGTATTCATGATTGCCATGATAAAATGACACTTTTCTAATATTCATGCTGCAAGATACATGATATGCATGAACTAAGGCAACAAGTACTCCCACATGTAAATGCTCGCGTCTCACAGGAAGAGTTCTCATAAAAACATTGTTAAAACATATTGATCACTGAAGCAACGATTCTTTCGATCGTAGCTGTCTCAAAAATTCCCAGCGCGTATCGTGATTGTCTGCTCCACATCCCAGAATCACACGCCTGCCAAATGTCAGCTGCAGCGTCCCCCTTGACAAAGTGACGTTTCTCGACAACCGGCGGACCTCCGCGCGACTCGCAGCGACGGTGCAGGTTCTGTCAATATTTGCCACATCTCTGATGGAGCATCTCCGTTTCTCTCTCCTGAAGGTCTCTACCCAGTAACAGGATACCTCTCCTGCAGGCTCCTTCAATCTCTGAGAGTAATGGCTCTATTTGCATACACCATTAATGTCCCCCGCTCTGCTCCCGGGGACGGGTGGGGAGCATGTTTGCCATGGCAGCCAGGATGGTTACATTAGCAACTGTTGATTGAGCACTATCTACAGTACAGCCTACGTCACTGTCAAAGTATGAACACAACCTGGAATGGACTATTTCAGGTAAATTTAGTGAAATCCAGCAAAAGTGGAAACAAAAAAACGGTGTTTTAAATGGAACATGATGAGTCCCAATTTCCAGTCTCTGTAAATATCTCTGTATTATTGTAGAATAAGTAGGCTATGCCTGCTTACATGAAGAGAAAATTGACAAATCTGAGCTAGAAATTTGGCCTAAATTTTGCTGTAGAAATAGCTGTTCTTAGCTGAGTACCTACATATAAAGATAAATCTAGTTTGGATATTCACCTCACCCCATATTGGACCACGCACCCCATGCCATCGAACATCTGGCAGTAACACAAAAGTCTGGGTTGCCACCCCATTGCTCTTCTCATTTTGCCAGACATTTCATCTACAATTGAGCATCTTGTCGTAGGAATTTCACCGTCAAGATTCAGGACGCCTTCGCCTGAAAAATGAGAAGGGCGATGGGGTGGCCAACCCGGATTTTTGTGTTACTGCAGATGTTCAGTGGCGCAGGGGTGGGTGCATGGTCCAATATGGGTAAGCTCTAGTATTCATACTTCACAGATTTATAAACCAGTAAAGTTTTGTGGAATTGTCTATTTTAAATGTGCCCCGCTACACCGGACCAGGCAAATCATTTTAGGGTCTGATGAGGGCTGGTTCTTCGCTTGCGAAGTCCTGGGAAAGTTGACGCCCCTGTAGACAGGCTTTATCATGGCTGTATACGCTGATCCTTGACCTACACAACTTGGAGTAGGTCGAGCAAATACTGTGGCCTCTCTGCCCCTCCCCTTTTGATCCATCTGTGCTCTCTGCGTGCTGCTCTCTCTCAGATGCTGTGCTCTGCTGGTATTTCTGTTTGCGGTCATATTTTTCCATTTTCCCATTTCCTGTTATGCCAGCTGAACAAATCTGCTGCTGCAGTTGGTCCCTAACACATTTCTTGGGGAGGGGGTATCCTGAGAGCGGGGGTTACATATGGGACGCCCATCTTGTCAACTTCTCATGTGACGTCGACTTGACATGAAGCACAATGTTAGTTGATCTCAACCTCGATCCTTATAATACCCCGTCACTTCAATCACTTTCTAGGTTCCGTTACGGTTCATATCATTACAATATCACTCAGGTAGACTCTTTTCAGGGTCATTGTTTGCCTCGACTCGCTCCTAAGAACTAAGGTTTTCTAGAGCATGACAGCAATCATTCAAACCGATGATCCCAGCCTGATAATTACCACATCTTCGTCCTCCGAAATTGAGGGCCATGACTAGCGCGTTATCTTGAGATGGAGTAATCCTCTCTCCAATCCTTGGGAGATGGAATGAACTGCAGGTGCACTTCTCAGAGGGTGGTGGCATCTGTCGAAGGCTGCTATAAGATCGCCACAATAAAATAAGTTCTCAAACTGTGCATGGCACGTGTAGACCTGTAGACACCTCAAACACCAGTTTTTGATTCTGCTGTTCCAGGTTTGATTCATCCCACAGGTTCGTCAGCTGGGCCCTATTCAGGTATCGGAGTACTGTATTGTTGTGTTTGAATTTGCATCATTACACTATTGTTCACCTCACTGGTATATTCAGTTGATCCTACCTTACACAGCTAGCTGTTGAATATGTGATATTTACACCCTTGCCAGTTTCTACAAACTGTTCACCTGTTCGCCCCAGTTTTGGCACTAAGCTATTTAGGAAGGACTGAACCTCCCTGTGATTTATTTTAGGAGGGGATTTATTTAGGAATGGAAAGAGTACTTGCATATATGCATAATGCAGTACAATAAGCACCCCAACTCAAATGTTTTGGGTGGATGTCCCTCCTGGCTAATTTTTTTGGGAGCGATTCAGAATTTAAGCAAGAGAAAATCCCCGACTGTTTCCTCCCTCAGCACCATCACTGCCCTGGCCACTGCCAATTGAGGTCTGTACTTAACAGCGACAAAGACTAGGTAGATGTCATGAGAGGGCAATTGGGGGTAACCAAAGAGAGGGGGTTGCGATTCAGTACTTTACTCTTCCTCTAACAATCTCAAACCCCCCCCCCCCTACCCCGCCCCCCCCCCCATCAATACAAATGTCTGTGTAAGAATTGGCATTGGATGAATGCCCACACAGCTAGCATGAAAGAGCAGCTGGCAATAGAGTCATTCAACATTGTTTGTTTTCTCACCAATTAACAATTTTCTTCACCCAGTCCCCTCTGATTTCCATGTGGCTCTCTCATATTCATTACTGCTGGTAGTAATTTTATGGTAGGAATGTACTTCTTGCTCGTTTCATTCTGAATTCTGACATTATTATGATATCAAGCATTACGTAGACTGTAATACCTCTGCTCTTTGATTCTCACATTTAGATTTGACCACTAATGTGCCTTGCCCTGAAAGCTGACTGCATGAAATGCTTCGGTCACTCAATTAGCGTTTATGACTGTGTACATTGGAGTTCTCAGAATGTATGTGAGGAGAAGCTGACAATCCCCTGTATTTAGATTAGGTACTCATATGTTTACTGACACATCATTATTGGGTTGGTTAATTTACAACAGGCCACATTATACACCATATGGCCCACTCAATAATTTCCCATAATAATCCGGTGCAAAATAAGAACAAAACCGCGGCTGGTAGTTCCAATCTCCTGGTGGCATTTTGTTGCCTAACCCCTTACCCAGTCGGGGTCCCCTCAAATTGAATGTAGGCATAAAAAAAAAAGAAGCTATCATGAGCATTTCTTCCTGATCCCAATCTGGAACACTACATCACTTAAACATATACCTTTACATTCTGACATGATAGTGTGATGTTGTAGCAAACTGTGACCTAATATGAATGTTGTATCAGGCACACAAGCAGTCCGACAATTTGATTCCAGTATTCAATACCTTTGGTATACGTAAGAAAAGAGAGGCAATTATTCCAGCTTACAATACCGCACAGTAGGTTGAAGTTTATGTTTTTCCCCTCCTATATGCCTGGAACAAGACATAGGTATCCAATTTTAACATTCGGTTCTGAAGCTGGGAATTTTTATTGCGAGTTGCTCAGGCGTATCCTGGAATTACACTCTTGAATAGATGACCTTCTGTTTTCAGGAAAATTAATTTTTACAAGCCAATTTGCTTCCGTCTACTGGATCGCATGGCTCTTTATCATCACCTTGTGTTGATATACCCTGGAGTTATTATTGCTTGTTGAGTCATATCATGGCATCATCATAACATTGAGACTATCACTGGGGTGAAGCCAGCTTTTAAGCTTTACTCGTCTCCTGCTATAAAGTCCTAATCACCTACTCGCATGCCTAAAAGGTCGGTGGTGCATAATGTAATATTAGTAACTGTAACATTAAAATAAACGTTTTGGGGGCCATGTGATGGTTCCTATAATGTATTTGAGCGTATGGTGAAGATACGCTTACCTCAACAGTTGCAGTTGAGGAAAAGGCAGTGGGGTGAGAGGGGGGGGCAGCATAGGCGGTAATTGGTGCCCACAACACCTGTCGTAAGGGGAAAACTGATGTGGTAATGTTTTCTTTGACGTTTGAAGATATACATGTGTAGCACATGATGTGTGTGCACTGGTCTTGCCACGCAAGTTAACCAAGTCCCCCCCCCCCCCCCTCCCCTCTCCAGCTCCACTATATAACCTCAGATCCAGTTGCCAATCCTCATCCCATTCGGAATTCCACCCCCCCCCCCCCCCCCCCCCCCCCCCCCCCCACCATCTTTCTTCACCTTGTCAGGGTAATTAGGTAGTTCAGATCGATGCATGATGTCTGAACAAATTTGTTCTTTTTTAGCATGTATTGGGTGGGTGCAGATTTTTCTGCTTATGGTTTGCCCAGTGTGTCTATTCCAAAATGAAGACACATATATTACCACATATTGCAGTCCCTTTAAATGAGCGCTTCTGACTGATCCCCCCGGCTTAAAAAAAAAAATCCGATGATCAAACAACTGTTGCTGTCAAAACAAAGCCAGGACTGAGCTACTGCCAATCATCGTGATTTTTTACAGCCACCCATCAGGTCCCCATATCTCAGGAGGAAATACAAAGTAAGAGATGCATTCTGGGTAATCCTCTTGAAAGTGATTCATACTCACGGGGTGTTTTGAGACTCCTGTTACTTCCATGGCGAGACACGCGAGAGAATAATATATATATTACACATCATGTGCACCCAGGTCCGTGTTTGTGTTCGAACAAGAGTAGACTCCACTAGGCTGAGCTATTTTAATAACCGCTCATGTTTCCTCTGATTTATAAGTGGCATCTCCGAGTTAGTCGCTTGAGAGGCTGACTCATGTTGCTACACCGTTTATTACGCAGGGTTGTCGATTCTCTGCTTCCTCGATCGAAGAAACGGAGAGAGGTATAACTCGTGTTAAACAAAAAAAAACAAAAACAAATTTGCGAGTACTCTACGAGTACATGCATGCATAGCGTACGTAGCACTAGTTACTTAAGTCCTGGAAATGCCTCAATCCAACTCATGATGTTTCACACAAGGGCTCTTAATGACACTCCTGTACGATCAAATTATGATTATTAAGAACAATAAAGACGTACACAATTTAAAAAAGACAATTTGAGGAAAGCTATAAAGTCTGAAACTCAATTAACTCATTAGGAAAACTTTAATCATTCTGCGAAAGTGAATTTTGCATAATGCGTTTAGTTGAGGTAGCAAATTTAAATATACTCTACGAGTAAGCGCCTACTTGTTAAAACCACAAATATGTAATCTCATCTCCACCGCATTTTGCCAAATGGGTAGATCCAGTACGTCATCATTTTCATGGTCCATGTGAGGTTCATACTTTTTCTCCAAGGCCGGTTCCATTTGTCCCTATTGGCCAATTCAAGTAAAAAAAGTTGATTACTCGCGGATAAATAGAAACCTAAACTATGTTACCTCCTCACGCCCATAACATCACAATGAAATCATGGAATTGATGATTTTTTCAGCTAATTGGTTCTCCAACATATCAGCAGGTTCCCTCTGTGAGATGTGACTCAATATTTGTCCAGAAACGCTCAAAAATTCAGGCCAATGGCCGAAAGACTCCGAAAGCACGGCCGTACTTGCAATGATGCACTGGTCGGCTTCATTGAACAAATTTGATAACTCTTGGCGTCGTCCCAGTTCCCCATCAAACCCTGATCCGGGATGATGACGCATAGCACGCGCCTGAGAACAGTAAGTGTTTTCAATTCTGCTACGATTTTTCACGTCTCCTGTTTTTCGAGCCAGCCTGCGCATTCAGGAGGCTCCTTCAAGTTATATTTTGTATAGCACTATGTACTCCACAATTTTTTTGTAGCATGATTGATGTTCGATGGGAACGACGACGAATTCGCAGCATGTTTACGATTGTTTGTGTCAATCGTCGAATGGGCCACTGGCGCATTATTTTACGATGTAACGGTGCCATGCCGTGACATAATGTGGAGTAGCCTGAAAACGATTATTCTGGGAGAATGTGATTATATGAAGATAGTCCCCATGAGGTGCAGTCACCGCCTTCCAAATATCAAGTGAGGGCAGTAGTGTAAGTCTATGATAGTGGCGTACTGAAGACTATTTTACTGCTATTTGCAGTAGTCATACATTAGCAACAGGCATATAGATATAATATAGCCTTTGTTTTCTCATTGTGCCGGAATCTAGCAACGGGTATTTTTGTATATTGGGCAAGAGTTATTTCTGTGAGTTGATGGAATTCCTGCCTAGAATAAAGCCACTTCAGAGTACATTTTTGTGTCAAAGGTCCTCGAGGGAACGATGCAGTTCGACGTTGAAAGTACAGGGTCCAGAACGATCCTTCGAAACCCCCCTGACAAAAATTCCAATGCATGCCAGCACAAAGTCCATGAGGCCCCCCCCCCCCCCTCCCCCACGATCACACAATAACATTCGGAAACATGGGGACAATTGGTTGCATTTCGGAAAAGTGGTGGACAGTTTAAAAGAATAAGCCGTAATGATATGCTATGGGGGAAACTCGTCTATTCCCCCATATGGTCAGTGACGAGCATGCACACATACAACTATTAACTGGCTTATAGCCACTTGAATAAGTAATATAACTACTCCTTGTACCCGTGATATCAGACCATGCCAAAATTGTATTACAAAAATAATTTATGTGTGAAAAGTCAATAGTGGTATGACTGGTGAAGGAGAGGACATGTCCCCTCACCATTATGTCCAGCCTACACGTTGGGCTTGTACATGTATGGAAAACGAGTCAGAAACTGCTTAATTCATGGAAGTACCATCCCTATGGGTGGGGTGCTTAAAATCCACGCTACATGCGGCATCGTTTATAGCACTTATCACTCAGGCTCAATGGGGTCCATAAAAAAGTTCGAAAAGCCATAAGAAACAAAAAAAGGGAAAAGGTGGTTTTAGGTGGATTTGAAATGATCTGGAGGTTGCTGGATAACAGAAATGGAGAAGTCAAGGTGATGATGTCAGGCAAATACTTCAGAAGACCATGCAGTCGCCTTAGGTGAACGGGCCTCTGGGGAATAGATGTATTGAAAGTTACTGATGAATTTAACTCACAATAGATTTTAGTCAGAAATCCCAAATATCCCATCCACTCTCGGTCCCCACCCAGAATGAGAACTGGTGACTCCCTAGACTGAACCTCTAAAGAAGTGCAGGAGACATTTTTGTAACTCAAGCTTTTGTTCATGCAATACTTAATTTGTTCCAATTCCTGCTCGTAGCAGCATTCTCACTATCAATTATCAGTCAATTAAAAAAGGCATTATTTACTGTGTTATCATTATGGACCGAAAAACTATAAATGCTGAAACACATATGTGTTTAGAAAATAAAAAAGTGTTGAATACGGAAACACTATGATGATGTGTTTAAATGATAAACCGCATAAAGAATGGAACAAATACCTTGAGGTGTTTAGAAAATAAAACGGTGTGAAATACTAGAACATGTTCGTTGATGTGGTTCATGAATAAAAATATGTGAATCACTGGAACACATATGTTGATGTGTTAGCAAATGGAAAACTGTGTAAATACTGGAGCACGTACATTGATGTGGTTCAGAAAACGACTGTGTTAAATACTGGAACCACATACCTTGATGTGCTTAGAAATGAAACTACGGTAGTAAAAAAGGAGCAAATACACTGAGTGTTTCGAAAATAGAAATGTGTAAATACTGAATCACATACGTGAGATGTGGAGCTAATGAAACTGTCTAAAACTGGAAAACACACTCCATGCCAGCTGGAGGTTTTCACAATTGATGATCATTGCCTGAAGATTACCAATGAATGTCGCCTACCTCGTAGACCGATACGCATGACCTTTGATGCAAAGCAAACACAATCCCTTTGAGGGGTAATGGTTATGCTCCTTTGACATTGGGCTGCTGTTTGAAGGTAGCCAGTAGCATCTAGAGGCCTTGAAAAACTGATACGAGATAGGTACCTAATTGCGGCTTTCTACAAACAGAAACCGACCCTTAAACCAACACCATGCACGCAGCAGTGCGAAGCGAGGATCACTGCACGCAGGGAGAAATCAAAAAAGTCATTAGAGCGATCATAACAAACACTTGGCACCTGTGGCCATCTCCAATCTCTAGCAGATACGGACGGGATGATGAGGGTGCCTTGCTTCTCTCCTGTCAGATTCGATTCAGTGGCTTTCGATCACAAGTCCCCTTGTGGCACTCGGGTCATTGTCTCGTTATTTTAGTTGCCGACGCTGTAGTGGACCATAGGGGGCATGAGCATAGCATCGGCTAGTGAAAGTTACGCTCGGTTCTGTGTGGTCAAGTGGGGGGTCATGTGCTTGGCAGGACAAGTGGCTGATGTTGACCGTAATTAGGCTCCTTAAACACAGCGGGTGACCTCACCATAATGAGGCATTCAATGATGATGTCAGAATGTGAGAATCTGGAATGAATTTCAGGTGCATGCACACACGGATCCCAAGAATGTGATTTTAACTGATGCCTGATGTGAAACCCCCCAGCAGATGCACACACCAAATATTACAAAGGTTAGACCAATTGGTTTTTCTGCGAAATTGTGGAGGGAGTGGTTGGCAAGGCTACCTCTAGCCTACTACCACCCCCCTCTTAGCCCTGAAGAAAAAAATTGTCAATGGAATGATGACCTGGTGAGTGTTTCAAGTAGACAACCCATTTTGCAACTAAATTTGAATTTTGTCTTTTCTGGTCATCTGACGTCTGAATTTGCAGAGATTTCTTGGTATGCTCCGCCGCCAACGGATGGTGGCCGTCAGTAACGTGGTTCACTTGTAGACTTTATCCTCTCCTCTCGAAACTGCTCCTGAACCCGTGCCTACTTCATGGATATACTAGGGGGAAACAAACATTGCGATGGATGATTCGGATGAATTAATTTTTGCCATCTACTTGAAGTAGATGACCTGGTGGTGATTGCAGACTGCCCTCAGGCACCTCATTACCCTCGCGGAGGATACCATTTATTTGTACACATAGCATGCATACCTAGGCCAGCAGGAGTGTGTAATATGTACATAAGCTGCGGTCAATTCAAGATTCCTGATTTAGTAGGGCCTAGTTCATATATTCGTTGCCGATACGTTTTAAAATATTTTGGATGGACCCTTCAGGTATTTCTTACTGTCTAGCAATCATTCAAATGGTCCCATTCTGACAATTTTGTATGGCAAGGGCACCACCATTCTGGTAAATATTAACCACGACTGTGTTGAGATTGTACATCAGACATTATGATTCATCCGAAGATGCAGGATCATTAGTTGTATAGGATCCCTGACGTGAGTGGCCCCTACCTGATTAATTCATTCTAGAATGTCCATCAGTGTTGAGCAAAGCATTGAGCAAGGTCCAGTCTCTTTAGTATGTGTGCACATTATATGTCCAGGCTTCTGTTTCAATCACCCAGTATTGTTGCCCCTGCTTCCCGTCATGGTATCCTTTCTGTGGTCAATGTGTTGTCCGCCTTTGACCTCTGACCTCAGGTTACATGACATGCCAGGCTTGTTCATTTCTAATAAATGCCATCTCCTGAGAGAGCTAGTTCTCATCACAGTTCTCTTGGTATGAGGCAGTAATATATTTGCTTATTCACTAGTCAATTGTTATGATGACACCCTATGACAGAGTGAGTCATTATTACAGGTGAGTCCTTGACTCACCCCTAAGTCACTTAGAATGCTAACAATGGCTTGAAATGACCCACCAGTAGGGCAGCTACCTTTATATTTTCACGGGCCTTAAATCAATGTGATATATATCTTGACAATGACCCACATTTGCCGACCCTGCTCAGAGGGTGTTAGGTGTGCATCATGCATAACAAGTGTATAGTGGGGATGGTGGCCTAGTGGGCCCCCTACCTATCAGATGATGAAACTGAGGTGGGTGCCACAAGGGTACTGCTGGTATGGCAGTGGCTTGTGGCCTCAGGAGTGTTTGGAAGTGGATGGAAATAGAACTGTACCATCTTGGCATGCAAGGACAGAACCGCTGGTTGACAGTGGGGGTCCTAAGCAGTAAAGTGGTCATTTCAAGGAAATTGTGAGTAAAGAACAGCTGTGTTTAACCTGTGTCAATCATGTACGAAGACCATGCGAAGTTGTCACGGACCCCGACCCTCCGTATTTCTGCGGGATGACATATTTAGCTGCGTTTATGGAGATGGAGTGACAATGTAAAAGGAAGACATTCTTGACCAGCTCCCTGGTCTCTCTTTCTTTTCCAGACCAGACTCTGATGCTCCAGAGATTGTTGAGGAGCCAGCGAGCATACGAGAGGGACAGAACGTGTCCTTTTCCTGCTCTGCCCACAACGGGATCCAGCCCCCAGTCTCAAGTGGTTGATAGATGCCACATTGACTCAGGACGGGCTAACAAGGGGGAATTCCCGAGCGGTCAGCGCTACACCAGCTCATCGATAGTGACCTGTACCCAACCAAGGAGATGAACGGGAAGCAGCTTTCTTGCGTGGGTGGCAAGAGTACGATGACCTGCGGGATAGTACCATCCGGATGTCCAATGTGAGTATTTGGATAATCCTTAAATAGTAATCATGACAGAAATGTTGCTTAGGGATGCCATCAAATTCGTTTTAGCGTTCCCCCGCGTTTCCAGCGCCTCGCGATGTAAACACATTGGGGCCGTCGCACCGCCGTACCCGTAGCCACGCGAGAGGATTACCAGGCCAGCCGTCCGCAAAATCTTGACTATAATGGGCGTCGCAGCCGCCATGTGCACAGTACTAATTAGGGATTGTAGTGTGCGGATCTTCCGTTGGGGCGCTGATGGATTAGCAGTTGAAAATATCAACATATCGATTTTCAATTCCAGCACAGGGTTTATTTGTGGTTGGTTAATTTCAGGAGAACTTTTCTGATGGCTTGGATTTAACGTAGGTATTTTAAGTAGCTGGTAACCAAGCCTGTGATCGGGCTAAGACCGTTGCAAAGTTATTTAGTCTATACTTCGAACACCAATTACATGAGACACTAGGTGTTTTTTACTGTATGAAACTGTCGAATTGAGTGGTTTCATGTTTGATTGGGGAGGGGGGGGTCTGAATGCGCGGGCCGACGATTTCACACAGGCTTCGTACTTAGCAAATTCAAAACAATAACAATAGTAGATTCGCTGCCAGATCCAAAACTTCCACTGCAGAAATCGGTGTACCGTACAGGAAAAATCGCTCATAACCGAAAACGGAAGGGATTTTCGACCTTTTTCGGTGGTAAAGCGGATTCTAAATCTAATTAAAGGATGACTCTTTCCCTCAGTACAACTTTCGAGCCCCAGAAAATCGGTCGTAGCCGGCTGAGCCACGCCCCATGGTACAAGTTCCGCGAAAAAGTATAGTATACTAGCCGGGCTACGGACCGATTTTCTCGAAAGTGGTACCGAGGAAAGAGCATCCATTGTTCAGGTTTATGAGTCCGATCAGCGGACCGAAAAAAATATAAAAAATCCGTCCGTTTCGGAGTTATGAGCGCTTTTCTGTAGCGGTACACCCATTCTGCCAATAAAGTCCAAAAATAATAATCCGACAATTAACCGTATCTTGTTGGAAAAGACCACTGAGAATTCAGCTAGCCTACCACTTATGCGGTTCGATGTTGATGATGAGGACCTTCCCTATCTGTTAACAAGGTGATATCGGGTTCTCGGCTGATGAAAAGAGGGAGGGTGACCATATGAAGATTCAAGAAATGCCATACGTGAGAAGCAGCACTGGAGTACAAGACAGAAGCAAAGGCATTCTGCACTGCTCCATGACTAGAAAACTCATAGAGAGGAAGAGTACTCTCAAGTATGTTCTGGGCCCGTAATCTTGGTTGCTTGGAAATGGAAGCCGCAAGTAAGTAAAACAAGACAAGTCCACCTGCAAGATGAGCGAGTGATGCAGTTCTTCATGGGATGCCAAGAGGATCGATCACTCCTGTGATGATGTTTTCCGAGAATGATTGTTTTTATTTTATCAATTGTATTTTGCATTAACATAAAAGAAGAAAAGAATAGGGTTCGGGCAGTCCTGACCATAGGAGCATAGTAAAGCTAAAATACGCTCCTCTCATAATGCGGCGCCCCCCTCTCGTTATTAACGTACCGACTAAAAGCCGCGTCCATGAACGCGGGCGGGCGGTGCGGGCGGGGGGTTTTCTCGAAATCGGTCAATGTGATAGTTTTAAGGTGGGCCGTAACGTTGCATTCAGAACAATGGTTTTCGAAAATGAACAGCGGTGTCAGGTTTAAACACAGTATCGTCCGGACGGTGTTTGACAACAACGTTAAACGACAACAACGACAATGACAACAACGACAACAACAACAACGACAACACGGACGACAACGGCAACAACGGCAAACAACACAACAACAACAACAACAACGGCAAGGGACAAACGACAACCAACAAAACTAATTAATAACAATAATAATGACATAAGAACATAATAACAATAATAATAATAACAATATTAATAATAATATTAATAATAGTAGGCTACATCGACAAATGACATGACAAATGTCCAAGACGAACTTGTGATTGTTAAATAAGACCGAGTCAATAAAATAGGAATGATCAATATGATTTTTATTCAGATTAGGATTTTTTTCCCGATTGAGAATCAGATTGGGCACTAAACAGGAAGGAGCTTGCTATAACTATAATTTTCGAGCGGGAAGGTGCTGGAAATGTTGAATTTTGCAACTATGTTTCCGATGCAATTGTTAAGTTTGGGCAAGTGACGAGTATGATATATTAGCATCGTAGAAAAGTTACATTGCCCGAGTGAAGTGCTAAAGCGACAGTATTAATTAAAAAAGTCGTCACACAACCTAAATTTGCGGGTAACCGCCACGATAGTAGAGCATGCTTTTTGTTTGGGGTTGGTGGTAGAGAAATAAAACAGAAAGATGAATAGAGTGGTCGGAGGACCCTACCTGGGATCAATAGACATATATAGACACATGAAAAAGGTCCGAATCACTGAATAAAACTTCTCCCCCCCCCCCCCCCACTACCGGAAGGGCTGGCTTGGTCCTCCCCAAAACACGGAAATGATGCTGACGGAGTTGAAAGCGTGAAGCGTGCATGGCCCAGTGCCCCCCCCCCCCCCCCCACACACACTAAGGAGAGTGAACCAGGTCAACTATGGAAAACATATCATATTATAGACACAACTGCACTTGGAACAGGCCACAAGATTCAAATGGTAGCTACATCGGGCACCCTTCAGGTTAGAGTTGGCGCTCACTCCTTCGACCATATGCACCGCGGTGAATACACGGGGGCCAAAGTCAGGGAAACATATGGCGGAGGAGCCACTCCACAATGCAGCCAAAATGAGTCCAAGGAACCAGTAACTAACATCAGTTGACCTATTTCCTTCTCTGAGAGACACAGTCGGAGAAGAGTAACGCAGTAGGTTAATGGCGGGGAACAATGTTCCAAAGCAGCGAATGAATATACTGAATACAAACATGCGAATTGAGCATTCCACCCTGTGCTAACGAAATACCTGCAGGAACGAGGTCATTGGCGCAAGATACCAACACTATAGTTGAAAGTTGGACATGCAATGTGAACGATGCACCAGAGTCCAAACAATCAACAGTGTCGGCACTTGCTACAGGTTCCGCGCGATAGGCATGCTGTATCATTTCCTGGCACACCCTCCCCCCCCCTCCCCTCCACTGCCTCAATAAAACAAAACAACAAATAGAAGTCACCTAGGGCAGCACCAATGCTTTTTGAGGGGGTGCAACCCCGAGGGTTACCGCGGAGGAAGCAGCAGTCACATTTGAAAGAGCGGAACAAATACGGTCATTCAATATTTAAGTTATTCATTGCCGCGGTACTTCATTGTTACTTTAACAGCTTACATTGTATATGTTTTTTTTAACATTCAATGGCAGTAAAAAACGCTGGAGTACGGTACAATCGCTAGTGTGAAACCCACGAATTGTGCATCGATCGCGACCTTGTATCGTGAAGCCTACATACATGATAATATGCTGTGTAGCACGGCGCTATTCAAAAACTGTTCCCGAAATTTACAACCTACAAGGGCTCGAGAGCTGTCCGTGTTTACATGTAGGAATAATACGAATACTAAGCTACCTATGTCTCTTTTAGAGAAAGGCCAATTCGTGTCTACTGGAGTCTCTGCAGGAATTATACACAAGCTAAAAAAACTCCACTATTTAACATTACGGTTCAATTGTTGCTGGAGTAGAAGGCAGCTAAGCGCGCCTAACCTGACCAACCGAGACCCACAGGCCCCTTCAACGTTTCATGTAGTAATACTAGCCTAATATATAAAAAGTATCGGCTATAGTGGTACTACTAGTTTATTACCACATACAACTGAGAGGGCCCTAGCTTGTGCCGGGAAATATCGAATCCACGTTATTCCTTGTTGGTGTTAAACTCGCGCTATTCAACTTTCGGTCAGCTATGTTAGGTGTTTGAACCACCAACAATTGTTGATCGAATTCTGATACAACTATCATCGCAACCGGCGCTTTTCAAGCAGCCAAATGTGAGCAGGCATGGCGGATGATTTTCGTTTATACTCGACGGTATATCCTCACAGATAATCTCAGCCTCGACGTGTCTGTACTGTACATAGGTGTCCTCTACATATCAAACTTACCCTAGGCCTTTTACGACTGAATGAGTTATCTAGTTGAAAGCTCTTCACTGTTTGAATATACCGCTAAACGAGGTCACTTAGACGGCCCGTGGTTTATTTCTTTGATAGGGTGAGAGGATTACCAACAAGGCGCCGTCGCAGGCATCGATAGGATTAACCGCTTGCCTCAATAGAAAGGGCCGTCATTGGGCAATGGCTGTCTATGTTCAGACCATTTGATCGATTCTTTCACGGCGTTCCAAGGCGCCAGATTTAAAACGTCTGCCTGACGTGGAGGCGCGGGGGACGCTAAAGGGAATTTGGATGGCATCCTTACCTAACCTCTGCAAAATGCCAACCCACTAGCCTATATTGTGGTACATAATATCAACCCTCTGTAACATGCATAGTGCCTTAGTAATAATTGGAGTTTTCACATTTTTCCCATGGTTCTTTATGTTTCCGCATGCAGATTCGTTGTTGCCTGAGAAATTTTCCCGGGGGTTGGTGTTCCCAGGGTAGAATCTTCCAAGTGTTAAATGTTCCCAGTGTCCAACTCGGGGTTCGATGTTCTGGAGGTTCAATGTTCCCGAGTTCAATGTTCCCCATGGTCCAATCTTCCAAGTGTTGATGTCCCAGGTTCATGTCCCAGATTCAATGGTTCCCATGGTCCAATCTTCCCTGGGTTTGATGTTCCTTGGGTTCATTTTTCCATTGGTTGATGTTCCCATGGTCCTGTTTACAAGCCTGGTTTAGTCTCCCCATGGTAGGATGATCCCAGAGTTAGAATGTTGCCTGGCCAAAGTTCCTCGATAATGTTTCAATATTTCCGTTCATCCATAGGGGCCTGTCCCCCAAAAATATTTTGCAAAAGTGGACGACAGGTCCCGTGGGTGTGCCCTGGTGGCAGGGGGGGAGGAGGGGGGGGGGGGGGTTGGTATGGGGCTGAAAGATGACACGAAGTTCTGTAATTGAATAGCTTCCAGACCCGGTGCCCCGCTTACTGGTTACCAGGATACAGGTTTTCAAGTGCCCATTATCCTTTTCTTGAAGTCCCTGCTATCCCGTAACCTTCGGAATATTAATCTGAAATCTTGGAATTTTGCCAGTTATCAAGACAACCCAAACAATGAACATGAAACCCTGGGCGCCGTACGAACCCTGGGAGCATTGGGTAGACCTGTGCGTCTGTGTGTGTGTTTGGTGTGGGGGGGGTACTCTGCATGTAATAATATTATGTTCTCATGTCTAATGAAGATGTTTCACTGAGACTTCTCATTTAATGCCTCAATGGGAGAGAGGCTATATTGAAATAATAATATCTGAGAGGTAGTGTGACGTACAACTATAAAATGAATTGGTATAGAGTCCTTGTTTTGGGTATAACTGAAGTGGTATTGGGCCCTAATCTGGATCACCCTTTGTATGAGTTTCTGTGTATGTCTTCTTCATCATCTTGTAGCAAGACAAAAAAAAAAAAGTCATTCTTCCAGACATCCTGAGTGTGCGTTCCTCCTGTAACGGCTCTCATCAGCTCAATTTTTTTCCCCGCACTCCACCAATAAAGATATATATATTGAGTCAACCGGATCTGTCCATCAGATTGTCTTGTTGCATTGGTCTGCGAGCAGGTCATGAAAATCTCCTAGCCAGCATGCATACAAGTACGAGCACCAATCAATGCACTAATAAGCGTGACTCAGAGTCTAATGGTCAACAAACATTTGGATTCAATTTAAACCTCAACCACAATGGACTTTAGTGCACTGGCGTTTCAATTCATTTTGATTGCTTTTGCATCATAAGTGGGGTACTAGCTCATATAGTGGCTAATTTGACAGTAAGAGAGCTCTAAAGCATTCCACATTTGTAACTCAATACATTTAAGTCTTGGTTTACCATGAAAGAATCATTCTTGGTGACACGAACACAACCACGCACTTTATTCCCAGACTTTTGTGACAGAAGAAAAGTATCACCTCTTTATCATACTCATCAATTGCCTCTTGAATCGTCATATTGAATAATCTTACACACATAAGAATATAATATATAACATGTTTTGGGTCCTTTGCCTATGCCTGACAAAGGGGTTCAATAAGTAGCTGCACTGTAATAGGGAAAAGTATAACTTTAATGGTTTATACCAGCCCGATGTCAATTTCAATTTGAATTAGTATCTTGATTGATTGATTTTGCTTGTAGCAAATCTTCTCATCTAAATATTTGGAAGGTATAAATAGGATACGGTAGTAGGCTAGTTATAACTAAATACATTTTCATGACAAAATGTGATTTAATTCAGATAATTCATCTTGATCAATAATTTAATGAGAAGACTGACCCTACTTCATGTTCCCCCCCCCCAATGGAGTGGGCTAGTATTCTAGCTATAGTGGGAATTCTGCATGTGGCACGATCCCACTGCAGGCGCCATCATGTCAAAACCAAGGTGGCTGCAACAGATTAAGTTGAACAATGGAGATCTCATTGTTACCAGGGAGAGGGGGCCCTCAGCCTTGGTAAGAGGCTGGCATCCCCTTCAACCTTTCCATGGGGTTCTCCTTTAATATTGTTCACCTAATCCCTCAGCCCGGCTAAGGAGCTGCAGCCGCCTAGGTATTGACATGAGGCAATAACTTAAATTCACATGAGCACAAGCTAAGAAAGGGCCAAAAGACAACAAGACATAAAACTGTGTCGCGATTCCTAGCCATCGCTGACAGGCTAGTGGCTTTTAAGCCCACCAGAAGTAATACCCCCCATTTAGATATGTGGTTTTAATACTCAAAATTCCTTTCTATACAGTTGCCCACTCTGAATCTCAAATCTTATCCATTCCCTTCCTTCTCTTCCCGTCGTGGTAATCCATACCCCTCCCCTGCCTGAGGGATATTAATCGGGGCACTGGGCACAATTATGTCAAATATTTTTTTATCCTGCACATCATCTCAATTTGCTGTTGGCAGTGGCCACCCAAATTATTCAATAAGTTCAAACGACATATAGGCCCCATACATCCTAAACTACATGCAGTTTCGCCTAGACGAAGGTACCTTTCCATTACACCATCCCTCTAAAATATTTTGTTGGCCAGATTTCAATGTCAAACATCAAGTTTAAACAACATTCCAGTGTTTTTGGCTGTCTTGACTTTTCCCACTGTTCATCCTCGAGATAGCTTGTTATAGTAGTGTGTATTACATTAGTCTAATTCACTTTGTTTGTCTATCAAGACGAACTGGCCATTACAAAAAATAGCACTCAATGCCACAATTTCAAACAGGTCAAAAGGTCAATAGGGTCAAGTAGGTCACCAATGCAGTCGCCCAACAACAAAACTTTTCCATTACGGCATCCCTCTAAAATGTTTCCTTGCCGATATATAATGATTGTCCTATGGGACCGTAATGACCTTGACCTAACACCACAAATAATAGGGTCCATCTCACCATGTGCAACCCCGTCAAAATTTGATCTTGATACCAGTTCGCGTATGTTATATCTCGTGCTGACACGCTTTTTCAATCTTTTGCCCTCTCATGACCTTAACTAACCTTGAACTGGCACCAAAAACACTAGTGGTCATCCTCTCTAATATGTCCAACCTCACATACTTCATTTGAACTTCATACTACATACGTGTTCTTTAGATATCGTGCTGACAAGGGGTGTCACACACAGCCACACACCCCACATTCACACACAGACGCACACACACACACACACTCACACAACAATTACGGTGCGTGACTGCATAGATTTCCTTTTTTTTGCTTTTATCGGCAGGCAATCAAAAATGAAATTTGAATAAGAGAGAGAAAGTTTCCATGCCAGTAAGAAAACAACAGAACCCCATTGCACTGAATTGGGGCGAGCTAGTTTTTTCATGTCTACATTGCATATAATGCGCATCACTGTTGAATGGTTCCGATGGAAGATCTCCCATTCAGAGGCATTTCAATCTTTATATTCACACAAACTGCTAGATATTTATGGTAGTTTTCGTGCCCTCCAACTTTTCGAAAACCATATTTTAACATTTCACATTTGCCACATCTTGCTTTCATCTTTGGAATTCTAGCCTAATCCTTTGACCTAAGCATATAGACCTAATTGAATTGGTGGCTGGTTGTTCTGCATCATGCTAAAATATGACAATTGGCAAAATATCTCCTTGTGTCTGCTAAACTGCATTGACAACTAATTGACATGCACTGGGCGTATTTTCTTGCAGGTTCAGTAAAATTGCAGCTGTTATTTAGCGCATATTGCAGCATCATGTGTCTTGGGGCCCCTAATTGTACTCATTATTATACATTCGCCATGAGTAGGGTGAGGCCATTTATGAGGGCACACTTTCTCCGGGTTCTGTTCCTCACCCCCCCCCATGACAATCTTCTAACTCTAACGACGTCCGCTACTGTAACAGTGCAAGGCCATTATTGCACCCTGTAGTGAGTATACGAGACTCCAATGTGATGTCTCACCCTAATCAGCAAGCCAGCCATAGATATCTGAACATAAATAGCCCACAGTCTCGTAATCGATGATGTAGGCTTTTGAAGGAACCGAACTGGGTAATTAGCAAATCCACATAATTGGCGCCTCAATCTTTTCAACACGATTGATAATGCCATTAGCTCTGGCTGCTTGTCAATTGGAAGTATAACAAACATTTGTCATTTGTATATGTTGCATTGCGTGTTGTTTGAATGAAAAGAAAAAATTTCTATAGGCCCAATGATTTTTTGGCGACTAGGTACACGTTGTAATGGAATCACAGACTTCCATCAGGAATTTTTTATCTTGACACAATTTCATTGGGACTACCCTACCTCGTCAGGACGTCTCCTTGTTGCAAAGCCTTGACTGAAGTTGCAGTTAATTCTGTTTTCGCTGAAGGTGCCAGTCGTATAATTTCCGTTCATTAGCGGCATTTCATCTCGGGTACTCTGGCCCCTGTGGTGATGTTGACCTTTCTTGAGCAGAAATGTGTTTGCGTTCCAATCGGGTGGTGTAAAACGCCATGTTTTTCTGCCGTACGCCGATTGAAAACGTCACAGAAACGCGGGATTGACCTCTCCTCATAGCGTATTCATTATAATTTAGAGTCTAATGGCGCCAAATTATCTGTCAATTTGGGGGATTACATTTAGACTCCAGATGACTAGTTCTCATGCCCATCTTAAAGGTGTCTAGTTTTTGCTGTATATAGCTGGATACAGTATATGGTACATATAAAGGAAAAAAAGCAAAAAATGAATGATTTTTCCATATTGCGTCATCCAAAATCCCGTTAAATAGCTTTAGCTTTAAAATCCATTTGTACAATATGTTGAGAAGTATAAAAAATTTAGTTAACTATGGCACAGAACTTCTGAACATTCGTACAATCAAAACTATAGAAAACAGAATCAACATAAGAATGTACTCAAGCTGATGATACAATGCTGAGAACTAAAACGTGGGCAGACAGGTAAACAACCAACCGACTTTATCCACACCGAACAGCCTTTGTGGACCTCCTTGAGGAAGACATTAAATTATGTCCATTTGACCTCCAGTGACTTGAAATGCCCTAGCTGTGGGGTCAGGTCCAACTGTAGTACCATTCCAAGTTTTGTTTAAATTTTGTTTAATTTTTTTTTTTGGAAAAAATTGCATGATTTTTTGCAAAATTGACCGCCTGTGACTGTGGAAAATCATGAAATGACTTCATGTTGATTAGGACTAACAACATTCCACTCCACCAAGTTTTGTTCAATCCAACAAAGTTAGGAAAATTTGCAATAAAAAACACAATTTGACCTCTGGTGACTTGAAATCAACGTCAGTTTTTCGGGACCCAACCACTAAGTTTAGTGAATGGATAAACTCAGTATTTTTGTGTAGAATCTGGCAAAATAGAGCGCAGCAGACATTCAGTGATGTGCACTTTCGAACTCATCATCCGAGATTCACTAGGGCGGCATGTGTACCATGTTTCATATCAATGAATCGATACCGGCATTAAAAGATTATTGGCGGCTAGCGGCCTAGAGTTTCAGGGCAGCGAGACAGAGCCGGCGGGCTACACCCCCGATTATACCTACTATCCAGATAACTAGAAAAGATATATGTGCCAAGGAATGAGTTCAACAGTGAAGTATGAACTCCCATGTGTAAATGTTCAGTGTTCCAAAGTATAAACATTCCGCAATCCATCTACTGTGATGAATACAAACAAAAAATGGCTCCTATAGCACTCCAGTTGAGGTGATGTTAGTCCAGACAAATCATCAGGGTAACATCCCTGCTTGTAGGAATAGGAACCACCCTTTCGCCCATGTATTTTATATCATCACGGTCCACGGCAAATATTATGATAAAATGACACTGGGTAACTGAACGCACATAGGAAGGATGTGTCCCAAAGAGGCCAATTTTTGAGGCCAGGAGGAGGAGGGCATGCCCTGCATTCTTGTAAAAAACCAAAACAATTCAAACTATACATTACTCACTGAACATGGGAAGAAATCCGTTCCTCTACAACAACTCTGGTCACATGCAGTTTCAATTTGGTCCAAGTCTAGATGTAACTCTGTGGTAACTCATCTCTAATACTACGATTCACTGCTCCACCCAACACACACCCCCTGAGGATTAAGCCACAAAGCTCTCCAGCCATATATGCTGCATGGTCTCTCCATCTCCTCGCCACAACATCTGTATGTCTGCCTAGTTTCAATGATCCACCTCGATATGCATCACTTAACCTACATGGTAAAATCTCGTTTTTTCCCCCTTCATTCTCAACCTAGTGGGTATTCCTGATGTGGGCATCCATAAGGCCAAACATGTAAGAATGAGGCTGCCTCTGAACCCCCCCCCCCCCCCTCCCCAAAAGAAAGAAAAAACTTGTAACCGACGGCCCTGCCTTTCTCCCATATTCATCAGGCTCAAGTGAAATAAGGCTTCCCTATGCAGATTTAGGCTGTCAGCAGGGCTATCATGAATGACCTTCAAGGCTGATTTAAACACCTATGCCGCTGACATGTTTTTCTAGTCACTACTCAGCTCTTTCAATCATTTAAAGGCTACCCGCCAATTGACCTTGCTTGTGAATAACCTCCCTTTATATTTAAAAATAAAACATTCACTGTAATTTTCCCCTCCATTGGATAAAAATAATGATATCCTTGTGTTCATTGTTCCCCCAGAGTGGACACAGCATTTGCTGAAAGCATCACCTCAGTTGTATGGCTTGATAAAGTCTCACTCCCACACTTTCGAAGGGATTGTCTCCCCACTGAAGCATGTCGGCAGTTGTTACCATATTTTGAGAGCTGCAGCCGCCTTCCGTCTTGCCCAAAATTTAATTGAAAAGGGGCCCCAATGCGAGCGCCTCCATGAAAATGTGAAAAACAAGACGGTCCTCTGTTTTTTATGGATGCTCGCTCTGCGCTGTTCTGCCGGGATGCCCTGTCTTTCCCTCCTTTGGCAGTAAACCTGGTTAGCCTTTTTCCGAAAACAGGTATTAGCAACAATCGACCCACCTGTAAAACAGTATCATTTACTATCCTTGTTGCTCGCGAAGGCCTCACAGTAAAGTCATTTGATTGGAAAAGGTTAAGCTATGTGTGCGCCTTCATTGTGGCAATTGTCTTTGATACTTTGGGTTGATTAACTTCCCCTTCCCGCTAACTGCTTTTAGTATGTAATCCCGCAGGCTTTGTATTCGACTAATCGCTCGGAGCAACACAGGTGGTATAGTTTTACCCTGCTCTGAATTAAAATCCCAAGTCATTTTTGGGAAAGAGATTGTAACTGTGCTCATAGATTGCCCTCATCTTCCAAATGAATGAATTCTGTAGAGGACATTTGTAGAAACAAGTTGATTGCAGTTGGTGACTCTGCTTTATACTTATATGGGGCCTGATACAAACCTCCTTCGGTCGGGATCGTTGTAGTTCAGATGCTGGATCCTACACCCTTAAACACCCCACCATAATCGCACCCCCCTCTGCCACCCTCCTTGCCCCTCCACCTTAGCCAACCCACTACACCCCCTTTAACCAACCCTGTGGTAGGATATGCGAGGGTCGATAAATGGTTGTTGAAAACCCTCATTGGCCCCTCCACCTTAGCCAACCGCCAACACCATCACAACCCCCCCTCTGCCTTACCATGTGATAAGTATATGCTGGGGTTTTAGGTTGTTGAACCCTCATTGGTCCTCCACCTTAACTCAACCCCCACACCCCCTCTAACCACCCTATATAGTATAAGCTATGTTTCATAATGGCTGAACCCCCTCGGTGCTCCGTTCCCATTACCAACCACCCCACAACCCCCTCTGCCAACCATGTGGTAAGTATATGCTAGGGTTTTAGGTTGTGGAACCCTCATGCTGCTCCTCCACCTTGCCAACCGCACCACAACCCCCTCTGCTAACCTTGTGGTAAGGATTTTGAGACCGATTGCTACACCTTCGCATTTTTGCCCTTCCATTTCAGCCGACCCACCACAGTCCCCCTCGGTTGACCATGCCACCACAATCCCTTGCAGCCTCCGTGGTAAAGATATGTTACAGTTTTGGAAAAGTTGCCTAACGCCCCCCATCCCTTTCCCACTGTTGAAACCCCTCTGCAACTCCCTATGCCAACCTGGCTGTTTATCCTGTGCATGTTGATGTCTGGGTTTATCCACATCAGTATGTGAGAACGCAGTGGTTTCTTAAGTTCCAGGAAGTCAGTACACATGTGAGATTATAATATTATATAATTGCCATGCCTTATACGTTGTACATAACCACTAGTAACACTCAATACAGCATTGAAACCTGTGAACAGGTTTTTTCTTCCAGTTCCTCTCTTGACAGAATAATGATCTGACTGTCTGTCTATGACCAAACTCATGACTCTATAGTCGAGCGAGTGGTTGGCACAGTACAGTTGGTAGAGCGTAGACCAGGGTTTGATTCTCGGTCAGGTCCCACCCCAAAGACTTGAAAATGTACCTGTTGCCTTCTCCTGAATGCTCAGCAACAAGGATTGGAACAGGGACAAGCAAGAGGTAGGCAATTTGCAAGTTGCCTTCTGCTTGTGGTTACCCCTACCCCCAAATCAAGGTACCCCGCCAAGAAGCATTGCTATTCCGTGTACCTAGTGAGGGATTCCAAGCTAACGTAGGTGCATGTACCCAGTCTGATCCTTGCTGGCTGTGCCTTGAATATGTTTGATTCTCTGCTCGCCGTATTCCATTGAAAAAACAGGGGGCATGCCATATACAAACTAACAAATGCATATTAACCCTTCTACCTGAAGGAGTGTCAGAGTCTTATGCTGTGTTCCATTTTCCTTGTGAATCTCGTGAAATGCATTCCCCCAGGAAACAGTGAGAAATAGGGAAGTCAAGATGGCGGCCTACATGAGCGAAAGTGAAACACTCCTTATCATTCAACATCTGTCGGAATAAAAAATCTAAGTGTTTTTCATTTGTCCTAGAGTATTCATCAATACAACAAAATCAAGAGAAATATCCAAATTGAACATTTGCTGAAAACTTTCGAAAATCGAAGTTAACATAAATGTTAGACACTCGACTGCACGGGTATTGGTTTGCGTAAAAAGCACCTGATCACCGTGAAAGTCGAGAACAAGCTTATTAACTTCCAGTTAAGTTAAGGAACATGGTGCCCAGTCCCTGATAACGGTTTATCAACGGTAATTGGAACGCGGCATAAGGCACCTTTTTGAGCAAGTATTTTGGTCCCCCACAAGAGGTGTTGAGGTCATAGAGACCCTCTTGAGCAGTTTGGTCCCCTAATTCTCTATTTAAATGGACGGAGCAAGGTGTTTTGTTTTTTAGTGCTGTATGTACCCCAAAATTCAGGAGCCAGTGCTAATGCGCTGATATAGGCTGTCCTTGGTCAGCACCTATCGTTGATTGTCATTCATCCTGGATTCAGCGTGACATCTGTGTTGCCACCTCCTGCGGTGGATCTATGAAATCTGCGACTGGATCACAGAACTTCACATAAGAAGTCCCCCTGTCTCTGGAGGGGGCTCAGTGAGACCAGTGCAATTATGGTGCCTGGGATTGATCTTTTCCATCGCCATGTGACGAGCTGTAACATACAGTTCGATTAGTCAGCTTTTTATATCGCTTGCCTCTTAGCCGTGAACCGGCAAGGAATTTTATTGCCTGCAAGTCAGGAATTTTAATACGTAGCGCTTCGATTGTTTGTGTCATATAGCACGCCGTGACGATTTTGTTTTGTGTGAAATCGTACAAACTTTGTTTGAACCTGTTCAACCCTTTATGACATTCACTAGTGACATTACCATGAGTTTGGATGTATGCCTTTTGTTGTTCCCTTTGATTCAATCATCCATGCAGCCTTTATTCCTGCCTTCTCTTCTAGTCACCAAGAACGTTTCTCTTTCTCCTCTGTAATGTACGGGTGAAACAGCTAGCATTGAAGACTGACGTTTTCGTGGAAAAGGACTCTTATAATAAATCATATTGTTAACTTTTTGCAATCGCCTGCTTCAGGAATTCACCATTCATCTCCAAAAATGAATTATTGAAGTGGTTTCATAAGACTAAGTAACTCTCACAAATGAGGTATCAATATGACATAGCTTTTGATTATATTGATGCTAAAAATCCTTTTGGCGAAAATGGTGCTTTGACTATGATTTTCCTCAACAAAGCTGAAATAACCCTAGTCCTGCATAAAACCCCTAAACATCTCAACAGTTATCCAGGCTGATTTTATTTAGTGTGATGACACTTAACTGGTCTAGTGGGTTGGTCCCCTGGACAGCTGCTCTGTGCCGCTGATCTGTGCCATCAGTGTGGTACACGTTTGGTGATAGGCCTTCGTCAGCTTTTGTCCCACCTTATATGAAGGGTTTGGAGATCTCCGGAGTCCTACATTAACTACTAGTACCACCCATCATATACCCTGAATTACTATCAAGAAGGCAAATTGTTTCTCATTCCCAGACTGGGCCCAGGCCCATTCGAGTTCACCTCCTGCCCGTCTGTCCTGGATAATGAGTTGCGTCAGTCACGTGTGCAGTGGGCCCGAGCAAACCCGGCGGAGGGGTCACTCTATCCGTGAATGGTAACGGGCTGATGTAAGATGCAACGGGAGGAAACGCCGTGACTGGGGTTACCCCGGGATGGTGACGAGGTCTACTATACAGTCCGACAGTCTACACCCGCCAGACGGCCCCTTCACATACACGGCTGTGCCACTCACTCGCCATAGCGTAGTTGTCCCGACATGCCTGTGCAGAATGTAACATTGGATATCCAGTGTAAGTACTTAGTATAGTGAGTGTTTGTACTGGGGTTGTATGTGGTATTGATAGCTACAGGTTTGAAACTGGCGTCTGAGGTTTCCCGCCTTGTATCTGCCTTTCCATTCTATACTCATTTGACATGATATGCGATTAGTGATTTGTATTACAAACACCAGTAGGAATTCCTTTTAATCCAATCAGCTTGCTGCCGATCCGAATATTCACACACTATTGGCTGTGGTTTGAATGGACAGAGCCCAATGGTCAATGACACAGTAGATTAGCAATTTTGCAATATAGGGCTATTATATGTTCTCAATTCCCATGCACTGCTATTGATCGACAGCTACGTCATGTGAGTTATATCAGGAGAAACCCAATTTTCAGGATTTTTCAAACGAAACTCTGGGTCAGACGATATTATATTATGAATCATGTTGAGTATAGCCCCCCTCCCCATGGTTTAGAATGGCTATTGCATAACGTCTGCTTTTGCAGGCTAGGTGCTGATAGTACGGATGACAGAGTCCAGCACTCCAGTCTGCTCCATGGCAAAACAGAATAGGCATACAGAGCATTATCAATTTGGAGAGCTCACCCAAAAAATTTGTCCAAATTTCAACAGTTTGCTAATTTCCTTCATATTATGAACATAGAATATATAGGAAAACTTGCACTGCGCACTGCACTCGTTTAGAGCCATTACATTAATAGATGGGCCAGCACTTGGCAAGAAAATAAAAAATAAATTATACTTTCTTCATCTATTTTCTTCTATCCTTTGGCTGAATTTCATATTTCCTACCTAAATGTTTCTTCTCTTGTCTTGTCGCTACAGGACCGGATAACTTTAACATGCTGTGAAAAGTCACGATGTAAATTCCTGTTCATTTTCCTTCTCAAGATGAACCAATCATCAGCAGTATCCCCCCTGACCCAGATTCGAAACATCCGCATTGGGTCGGAAGTGGTGATCACTTGCGTCGCGGAGGCCAACCCCCTGACGGCAGAGACCGTGAGATGGGAGATCCAAGAACCTGGCTCCCCGACATGGCTGCCATACAACATCACTGCTGGCGGGTGTGATGGTGGCGACCGCCAATGCAACTTTACCCTTGAGCAGCGTAGAGATCGCGGATGCGGGAGCGTACCGATGCGTGGCTGATAATGGCATCGGTCAAGCTGTTCAGAGTGACCCGGTCAGAGTGGACCCATCATGTGTGAGTATAATTGTGTGAATTGAGTGAATTTTTTCCATGGTGATTCCACCCACCTTGATTCTCTTCGAGCTATGGATCCAACTCAATAGTATGGGGATTAGGAATCTAGCGCTATATTTTACTTATTGTCAGTGTCTCAGCTTATCCCAGGTCCTCATATACTACTCTCCAAGGTTGACATAAGGGGGCCAGGAGACCAGGGGTTACTCTTCAAAAGAAATAGTCCTGGTTATGTATTTGGCATGAGACCAGGGGTTGGGTTATTTGGACAGACCCTGGAGCATAGAGAACTTTCTCGTCTTCTGCATTGGGAGACAGGCCCAACAACCCCAGAGCCTATACCCTGGCTCACATGTAGTATACAAACCCTAGAGTGTTAGTCTGCTCTCAAAACATTGAAATAGTGCATGCTGTGTCTGTTAAGTCATTAGGAGCTAATAGCCCTGGGTCCTCGCTTATTGTGAACCCTGACTTTCTCATTCCATCCCACTCGATGTGCTTCACATTTGTTTAATACTCTGCCAAAACCCTCTGGAGTCGTTTGAAGTTTGTATGTGTGCTTGTGCTGTTCTATCAAACCTCACCTTAGTCAATTTGCCCGGGGAGGCTCCTCTGTCTCAGAAGACTCTGAATAATTGTCTGGCTTATAATGTCTCCGAATTGTTAGTTAGAAATCAGTTTGTCAGATAATATTTAGCATACACATCATGTGTTAATACAGTGGGTTTTACATTGCTCAGAAGGGAATGCAGACCCATCTACGATCCTCCCTGAGACTCCAGTGGGATTTGTTTGCCGCTCATAAATTTGCAATATGCTTATCTCAGAGTACAAAATACTGAAATAGGCCCGAGTGAGACCATAGGGGAGAGAATCTTCTCATATATTAAAATAGAGATAAGGAAAAGCAATCAGTTTCCTCCTCCTTGTGTGAGTATACTGTTTATTCATTATATTCCCGCAACACTTCAAGTGTTCAGGATATTATGGTTTCGTGGTGTGGCCGCCCGTCTCTTCATGCCGCCGCCGAAACTTTAGGCGGTAGCCGCAATAACTCTTTATGGCTTTATCCGATCGATCTGCCAACTTGGCACACATGTCCGTCCTTGGCAAAATCCTCGAATGAGTTTGCAAGTGGCATCACGCATGTCCTGCCTTGCCTTCTATTTTGCAGGTTTCAACCTAAAAAACAGAGTTGGTCCGATTTACATGAAACTTGGTGGGGGGACAAAAAATGGTCAACGGAGGTAAAAGTTTGCATTTATAATTTTTCTAATTTAGCATAGATTTTTTTAAATTCGTCAGATTCGAACGAAATTGGGAGAATGTGATCTACAGTTGGTCTTGAACAACAGGTAGGGCGTTTCAAAGTCAACAGAGAGTCAATGGACATAAATGGCCGTCAAAAAGGGCTTTCTTCAAATGAGGTCCCCGAAGGGCCATTTCTGCGGGCATATACACGTCGGCAGTTTACACGCTGCAGATGTCTAGTTATATTTGTATTGCCTGATATGTGGAGAAAGTACCAATTAAAAAATTTAGGCATATTCAATGAGATCCCCCAGTTATGAATGTGAATATGTGAACTACGTAGCCATCGGGAAGTTTCAGGACAAGCCTTTGGTTAGCTGGGATTGTCAAACTAAAGGGGACAGAGTGAGCGGTGGAAAGCCAGCCCCATCTATCGTGTGATGACACCAATCAGCGCAAAATGTGGGCCCTGAGTTAGAGCATGGGACCCTCAGAGATCATAATTGAGTTGAACCACATTGTTGCATACAATGAAGCACCTTAGGTTATCGAACACCACCTCAAGGACCGGTGGTCAAACTGCTCTGTACCAGCTTGAATTACCCGACGACGACGGCAACGCCCGTCAGTGCCCTTGCCAATTTGCCGGTGATGCCCTCACATTTCAGGCTTCACGATGGCAGTGACTGCCGTGACCTAATTGCTCATTGCCGTCGGTGCCTCCCCTCTTCAAAACTAGAGATAAGACCCTACAGCAACTTCTGAAAGTTCCATTGAATCATCAGCCCATTACATGTAAAAGTGTCATTAATTTCCGCATTTCATTTACTTCCTTCTTCTGCATTTGGAATTAGTCCTTTCATTCAATGTATGTTTTTTGGCACCAGACATCCGTATATCTGTGTATGTCCAATGGTACCAAGTAATATTGCGTAGTGAAAGTAAAAACTTGACTGACGTACCAACCATGGAGCTATTATATGTAACCGCAACCGTACTGTACAATTCTCGCGTAGGCCTATCGCATCTGCTCCTCATCGCACATTAACGGAATTCATCCTCCACCATCTGTACTTACATTTCTGTCGAGGAATTAGGTATGTGGATAATAGATAAAGTCAAGTTCATAATTAACGTTAACCCAGGCCTTGCCGCCCCGCGCTGCCCACAACCACTTACATGATAATTAAACTGCAGTACTGAATGCACCGCGACGGCCTACGTAAGTCACATAATTGTACATTCACTTCTGGAGGATCCTGCCATTTTGAAATGTACCACGGCAAATTTTTACATTGCCCTCCGAAAATTGCCTTTCCCCTTTCAACTTTTAATTTGAGGCCTGCTCTGTACCCTTCATCTAACCTTTGAAATGTACCCTTCCATGGTGGCTGGGCTCCACAGACTTTTTTCCTGTTTTAGGGGGGTGGGGAAACCGTGATTTTTGCGGGGGCACTCAGGGAATTTGTGAACTTAGTTGGTGACTGAGACCTGTCTAGGAAAGGGGGTCCGAAGCGAGCGGCAATTTTTTTTTTTTGTTGCAGCTTTTGATTACCTAAACACTTCCATGTTGTCATCAGTAACAAGCCACATAGATGATCGTATTGCGTGTGACACTTCATTAGCAAGTCATATCCGTAGAGGTGCTATGGCACGCATTTCCTTTCACACTGCAGAAAAAGGCACTGTCTTTTGGCACCAGGAAATATTTATTACTTATTATTATTTAGATCCGCTGATGAACACTGGCAATGGGGGTTCACAAGTACACTGTGAAGGCTTGTAGGGTCTATGTGCTAGGCTATTTTATGGTAACATCTTCATTTCCCAAACACGTTGTTTTGCTGTTTTCCATATACCTTGATATGTAGGTCATTCTAATGGCTCCTGGTTCCATCAATAGCACAGACTATATCCTGCCGATAGGTGTTCAACTTTCCATCTGAACGTCATTGTGTGTTTCCTGTATTCTTCCAGTAACCAGCCCAACTTTGATGGCACATCCTTCAAGTAGGATATTTCCTCCCTTCGTTCTTCCAACTTGACCAATATTTTGTTATCCCACTGAAGTAGCAGAAGATTTTAATCTGGCATCTCTCCCCGGGACATGTAATTTTTCGGGACTAATGCTCCTGTTGTATGGCGTATAATTCTGGCTTGTGCTATTGAGATGCGGGCGTGTGCCTGACCTAATTTCAGTATTCCTTGGTGCTGTAAGCCAAGGCATGCCAGTTTCTGTCTATCCATAGGGAAACGGGGACTGTGCTTGCACGGATTATTGCCAGCTGAAGGATACTTCATGGCTGGAACAAAATTGTCTTCTGACTATTTTGGTTCAGTGAAAGGGGGGGGGGTGGGGGGGGGGGGGAGGTGATCAGTGAAATTCATGAAGAAACCATTTTTTGGCAGACTACACCCTAACTACAGTCTCTATTTCCGTCCTATACGCCCTCCAGCAGTGCTTCTCTTGGACAGGGACCTGTATTGTGGATCCGTGCAATGGCTCACTCAGATGATCAGCTCACATCCAGCAATGATACAGATGGGTCCTGCCGCTCCTGTTTCCCTGGAAATGAGATTTAGTTGATAAATGGCGAGTTTCACCCGCAAATGTGTACCTTTGGTGTACTAAATAAACCTGGGAGCGGGGATCAATCTTCAACCTTCCAACAAATCGAACATCTGTGGGAAGTGGATTTAAAAGTAGAAATTTACTTGATCTGCATGGAAAATACTGAGCTTTGCACATTTTCGTCACACGTGTTGTCCTCATGTGTAAGTTCAGACGAGGAAATAAAAATATACTGGCTAGCGTAAATATTCCAATGTTTTGGGATTCAATTCATGGTTGGGATTTTCCTTCATTGTGTTAGGGAACAGTATAGTCCTAAATGATTTTCAACAACGACATGTTGCATGAGACATTAAGTCTGCAGAATTCCACTTACGAAAACATGGTTCATGCATCATGAATGGCATGCAGCCCACTGATTATGGTGTTGGGAGGTGGTGCAGGAGGGAGGGAAGCGGGGGAAAGGGTAGTAGGACCCATCGCGATGCTCCTCCGCAAGGCGGGGCAGCCAAATGGTCAACTGTTTGATGGCTTCCCGCTCATCATGTAGTATTGATGGCTTGTAGAACAGAATTCATGCAAATTTTTGCGATTGCTCGAGTCATTCATTGAATGACGAGTCCATGCGTACGGGGTTGGTTAGCCTCATTTTCTTAGAGCCCCATGTGTTAATGTGTAACTAAATGTGGAACTAAGTATGGTGACCAACCCCCCCAGGCCAACCCAGGACTCTTCTATGCGGAGGGTGTCATCCAAATGGCGCAATCGTAGAGGAATTTATTTGACCAAGAGCACCTCCTAGATTACTGGGGTACGGCACTTCCATGACTTTTAACAAGAAAGAAAACCGGTGGAGACAGGGGAAACTGGGTTACTGGTTACTGCCCTACTTAGACTAGGCCAACTGCTCTATAGGGGTTCACCAATCCCCTGGGGGGGTGACACTAAAATCTGCAAGGACCAAGAATAGACCATGGCCATTGGTTGATAGGCCCCTGGTCTAATAATTTCTGGAAAAAAAGAAGCTATATTTAGCTCGTGAAAAGCCGACTTGCAAAGTTTTCGTTCATTGGGCAGCAGGCGACCCACAATTACTTTGGTATATTACTGTCTGACCTTTGTGCATTTTGTACTCCTTTAACATCCGTTCTCAGCATTCCTGATGAATGTTTACACTGCTGAAAGATCGAAAAGTCAACAGGGGGTCTTTTGTTACACCGCCTGGAGGGCCATAAAAAGTTGTAAATTCACACCAAGAGTTGTAGCAAAACCTCTGTCCCAATCAAAGGACCCACGGATCTGGGGTTTAATGCGTTCCCACTCTTCTGAGCCAAGGACGGTCTGCAAGTGCACGCAAGCACTGGCTGTAACTTCAGCCATGTGTTTATCACCCAAACAGGGGTGCTTGCTGTTTTGATATGTTGTCGTAATGTCAGAGGCCATGTTTTCCCTGATCTATTAATTGGTACCAGTCAATTGGGTGAGGGGGGCGGGAGGGTTGGTCAGTGTATGTATTAGGGTGAGGATGTGAAGTGTTCAAACATTGTAAGCTCGAAATTTGGGTCACTCAAATCTTTCTCGAGCTAGAAGTGAAGGGGCCAGCCAGAGCATCAACATGCTCTCCGTCTGTTCATCTGTTTGTACGTTTGTGCATAGCATTTCATATGTGATGATGCTATTAGAGCGCACTGATAGTGGGGTTGCACTAAGCTGGACGATCATGATATGGGGAAGCGGAGGGCCGGGGAGCAGACAACAATTATTTCTGCCCAAATCTCAATGTGACTTAAGAATCCTTGTAGTGACGAGAAAAAACCATAACACATGAGCATAAAGGCTTAGCTCAATAGTTATACTGACCAATATATGACTATTTGTATCTCTTCAGGCCTAAAAAGCTTCATGGGATTGCCTTTGACCTTCTCTCCCTATGCTCTTCGTTATATCAAAAGTTTGGTTTTTGGTTGAGTTGACCATGGGGGCCGACTAGAATGATTCCTGCATCCATACATCACTTTTCACGCAGCGTTTGGAGACTTTTGGACGAACAGTTGTGTACTACTTCTAGTCCTTTCCACTCCTGTCTATGCTTTAATTTATTGTTGTTGTATGTTGTTAAACTGTTCTTGTATTATATAAATACTCTGTATATCTGATTAGATTGAAGATAAACTTAAAACTTGATTCTGCTTTGCACCATCTGCAACCATCTGCAAGTCGTTTTAATAAAAATATTGGAACTGCTGAATCTCTGCCTATAGACTGCAGATACTCCCTGCCTGTAATTTTCAATTACCACCTTGTGCCCCTTGTAGGGGGTATTGTGAGAGGGTTTCAAATGATGTCGTAAACGGACTGTCAAACTGGTCACCTCCTGAACAACCAAGTAGAGGGCGCTGCTGTTTAGATACTAATTTGATCACTGAACTATTGAGTGTCTTCTCGCACAAGGGAAATGTGTATGAAAAATTTATTCACACCTCGCAGTAGTAATTCTTCGGCACAAGGGAGGATGCGCAAAGTAATCCGTGAATTGCCAACGGAATGACTTCATGGAGCCCGAATAAAATATATAAAAACCTTAGTCCGAAGTAAAAAAACAATATTTTGCATTGTCACTAATAAGGGGATGATATGTGTAGGAAGGCCTGATTTTAATTAGTCTATAATCCTGAGTGACATTTTGGTTGTAGGGTCATTGAGAGGGATACTGGGCCTTCCTCTGGTAATTGAAAGTTGGAATGTTGAAGTGTGAAAAAAATCTGTGAGTTGAATGTTGTCGCACCACGGTATGCTATATGTAAGGTGTGAACTAATATCTCGAGTATGAAAATGGGCTTCATTACCATAGCGCTCGCTTGGTACACGGTAATTGGAAGGAGAAGCTTGGGCAAGCTATCGGGAGCAGGTTTTTTTTTTGTGGGGGGGGGTCGGGGTGGTGGGGGAGGCCAACACACAAAAATGCTATAAATATTCTCCCCAGAGTTCTTGAAACGGTTGGGATCTTTCATCTCAAGAGACTTCATAGCATCTTTCGAGCCAGGGTCATGGTGAAAGTATTATTCAGATCTGTCTACATTTCAATCACCATAGTTAGTGCTATACATCTCCTTCTAGAATGAGGATAAACTGCAACATAGTTGCTATGTTGTAACGCATTTCCAAGCATATTGAGTAATATGTTCCTGATGCTCAACATCATATTTCTGGTGATTTTGAAATAAGCATTGCCTGTCGTGTCCACCTCGCCAAATATGACTCCTGTTGTGGACAAAAATAAATGGCTGATCCAATTCAAGACAAGGAGTAGAAGACGGAGTAGGAGGGAGACAAATTATTTCAGGTTGGCCACCCATGTGGTTCATGACAGTTTAAGTTGATATTTCTGTGAATTATATTACCTGAGACACATATATGAGGAATATAGTACATGTGACTTAGAGCTATAGTGTAAACCTGGGTCGATGAACTTTCAGACACGATTCAAAGGTACATTTCCAGTGTAGTTGGTCAGCCCATATCACTGACTAGAGACTTCTATGCCAGTGCCCGGGATTGGTTTGTCCCGTTATTTGATCATCTCGTAAGTACACGGTACCAGACTCTAATATTACGTCGTTATCCTATGTTCTACTATGGAGCCTGGAAGTGTGTCTATCTTTTACAGTTAAGCGTACTTCAGAAACGCGCAGTGCGTCATATTGCCAATACAGAACCACGTGAGCATACCAGCCAGCTATTTGGAAAGTAACTTATTGAAGTTTACTCATTATTATTATAAATTTAAGTCGCTTGTTTCAGTCACAAAGCTTGGAATACACTACTACCTTATGTATTTAACGATTTTGTTCTTAGCAATACCCATATTCATTCATTAGACCCAGGCTTATTAAACAGGATATCAACTCAACTTTCCGCAGTAATTTTGGAGCATTTAGCTTACGTAACCTGCGACTATTAAAATGTGGATTCCCTACCACATCTCTGAGGCTTCTCCTTCTCTTGCTTGCCGGCTTTAAGAAAAAATTGAAGGATTACATCAGCGCCTACTAGATTAAAATATACAATTGAATTATCTGACATGACATCATTAATTATTTGTTTTTTTTTTTCCTTTTCTTCTTTAAATACCATGTTGTTATTATGTAATTTTTCCTGTATCTATGGGAGTACACACCTTGTTAAAGCCTTGTGTATGGCTTTTTATGTGAACTCTCATCGCCTTTTGTTCATATATGCACACTCTTGGTTTCCCTTGGTACTTTCTTTTAGAGTAATTATTCAATCTATTAACATGTAATATGTCAGTTTGCGTAACACCAATGATTAAATGAAATGAAATGCAATCTCCTTCGAGCAGTATGAACAGAAGTATAGTAACAAGTAAATATTCATAATCGAGGCAAAAGAGAAAGAAGTGTAGCGGAAACGCTTTATGTGACCTTTAGGACACACTCCCTGCCAAAAATCACAGCCTCAAACAAACAAGATGACAGAATAGGTTTAACATTAATAGATTTGACATCACCGCTCCGTGTTATGAATGTTCGTCACTGTGGGAAAATGAATCTCCATTGGCATCACATGGTAATAGCCTATCCATGTTGCAAGTGCACATGGTCGCCACTGGGGTATTTCAACGGCATAGACAAAATTTCCCCCATGGTCGTTACCTTTAACAGCTTATTTTGCAAACACTTGCCACTGCTCTGAAACGAACCGATTCATCCCATGTTTCATTATGTCATTGTGGATAGTTGAGGAACATCCGTGGAGATTTGTTGTTGGTAAAATGAGTCATTTCCGAGGATCATTTGGCAAGGTCAATTGCCAGCGGACCATTATGACCTTTGACGACCATATATTTATTACTGAATACTGTAAGGTGTGAACCGCTTTCATACTTTGCCGTACTTTCCATTCATCTGGAAGTTCATCTCCCTTGAGGCCAGTAATCTTGGATAATGAGTTTACTTGATGCTTGCTTAACCTACAACATTTCGAAATAAATTCCAGCCGATAGAATACTACGTGCGTGAACTGGCCAACCTGCTATATTTCCGCTAGTCCTCGAGCACTGGATGTACTCTAATACAAAGTCAATGCCATCATTCAACTGTTGTGGAGTCCTATTGGCAGCTCACATGCACCCCCTCCCCGCACGGTTCTCTCATCCATACCCTTCCAGTACTATTTGAAGTAACTCATCAAGGCAACATGCTGGATTATCCAAATAAGGCATGTGGGGTTTTGTATATCCCCTTTTTTTTTCATCTGGTTTGAGATTTCGAAGAACACACTGTTACATGACATCATTGGACTTTAGTAATCAAATCAAGATAGAACGTCAGAATGTTAGTTAAGTGTTAATTTTGTTTATATCTCCTCTCCTAGACATATCCCTATCATAGAATTCGGTCCCGACACTATTCGCACCAGGAGGTGCGAAAGAAGGCACTTGTCTGCCAGCGTGGCAACCCCACCTCCCCGTCACTGGTACAAAACGCCACCCCGCTTCCGGATGGAAACGGACCCCGGCAAGCCCAGTCGTCTCGGAGCTCGTCGAGTCCTGAGAATAGCTTCAACGGTTTCCTCGTCAGGGGAGCTGACTTCTTTACGTCAGGCTGAAAACCCCTTGCATTTACTACTGTAATGCAACCACTCCTACGATCGGTATTGCTGAGATATGTTTGAATGGGAAACAAGTAATAACGCCGAGACTCTGCATAACTCAAAGAAAAATATGTTGGTGATAACGGGAAATATACTCTTCCGCCTCTACTCCTGTATCCAACCTCTATGGACTGGCTTTGCTGCGGTTAAGAGGTAAATAGTGAAAAAAATATATAATTTATATATATATATATATATATATAATATATATAGATATAGATATATATATCTAATATATATATAGATATATATATTTCTATTACCCTCGTTTGAGGTATGAAGAAAAAGAAAGAAAAAAATCTAAACAGAGGGTGAGAAAAAATGACGAAAAGAAAAGAAACCAAAAATGAAATAACACTTTGTCTCCTAACTGCCATGTTGAGGATATTCTCATCTTCTCCTAATATACAATGGGAAGAAGGAACAAAACAATGAATGGCATATTAGAGATTTAGAATCTCCAAGTCCATCCTCGGAGAGCTATTACCGCTCTCAATTTTTCCAATAAAAATGTTTGTGACATTTGTATTCGTTCTGGTCGAACACCACACACATACGTTCATCCCATTATAAAATTGCTGACAAACCCAAAATCATACAGCGGGCACAAAGAATTTGAGCACAACATAAGTGCGCACTTCCTATGAAATTACACCACATGATCCGATCACATACCAGCCAAAAATGGGCCTGAATAAACTGAACTGTGTATAATTAAAAATGCAATGTTATTGGGGCGTCAAAGTGGTTGTGGCATCTAATCATCCAAGAAGAACTTAATCAGGTGCAAACGTAAAGAATGTTGGCAAAAACAATGGATGTGCTATTAGTATGGCGTGCAGAGCTTTCTATTGAAATAAATTTATGTTTATGCACAATATAATAATATAATTATATATATAATATATATATAGATATCTAAACGTTACTTGCTTTCTGATTTTGTTGTTTTCACTAACCCCTCCTCTAATGGGCTAAAAGCCTCCAGTCTTAACTCTCAAACATTCGCTACCATGATGGAGTGGCCGTGTTGTTCGCAATTAAACTGCTCAATTTAGAGTCATTGCACTCCAAAACTAAAAACAAGTTTTTAAGAGTGTCTTGTTGGGCATCTGCAGCTACAAAAACAAACATTAAGGAGACTGGCAAACTCCCATTGCACACTTTTAGCAATTTTGTTGTGTAATTAATAGCACCAGGCAGTAAACGTTTTGCATGATTCGATTGATGCACTTGCTGAGTGCGGAAGGACGCAAAATAAGCTATTAGGACAATTTGCTTTCGTTCAGGTGCAGAATGCTGGTGTACTGAGGCGTGCAGAGTTTGCAGTGGGATTATGCGATGTCTAGTGACAGGGGTCTGGAATATAGGCGTAATTCTGTTCATTTGCAGCTGCAAATTGCAGCATGACTGCTTTCATTAAAAACTGGGATCTCAAATGCTGGTTGCAAATGGCCATTCGACAACAGTTTGATTTTTTCAGCGTTCTCAAAATTACTGTCCGTGGCTGCGATGACCTCTTCGATCTTATTCTAATGGTACCAATAATTGGGGCCACTGTCTCAAGATTTGTGGTAAACATTGCAGATTGGACATTGAGAACTATTTCATTTTGCATAGAGTGATTAATGAGTACAATAGCCTCCCTGCAGATGTTGTTTGGTCTAAGAGTGTTAAAGAACAGTCTTGACTTGTTTTTCCATCACTCAGATTGTTAGATAGTTCTGTTGTTCTCTACTGAAACACTGTTTCTGTGCATGGAGTTACATGTCCCTTTCACAAACATTATCACAAACATTGAGGGACCACGCAGGCTTGGTTAAACAAGGTTGTAATTGTGGAGATTGAAACTGTATCTATAGGTCCAAACCCCCATTCAATACGATGTTCCTATGTGGAGTTATTAGCCTTCAAAGTTTGAGCCATGAGGCAGATACCTGGGGAGAATCCCCAATTTCACCCATAACGCAGATGTCACACATGGACAACCAGGAAATTATGTAGGTATTTATTGTGTCATTTTGTTGAATAAGTCAACATTTAAAAGAAGTTCCGTTGTCTTTCTCACACCAAGTAATATCAACACCTACCGACCATACAGCTTCTCCCCATAGACTAAATGTTTTTCAACTTGGATGAATGTTTTGAATTTCAACAGAAAACAAAGAATGTTTGCAGGGTTGTGCAAGTATGACATCAAATATTATTGCATGATGGGAATGCATTTCGAACTTGACGCAATACACATGCTTCACAATACACAAACTTCAAATGACTAATAAAACTCTGTACTGAAAGTCCTATGAACTTGCGGTTTGGACTGACGCATTTAGTTTCTATCCAGCTATTAAATTAGCCCCTGAATAAATCATCCTGCAGTTGCCCTCTAAGGATAGTAAACACGAATGTCTCCGTTTGCATGCGATCTCACATACATATACACACTCTTCACTTGTACACCACAACAACACACTAACACATCATCAACACCCACACAATAAGTTACTCTTACCCCGGACCGCTCCAACGACCCACCTCCCAGCTATCTTCTCTATTTCATCTTCAGGTGTCCCGGAAACCCCTACAAACCTCCGAGAGGTCAGGAGACTGACGACATCAAGCGGCTGTCTTCTTATGGGACGCCAGTGGAAGAGGACGGTGGTGAGACTCAGTACTTTTGACGTCTCATCTGCCCGGTCCTTCATCCTCAGGGTAAGGACCTACGGCTCACCGAGGCTAATTACACTGCTGTCGGCCTGGCCCCGTATACAAAGTACCGCATAGTCGTATACAGCCACAACGCAGTCGGATACAGCAGTCGTCGTTTTATAGGGAGGGATACATTACGTGATTAATTCTGTACGGTCGGGTTCAGGCCCTAAGCTGTTGGTCTTAGCAGTCATTGTTAAATATGGAGGGAATCATTAATCAATTTTGTGATATCCCTCAACACAGACCCTTTCTTCATGTCACATTTTTTCTGCAATGCTGCAAATTATAGGAGGATTTACTGTTATTTTGACACTATCATAATGTCTCACTCTGTGTAAGCAATTGACAATTGAGCTTTTTTTTAGTGTGAATTTTTCATCTTGATAATGACGCAGATGAGATTTGAAAATTAACAGGAATAGATGCTTCAAAATTTTCATTCTATGGGTATGTAGTGGTCGTGAATGGCGAGGCATTACATAACGCATTCGGCTTTTGTTAATTAAGCAGTCTTTTTTCAGAATTTTTTGGGGCGGCTGCTTATTTGCAGCCATATTTTGATAGTCTCTCACTATTTACAAGATGTTTGGAGATTGCAAGGAAGAAATATTTCACATTTCAGGGATTCCCCCTGAGGTCCTACACCTACAGGGATGGCTCCTTTGTTCCGAGTATATTGTTTCCGGTGCCTCATTAACTTTTGTCAACTTTCACAATACCTGCAACAAATTCATTATATTAATTTGTCAGGGGAGCTAGGACAATAATTTGCCATTGTGTAAGCAGTTGTTCAAAAATGCATTAATTAAATAGTGGTTTTCACAACATGTTCTTCCACCTCCGAGAGATCCTTATATTGAAGGTGCAGCCACTGGAGCAAGGGGCCTTGGCTCCTAATCTCTATGGGGGCTTCATACCCTTTTGGCCCACACAAAAAAAATGTTTGCGCTGTTGCTTTGGATCCCCCCAACTTGCAGAGAACCTCCCAACATTTAATATGTGGCCGCATCCTTGTCATATATCAGCATTTTTCAACAAATCTTTTGAACAGACACAATTGTGTCACTTTCACAAAAAAAGATTCTTCAATGTGGTGACCTTGTTACCTTTTCAGTGGCATACCATGATCACTGAACCTGGATCCTTTGGCTACACTTGGAGTTCAGCATCATTGTGCCTGTTTATCATCGAATTGTGATGTCTCGTATCTATGCAAACACCGACAGTATCACGGCATAATAGTGCATGAATGCACCAAGATTTTAATCAGCCCTAATTGTTCCATTGATACCCCCTAGGAGGTCTTTCACCTACCCTGCCTTCAAGAATGCTGGCAAAGAGCTGGGATTGACCCTGTCAACCAAATGATCACTAAGAACAGTGAACTATAAACCTGTGGAGGCCATGTGAATTATATCAGAGAGAAAACATACTTTAATTTGTTGGTAATCTGTGTTTTATATTAATTCCCCTTTCCTTTCCATTATTTTGCAGCATTGTCTCCAGCTAAAGAAGGTCAGTTTTATGGTTTGGAAAGGAAGATGGGTGTCTAATCAACCCCCCCCCCCCCCATCTCATAAGTCCCCTGTCTCTTCGGTCCCCTCACTCATGCCTCCTCTGGGCCAGCGATCAGGCGGACGCCGGTCCCCCCTTCACTTCCAATCCGGTCATGAAAGAGAGGGGAAAACTGGGAGGGGATAGAGTTAAGAGATAGTAAAAACAACGAGTCAGAATGGAAAATAAACGGATATTAATACCTGGGAAAGTAATGATCCATTGGCCAAATAAGCAGTTAGAGAAGATCATGTTCGCATTATCCCTTGCTTCCTTGCTGCATGCCTATTTGGTATGGTTAGGCTGCCGCTCCCCCCCCAAACTTCTCCCTGATCAAGCCAGTGCTATGCCGAAACTCTTGGTCGTTTTCTGGAATCTGAGACAAATGTCAATATTCCTTCAGCTGAGCCTGTTCAGAGAGTCATTCCATCTATTTCCTGATCTTCATGCAGGTTTGGATATAACCTCAACTCGGTAACGGTGGGGTATGATATCCCAGAACCCCGGGAGTTTTTAACATCGAAGCGCTATACCTGTACCGGTGGAGTGAACTTGCCCCCGACCTGCTGGGAGGAGCAGCTCCTGCCCTGCTTGATGGAGGACGCCAAGGTCACCATACCAAAAGACCTGCCACAGTCCAGCATACGGGTCAAGTCCTGTATACCAGACACGGACCTGTGCGCGGTGTAGAACCTATAGCATGTAAGTGTGTGCACAGGGCTGAGAGTGCTGGTAGGAGAGGAGGGAGGAGGGGGTGCCTTGGGGGAAAGGAATGGGCGGTGGGTGATGCTTTCCTGCTTGATGGTGCCACAGTCATGATGACTTGCTACAGTCTTGCATAAAACCATGTCCATGTATACCAGACACTGACATGTGCAGCGGCGAAATACCCTAAATGTGTGCACAGGGCTGAGAGTGCTAGTAGGTGCCAGGGCGGAAGGGGGGGGGGGGGGGGGGGATAGCATGTGCACAGGGCTGAGAGTGCTAGTAGGTGCCAGGGCGGAAGGGGGGGGGGGGATAAGTGTGTGCACAGGGCTGAGAGTGCTGTTAGGAGAGGAGGGGGAGAGGAGGGGATGGTGGTTGGAGCTTTCCTGTATGTTGGGAGATGCCACGGTCATGGTACCCGAAGACCCACCACAGTCTAGCATATGAGTTGTCAGTTTAATACAACATTTCCTTCAGTGACGTTGGCAGACTACTCCAGATATTCAGCTCTCTGTTATGTGAAGGCTAATCTACAATATGAAATCTTACAACCACCAGTTTGTCTTATATGAAAAATGCTATCCTTTTCACAAATAGATTTGCAACAGAGGTAGGTGGAAATTGTAAAATGGTTAAAATCTATGGAAACCAGGCAGCAATATTAATTTTTTCTAGCTGATGTGTAAGACAGGTTGTAAATTCCTGCAGCATGATAAATTGTGAAACGCTGGGTGCATCAAACCAGTAATTAGCATTTTTTTTTAAATCGATTTTTGGGCCCATAGATTGCTACCATCACTTATGACACATTATAAAGTGATGTGGTTGACTACAATATATCTTGTCAATTGTCACGCTTATAAATAGAGCAGATAAAAGAGGGCAAGGAACTCTAAATTAAAGTCAACAACTAGTCTGTTACAGAGGTCATTTCTCCAATAATTACAGTTTCAGAAGGCCTTGAAAGGTCAAGGAGAATTCCACAATTCCAGTCAGTTTATGCCTCTCAAAAGACAATGAGATTTGATCATTAGAGTTAATAAGGGCAGGTTTTAATACATTGAATCATTGTTACAATAAGAGTTCACAATGCTTAGAACTAATTTTCAAGGATCTTTTTTTTGTTTATATACATAGGGGCAACACATGCTATTTAAAGACTATTATGCATAACAAAAGATTACCAGAGTAGGCTCTTACCAGCTGCAAAAAGTCATCAACATATCATAGCATTGATCATTTCCCTGCATTTATAGTGGCAGGTCATGCAAACTGAACATCATGGTGTGTAGTGCCATAATATCAAGTGAGTATGTAGCGCTATCTAACGTTGTTTCTGCAATCTCAAAGCGCTTGTCAGATATTACCTCTACCCTGTTGACAAACCTGTATGCTCTCCGTCGATTCCCAAGAGTAAGTGCTTGTCATAAGAGGCTTAGGTTGTGACTCATATTCCTAACAGGTACCATTCATCATCTGGTGTTGGAGATGAAGTTGCCCACACCATAAAACCTGATTTGTTCGCAGGATTCAACTCGCAATCTCTCGATCTGCGGTCTGGAGCTTTACCAAACCGACTGAGCTAATACGATCTCTGATCAAAGGGCCGGGTTTAGCACGTAGGTGTTGGTGTTGGCCAGGTTCAGCATGTCGGTTTGTGTGTGTGCTTGATTGGGGGAGAGCAAGGGGTATCATTACCCGCTGCTTCCGTAGAGAAGTCGGCATCATACGGTTCAAGTTGTTGCTCAGTGACAATTCACAAATTGGTGCTCCATGGTGTTTGTGGGGCTGCCTGCGTGAGCGGGGTTGCTTCCCTCTAATGTGTAATGATGACTTCTCATACCAAATCACTCAAGTGTTTCACAGTTCATCCTGAACAGGTGGATTCTGCCCCCCCTCTCGGGTTTTTTTTATTTGTAGGTGGCTCTCATATCAGGTTCACCTCAGTAAATCCTCCTGTGCCATAAAAACCTCCACTGTGGCCAGGTGAGGGTGTTTATTGTCCGGCCAGCCATCAGGATCTCAACCGCGAGTAGTTGGCACATCCATGACTCATGTTTACACAGACCAATGTCCGTAAAGATCCAACGAGGTTCTATGCTGCTTTCCCTCCCGGCTCTCGCTCACGCTAAATTAACCCACTTCGATCGGAAGGGGGGGGGATGATTTCACAGGGAAGTCAATCTAGTTTGTCAAACATTAGAGCATTTAATTCACTCTGTAGATGGAGATTGAAAGCTGGGCAGCGATGAGTAAAATGTCACATTTTGTCAGCTTCCTCTTGCATTTACGATGCTTGTCACTCGGGGGACTGATCGACGATTAGCAGTAAACAGTGCATAGGGCATATGATAACTTTCTTGAGTTGGCAGAGTCATCTCTGCTACTGGATGACCCAAGAGAAAAATAGAAGAAGTACTGCTACCTTGTTTTTGTGCTTGATGTGTTATGATACCAATTACTTCTCCCTCCAAACAGTGGCTGTTATCAGTGAAGAATCCCCCACCAAGTGATAATCATCATCATCGCCGTTGCGTCAGTGGGTGTCTAATATGCCTGTTCATCTGTGCGGTGTTTCTGCTGGCTCGAAGGAAACCACACACAAAACATTACACAACGGGAAACCATCTAGAATGAAAAAAATAGGTAAGAAACCCTTAGACTTGTCAAATGTGACCACTCCCCCCCCCCCCCCCCCCCCCGAGGCATTATCCTGGGATCTGGGTGCTAGCAATATGAAGGGCGAGTGGGATGCTAGGGTGCCCTTTGGGGGGGGGGGGAGGCAGTGGTTTGTCTTCATTTGGAGGCGACTGCCAATATGTTATGCCCCCCACCGATGTGCGCCATTGCTCAGTGGCTCATGGTACTGTCACTATCCACCAGTTGTTCATCGCCAACTAAATAGATGTTGAGTGAAAACATTCATTTCAGTGAATGGTACATCTGATTTTGTATTTTTGTGTGTCATTTTCATGCAATTATTGTCATTTCCTTATAACTGTGGGTTAAAAGCACAGAGTTATAGAGACTCTTGATGACTATCCTGTACCTGTGTCTGGAAGTGAGTCCTACATATCATGCACCCGTCAATTGCATGAGACAACCCCCACTACCCTGGACAAGGTAAGTCATTGTAGGGTCATTGTACCATTGTCTGTCACTGAAGTGACTGAGAGGTGAGTCAGTTGTTTCAAATTGTACAGCAGGGTATGAGGCTTTGGGAATTTGGGGTGTGTCAGATTTCATGATTTGTCAGTCACAAAAGGGACTGAGGGGTGGGTCTTTGTACCCCGTTTGTTGACCCACCGAAGTACAATGACTCACCTTGCTAGAGTAGTAGGGGTGTGTCATGCAACTGACCAGTGCTTTTTTTTAACAGCTGCATAATGGGATGTATGGGCAAGCAGGGTTGACTCACACCAACCTATCATGTGTTGACTGGCTCAGATATTTACAATCACTGCATTTTGTGGTATTCTTAGCAGGTTTTCCTTTGGGCTGTCATTGTTATATGTGATGATCCACAACACTCACTTCATTATGCATCATGGAATATCATCCGTTTCCCTCTCACGCAATCTGTGAATGCCTTTAAATAGTTTAACACCCATTCCGGGCAATCAAAACTAATTACTGGCCACATTCTGGTTGTTACGATGACTCGGCATCCACAAGTTGCTCGACAGGAAATGGTATTCATTGCTCTGACAGTTCTGTCATAGTTATGTCATTGCAAGAATTTAACAGCTAAAGTGCCAAATAACATGATTTAAATTGTCTGCATTGTTGAAACAATCGTCCCAATAATTTGGTCCTCTCCTCCCCGTCCATGATGTTGACAAAGTGTTTGGTGGGTACCCTACAGTCATAGTTGGTGGTCTATTCACAGCATTTCAATCCACTCTCAATCGCTAATTTTGTCGAAACAGAGAAAAAAACACCTTTTTTATTGCCATTCCTCGTTTAATGGAGGTTTGACTGCTAGAAGCTCAAGGAGAGATCAGGATAGAAGGCAGCATTGAAACTGTTGTGAATCAGTCAAGCATTCCCATACCTTTCGGGCCATTGTGCCGTAAATGTTTGAGTTTGTCATGCTCTGGCATCCATGTCATTCTAAAATAGTGACTTTACGGCTTACACGTGTAGGTTTCCTTCAACAGTGACAGTGAGACTGTCACTCTGGCCGTTAGGGCCGGCCGAAGCCATGCGATGGCATAACGGGTGTGTACATCTCACATCAGGACTATTATGGGGTTCCTTGTCAAGATCTTACAGTGACTCGAAATGGTATTGAGCACCAACTGTCAAGAGTAGAAATTCTATATCATAGTAGGCCTACTTCAACTACTTCGGCCCAAAAAATTTTGCAAATTGCAACATTTGATGACATCATATCTACCAATTTGATAGAAAAATGGTAAGGAATATGTCTTTTCCCTTATGATTGGTAGATATGACATGACAAAAAGTTTGCCAGTTCGCCGAAATCAGCAAATTATTTGAAATTTGAGGAAGCCATATCTTCCCAACCGAACCTGTATGAACCTGGAACAAAGTGAGTTGAGTGGTGATTATTTAAATGATTTTTTTATTTCTTTAAACTGAACACCAAGAGAGTAAAAATTTGGCTGGAATTTCCCTTTAAATGGCAACACAACCCAGAATCAGCTCTGTGACTGACCATTCAAAGAAAAGTGGCACAGATATGAGCCACTTTGGATTTGACGAATAATGACCCACCTTGACTGACCATGCCCAGAGTACTGGAGGTGCAGAAGAGACGAGGGGAATTGAGTTAATGTGAATGTCTCCCGATCTCCCACCACCCAACAACCCTGTGTTATCTCCTGCTCAGGCATTGTTTGGTGAGAATCCCCCTGCAAGAACTTTCTTCTCTCCCACTCCTCACTTCAATTGGGAGGCATGGGCAACATCTGCAATTGGTCAATTTTATTGGTTTTCCATAACTGAAGTGAATCCCAAGGTCAGGTGAAACTAAGGATATCAGAGGTCATCTGCTAGGTCAACTATGAGAGCTGTTATTGTAGCTCTGTGGATCCCAGCTCTACTACATATCATGTTCCTCTGTAGAGTTCTTCAATCATGTTGTTGCTGAAAGTGGGTTTGCCTATCGAACCTAGTATGCGATATCTCACTCTTGAACAATATTGGGGTCAACTTTTTTCTGTGATGCGAATAAGTCAAATATTCTGCTAATCTACTACAGCTTAGATCCAAAACAGGAATAAATATCAACGATCAACACCAATTAGTAATTGGTGTTGGCATTTACTTCCATTTGAAATTACCCATAGCAACTACCCTTGTATCCACAGAATGTTGACTGTTTAAGGTGGAACATTTTTTTAATTTGCAGAGGATAATTAAAAATGTAGCAGGGCTGTATGTGCATACTTACATTTTTCATTGTATGATCTTGTGTAATATACATCAACAATTATTCAAACGGGTTGTATTATTCCTGTTGAGGAACACTGTTCAGTACCGGGTCTAAACCAGTATACTTAGTTTGTTTTGCTGATTTCCTTGAGCTCTTCTATAGGTAATTCTGCAGTGCTATGAACAATAATAAATACAGCAGACATCATACCCATATCACAAATTATTTAAAGAAATTCTATGGATTTTCTCTCTATTTTGACCTATGGTGACCTTAAGATTCTAGACAATCTTTTCTGTCAACATTCCATTAGAAGGGCCATGCTTGGCCACTGCCCTCGACAGGGTTCAAAATAAGGGATCAGAGTCCAGGGGTTACTTTTCAAAAGAAGGAGCCCATGGTTAGTGGAATCTGGCATGGGACCAGGGGTTATTTTAGCAGGACCACTGGACCAGGGGCTCTGATCACTTTCTCGACTTCTGCACTGAGGCGAACCAGTGCTTCAAATGAGAAAATTACCATAGAGGCTAAAAACCTAGCTCACATGCATTACTTCATATACTGAAGTGTCAGTCTGCCAACAAAACCTTGAAATAGTGCTTGCTGCATTTATTAGTCAGGCCTACCTGAATGTGACCGAGTGAAGAACCCAGGGGCTATTTTCCGCTCAAAAATAGTCCCTGGGTTATACAATTCCATTAGGACCTGGGGTTATTGACGTATTTTAGGGGGCTAATAACCCCTGGGCCCCCACTTATCGTGAACCCCGGGACCTCGATCTTAGCAGAGTAGAAAATGATTCTCCTCTTCTGGCCCCAGGTTGTAGGAGCCTCACCATTACCAGATTCGATTCAGGGTGATTCTCTTTATTACCCTTGCACACGGTCACCGGTAAACATTTAAGCTCTGGCTGTTGTCATAAAACGACCAGGCTACATTGACGGACAACTTTCCTTTCTCTCTCCGTGGCAGAACCGATGGTATAAATCCTTCAGCAAAGATTATGACAATAACACGGCAAACCGGGGAGAAAAAGAAGCATTCCTCCCACCAGGTAAGCAATGACTCTCCCATCTTCTAATGGCACCGCTTGCCCATTTCAGCTTTATAGAATCCCATAGTAGAATTTTGGGCCCGAGTTACTTATCTCCCTCCGTCAGAACTGGTTCTAGATCATGAGGTTACTATTTGAATCTTTTAAGAATTAATCAGGTGTGTCCCAAGACAATGCTCCCATTTTCCTCTATCTTTACCCATGTGTTGATTGGGATCCATAAGGATAATGAGCTGAACCAGGCAGGTACTGTCACTCTCTCCCTTGAAGTACCAAGTCCCAAGAGTAGGGCAGTGCTCATATGCTCTTCAGTAACCGATGTGGAAAATGTTTATAGAGCCCTCTAATAAATAAACACTTGTTCTGCTGTAGTTTTCTTTTTGTTGTGTACTCCAAATTGTTCAGCGTAAATATCCAATTGATTGTAGTAGATCGACGGTGCAGCTCTTTGAGGGAGACATTCTCCCCAGCATCCTCATCGCCCCAAGAGATCTTTATTCCCAAGGCCACATGTATGAAGCACAGTTTGTCTGAATTATAACCACAACAATGTTCCGCCCTCATGCCTTTCCTTAGTCGTTTGGAGATTTCAGTTGGTTACTCTGCTGTTACTTATTACAACCGAGGAAGAAATATTCTGTTAGGTTCAAAAGTCCTTCGAATCTTGTGGATCCCAGATACTATACAACATATGGCTATTGCCATATAGGAGGGCATTAGTCATGGAACAGCCCCCCCCCCCCACCCCCCCCCCCCCCCTCCTCCATTTAATCAATGCTCCCCAGTCCCTTCCACATTTCAATATATGCTATAAGGCCACCTTTTGGATGTTTTTTTTTTTTCTTTCTGTTGCACATTAGTATGAACAGTCAAGTGTGTGGTGTCCAAACACGAGCATACTACTGTGCATTTTTATGGGAGTGGCAAATGTTCTAAATAAGGACATAATACTACTGTATTTAGGACCCATTTTTGCTGCAGAACCATATTGTAAGAAAGAATTCCCATAAAGAATGAAAAAGGTCATAAGAATGTGGCTTCTGGACCTTCCTGAGGATCATCCCTGCCATCCGTCTTCTATTGCTGAGTTTTTTCTACGCTTTCATTGTTTCCTCTCCTAAGTATATACGTTTGCCACCGGACCGGTCCATATTTGCGAATGCGGGATAGACATTACTGTATAAGCTCAACAATGTAAACTTGTGGTTGCATACAGTCTACCTATCCGTGCATGAGCTTCCACGACCATAATCAGAGACCTATATCCTGAGTCAATGTGAGATGCATTCACCTGTGATTAAACCATGCAATTATATCACATAACCAATATGGTAGGATGGTGATTTGAGCAGCCCAAGTGGCATTTCAGTATGTTTAACATCAGCTTCCACTGAAGGAAGTGTATAGAACTACGAAAAATTGAAAATTGCATAGACATAACTGAGGGTGAGGTAGGCATCAGTGTGGCAGGTGTCCCATATCTCCCATACAAGCCATAGACTTCATCACTACTCCATCGTTATTCAGTGGATAGCTCCCCTTTAGCAGTCCTGAAAATTGAATGCCTCGGATATTGGAAATGGAGCACATAAACATGCTTGAACATGTGTGTCACATGTATAGCACAAGTTTGCATCTGCAACTCCTAAAAGCAGCAATTGCCCAGACAGGATGGGGGGGGGGGGGGAGTACTCCTTCAGATCCCGTTCTAAAGACCATGGTCATTCTTACAGTGCACTGAACTGCACATTTGTGCTCTTGGTATCCATGATGCCGGAAACTAAGCTTCACTGAGAACTTGGGGGGTGGTCAACAGTTTGATTCTAGGATGGTAACACCCAACTCAACAAAGTAAACCAATTATAGGCTGTGTGTGGTGGACTGCATTAAGCACTAGTGTGGGAAAAGCAAGTTAGTGTCTCTGCACAACTAGAAAAATAGTGTATGCTGCTGAGCTGAAAACGTTCGAAATTCATGATGTTAAAGAGGGATGGGCGGTCCTCATCAACATATCCAAACATTTGGATACAAGTGGGAAATTTTACCTCGAATATTGAGAGTGGGAATGTGCCATCCAATATTCAATGTTATTAAAATTAAAATTTTTAACCTGGTCTCTATAAACTTTCGCATATTAATCCCTAACTGATGTCATCATCCATTAAACCAATGGGTTGAAGAACTTGCTTGTATCCAAACTAGAGGTGGTGAATGTTCCTGAAACCCGACACTCACCGAGGCAGAGTATTCATATATCCGTCGCAGTTTGTGTTAGACTGTACGCCGCACTCACGTCCGTCTGTTTCTTCTCTGTCGATCTCCTCTCCCGTCTCTTGCTTGCACTCTCAAGTAAGTAACATAAGTGTCCTCCGCTCCTGGCCCTAACGAGCATGAGTGAGTGTTACTCACCCTTCTAGTCAGGTTCCCCTCTGTGTTTTTCCTCTCAGTTTGGTCGCTTTCATTTTTGTTCCATGTGCCAAATGTCAGTGATATATTTGCAAAATGGAAAACGTTGATTGTTCTGTGCGAAGATTCGCGGTGAATGCTTCAGGTGAGACGAGTCTGTGAGTGAGAGGATATTCAGCCAGCCACTCAAAAAACCATCTTCCCCTCCTCCACACAACTGAACTGGGAAGACTTGTTTTCTTTTCAAACTTCGAGCAGTATATAATTAAGATATCTTGGATGTGCAAGTCAGCCACAACCATCCCCTACCCCATCCTAATCCCCTGCTCACATTTTGTACTTGTTCATGTAATGACATTCTCTTAGGAATATCAAATATCAAGTAGACTTCAGAATATGGGGAATATCAATTATTTGTGTCAACTATTAGTGGAGTGGGGTGGAACTGTCTGCAATAATGTGTGTTTGGTGTTGGCAGTCTAGGGTGTGTCTTGGTTCTTGCCATTCACAACAGGTTTCCCCATGCAATAAACTCTAATGGATTGATTGTAGGGAAATTTAGAATAAGTCCTCATTATTGTCAGTATGTGAGCTAACACACCAGCGGATGAGTGTTAGGCATACAGGACCCTTCAAATTGGGCAGAGGGTAAACCTATATCACTGCCCGCAGCTTACTGCAAGTGTAACATGTAACAAAATGAACTATATTCACTACCAAGATTACTACTCGCATTTTCCGCAGAAAAGTAGTGAAAAAATGGGGCATTTGAAGATCATTGTGGTGACCTTTTCACTTCCTTGCCTGATTTCAGAATTCATCCTTCCAAGTTTGGTTGTTTTCCTGCCTCAATTCAATTGGCGTTTTTTGGTATCACTATGAGCATTTCACCATCATAGCTGCCTAGTTGTCGTTTGGATCATAATTGGTGTGTTTAATTTTCAGTTTCAGTCAACAATAATTATTCAAGTTGCAGTTTGGGTCATTTGTCAAGAACGTAAATTGAAGCCTTCAAGTTGCTGCTATTGTTTTTTTTTTCCTCATGTATGCTGCCTCTGCTGAATCTATTTTTTTCAGCTTGTAACCTGTTTGACTTACCGTGACTTTGTGCTCTTAATCGCCAATAAACATTTGGTATACTGTAGCCATTGTAATCCACTCAACAGAGTTGGTTTACACTATCTTCTACTGTCACCTTAGAGTGTTATTTTATATAATTTGCCCCGCTTGTCCCCTCATGCAGTTAACTCCGCGAATCAAATGTAGAGGATTGAGGGTTTGGCAGTGAGGTGGTGAAATGATTGTGCCTGGATCTAAACCTCTGCATTAATGTCTCACCCTGGCTGCATACAAGTGGGAAGGTGCACTCAGTCCGTCTGATGTGGCTACATACATGTGGAAAGGTGCACTCAGTCCATCTGATGTGGCTACATCCATGTTGAAAGCTGCACTTAGTCTCTCAGAGATGTCTACATGCATGTGGAAAGGTGCACTCAGTCCATCTGATGTGGCTACATACATTTTGAAAGCTGCACTTAGTCTATCAGAGATGTGGCTTCATGCATGTGGGAAGGTGCCTCAGTCACTGATGTGGCTACTACATGTTGAAAGCTTGCACTATAGTCTATCAATGGGGCTACATACATGTGGAAGGTGCACTAGTCTATCAGATGTGGCTACTACATGTGGAAAGGTGCCCTCAGTCCATCTGATGGGTGCTACATAATGTGGAAAGGTGCACTCAGTCCAATCTGATCTGGCTGCATATATGTGGAGACACTGTCTTATCTTATGTGGGCCGCACTCAGAGTCCTTCGAATGATGGCTGCATACATGTTGGGGGGAGAGCCTGACTTAGTCCATCAATGTGGCTCAATACATGTGGAAAGCTGCCAGTCATAACCATCGCATGTGGGCAGTGATCTAGAGCTCGCCCTGCCTTTTTTAAACTTCTCAGGTGCTCTGTTTTGAATTGCTCACATAGCTTGAAGACTGTGCTTCATACATCGCACAACTTGCATCCAGCTGGCCCTTTTTGTTTTCTTTTAGAGCAAAAATATTAGCCCCCTTTCCCAGTTGATTGCTCCCCCAGGACAGCTTACACGTCCAAGTCCCTCCCCCCCTTTCATTGACAAATGGATACATGTCTATTGCTCTGTCCATTTGGAGGTTTCATATTTGTCGCTTTCTTTTTGTTTGTCCCTTTGATTTTTTATTTCTCCGACATATTTCACCCATATTTGTATATTCCTTTTGTAGAGCCCATTATGAACCTCATGCATGCACTAATAGGTTCAAAATGGTAATGTACATGTCGTGAAAGCACAATTTGAAAGTGGAAGTATGTCTTTGAGGTGATGTTTCTATAACTTTGTGTTTCAATTGTAAGCTCTGTCTTGTGTGTTTTGCTGGAGCCTATGAAATTAAACAACATGGCGTGGACGAATTGAGAAAGGTTGGGTGGGTCGTGGTCTTCCTTCCTGAGTATCCTTCATTATGGCTACATCTACTGTAACTAAGCGAGGAGAAATTGATAGTACACCCCTCCCCCCCCCCCCCCCCCCACCATCGCCGCCTCCCTCCATTGCTAGGCTATCCCTCACCTGAGAATGGCGTTATCGCATTTACCCCACCAATACAACGTTATGTCGACATGAATTGTCACCTTTGTTGCTATTCAGTTGACTTCTGATTAAACAGACATACATTTCTCTTATTATTTTTCTCCTTCCTCTCTCATTTCTTTCTTCTCCCCCCGCCTGGAGTAAGTCGAATGCCACCTCACCCATTCCTATGCATGGGAAGTAAACGTTTGTGTAGCTGCCTTACCCTGACTGGCACTGAATTGTCTCATTGTTGCATTGGGTGTGGGGGTTTTTTTTTAGATGTCCTCTTCGTCTCTCTTCTTTCTTTTTCCCGCGTACGTGTTCTTCTGATTTTGTTTCTTTTGCAGTCCTACACCGAACGGCATTCCGTGTGAGCCCCTCACGTTGTCTCCCCAAAAAGCCCCCACCTTACAACGGTCATTTTTTTTTTGTCTCATCTTTTCCTTGAGCGATCATCCTTCGTCCATTCTACTCTTAGGTAGTTCCCTGTACTAGCCAACTCTATTCCATTCATTGTTTATCATTCATTTCAATTTCTACATTGTTGCTCCATATTTGGTAAATAAAAACTTCCTGCAATCTTCATACTACCTGAGTTATGGCTTCATGCTGTACTGTAGTGGGGTGCTGACTATGATTTCAAGCATGGGCCTATAGTGATATGGGCTTTCTGAAAAACATGTAAACAACTCGTGAATATGGTGAGGGATCATTTTTAGGGGGAATTCTAGTTTTTGGATTATTCCAAAATTATCCTTTCATGGCCTAAAATTATCTCTGAAATTCTTCATTTCTTTTTGGACCCCACAAAAAAGTCCCCAATCCTGTAGAAAACGCCATGACACCTCCTCCGACAGATTCACAAAATAGTTGGAGTAATTCAGACAAGAAAAATAGCCTTGGATGTGAGATGTTTGTTGGTTTGTTTTTCCCTGCAAATACATACAAAATAGACCAAATAACATAGATTGGGAGAGCTCCATTCCTGATGAGATATTACATTGTCAATTTCTTAAAAATTGTATCTCTATACCTGAATGGCAACAAAAAAATTCTTGCCCTGGAATATTCCATCGTCAGTGCGGGCTTCGAGAGAGGAAGCTATTTCACTAAATAAGCAACCACTTTGTTTGTACCGAGCTGAGCCAGCATAAACTTGCCTTCATTGGATCCCTTTTGCATGAAGCCATTCCATAACTCTTTTGTCCTCCGCACATGATAATTTTCTCGCTTACGTCATCACGAACTTATTTCTGTGCGTGTTCTGCTTCAGCTGCACGAACCAAAAGGGCAATCAAGATAAGGAGGAATTGGTTCCGATTGCTCCTTGGCTGTGAAGTGAACGAGGGAACATAAGAAATTGGTGGTTATAATTGTAGTGAATTGAAGTGAGGAAACGCCCCCGTTTTTCTGTCTTGATGTGAGATAATATGAATTACCCAAACTTGGTAGAGTCAGAGTATGTATACTATTGAATTGAATGTGAAAGAATGAAAAAGTTACTAGAAGAGACTTGGCTTGATTGAACTGAAATTTGGTACAGAACTTTCTTGAAGCAGATTTAAATTGTTTTTAGTATTATATATTATGTATATATATGGTGGAAGATACAGGAAAATAAATTTGGCAAAGTGTCCAAGGAAAAACATTGATAACAACTCAAAAAATGGAATGGAGAAGTTATTTGGTTGTTTTGGATGTATAAAAGCTGAGTTGTTGCTTGAAAAGTTGTTGTTGGTGGTAGGAAGGCAAGTCTTAGCAGCAGCCCCCCCCCCCCCGACCCCTCCCCCTCCTCATTGGATGACCAAACTGCTCACCTGAAATTACACACGTTCCATACCCGGATGGCCTGGAACAGAAACACAAGGTAAGTGTCATTCCTATTTTGGTGGCAATTATATATTCATTGTTTTGGGATGAAGGGGGTGTGTAGGAGGGGGTGGCAACGGCATATAGTCCTAACTAATCGTGTATAGGGGTGTATCAACTTCTAACTTGCAGTTTGGTTTGAGGTGACTCAGCTCCTCCCTCATATATCATTTGCATGACACCTGGTGGAACACTGCGATCATCATTCCTCATGTGAACAAACCCTGTCTTCCCTCCCCCAAAATTATTGAACTGCACTGCCTGACTGGTTATCTCAGCCCCATGATGGAAAAAATATGCGTTAAAATTACATAGCTTCCTCATATGATTATCGTAGTCGCTTGAGCTCCGGACTTGAGATTGGCAGATTGCAGGCTTCATTCCATCCAAGAGGCTCTCTCTCCCTGCAGGTGTCGTGTGCATGAGACATAAGCTCGACCCTCAATGGTCTCTACTACTCATGTAAAAAAAGTGTGCAACTGCAAGATCCGCAGCTTGGGGTGAGTAGGTCTTAGTGAACCTGCACATCCTGGGTGGTACATGCGTGAAGGAAGTGTTCATCATGTTGCTGATGACCAGGAGACACAATTTGCTGTCATCTGAGGAGGCACATGCCTTGGTACAAGAAGGTCAAAAACTGTCAACTAATCAAGAGAGACCCTCTGTAAATTCACTAGGCCACTGCTCGACAATGTTACAGGCCTCATGTTTAACATAAGAATTACAGACTCCTTGTATCGCAGATGGCATTGTATAAACGGGTGATGAACAAGGCAATCCTTTCTTCCTAACTTTCACTGAATCCTTCTTGTTGACATTGAATTAATGCACAATGCTTTTTTCTGTCAGGTTTATACCTAGATCGTCATGAATTTTGCATGTGTGTGATCGATATCCACAGGAAGCAGAGATAGAGCGACCTGGCAGAAAAAAAAAAAAAATGTGAGCACAACTGCAAATAGCAAAAAAAACAACTGCCAGTTAAATGGAAGGCCATGGGCACCGATGGTCAAAGGATGGAGTTGGTTAGTTGTCCAAACGAACGCTGTTGATGAATGCTTTGTTGTTTGTTTTGTTTGTTTGTTCCCTCATTTCAGGAACTAGGGACCCCCCTGTATGGATATGACCCCCAACTAGCTGATGTCATCTTTTGCGAACAAACACACACTTAACGTCCACGACGGGGTTAGTCAGAACACTACTGCAACATAGAAAAACTGGACACAATTTCACTGCTGTCAAAGCACATGATTGGAAGCGGCACAGCCAAAACCACCAGACCTTATGCGCCACATGGCAGAGAAATCATGGCTGATGTCATTGTTCAAACAGAAGCTGAAGGTTAAGAAACCCATTCAAGAGGCAGAAATCCAGAACTCCATGGCCAATATATTGGTGTCCTGTTATTCGTTGGTATGCAATGTATTTCATACTTCGTTTAACTGAGTGGCTGGCACAGTTGGTAGAGCGTCGGCCTTCCCCTAGTAGACATGGTTCGATTCTTCTAGGTCGTGGCATATTGATGTGACGAAAAATTGTACCCTGTTTCCTTCCTCTCTGGAAACGCTCATCACGAGGGATTGGAGCAGGCAAACGGGGTAGGCAATTGCAAGTTGCCGTATCATTGTGATTACATCCACCCCCACATTGAGAACCGCCACAGAGCATTGCCTGATTTTGTTACCTGGTTAGGATTTCGCACTGACATAGATGCAGTATCCAGGTCTGCAATCCTTGCTGGGCCTTAATAGGTCGACCATCTGCTTGGCAAGTTCATAAAAGAGGTCAGGTCGATGTCATAGCAACAATAAACCCACATGAATGCTTCCTCAATCGCACTGTGAACTGTGTGATGTTTTAGCCATCATATTAATTTTAATCATGCACTCAATATAGGGCCTATTTGTGCATTAGATAGATTATTATCTTCTCATCTCAATGGAGTATTATTGTCATATTACAACTGAATCAAGTACAAAAAGTTCCGCGTTGAATCTCAGGGATGATCTCCCAACTTGAAGAACAACTGCAGCGTACATTAATTAAGAGGCTAATATAATAGATGGAAAAAAACAACGTGACAGTCCACTCCCGACAGATACGCCCCCCACTCTACCGAATGTTGAGTTTATTCAACAAATGACAACATGGAATCTATAACGTAATTATCTGGTTGTTCATCATAACTTCTTGTCATCATGTGCGAAAGGAAATTCCCCAATTTTTCTCTGCGTAATGGACCAAAGCGTGAAGGCTAAAAACTCTACTATGAACACATATTGTTATGGATTTGGACCTATGAACCTTTTTTTTGATTTTCCACGGTACCTGGAGCACCTCTATTGTATCTCGTTTGTCCCTTCAATCAACCAAATGTTACCATAAGCATTACGTAGGGGGAAGAAGCTTGAAATAATGTGTTACTTAGTGGGAATATTTTCTTCCCTCCGATAACATTGGGCCGTTTTGTTTTCAACCGTCTAATCTTGAACCCGGGTATATTGTCCGCATTGGCTGCTTCAATTCAGAACAATTAACTCTATCCAGTCGCATATTTCATCATCTGTATGCATTAACCCACTACTGTTTGCTGTGGATTAGAGCATGATATTTCAGTGCCCCCTGTAGACATCATTAACATTACCAGTTATTCCTCTTGTTCACCAGTCATTATCTCTGCTGCTTTCATAGGATACTAACATCCACTCGCAGATCTCACAGTGGTCTGGATTGTTATGAGATCGTTGGCTTGCAACATATTCAGAGGACAAGTGCATCTCCTTTCACTGTTGCTTTTCCGATTCCTTGACGAAGTCAGAGGAATTTATGCCGGTCACGTTGTGTGTGTGTGTGTGTGTGTGTGGTGTGTGTGTGTGTGTGTTGTGTGTTTGTGCGTTTACTGTACTATCCGTGGAAGACCATAACTGTTATCAACCTGTTAACACACCCGACTTGCGAGGACATTTTTTCTTCCTGAGGACCTGAAATCGGGTCCTCGAAAGAAAAGCGTTTAAACGATTCTACATATCCCCCTCTATCCACTCAAAGGGCATTAGCAGCATGTCCTCGGATATACTTTATATTGTGATGCAAGATTTTTTAGTGGTGAGTGATGCGTGTTAAGTTTTACCCTTCATCCGAGTACAAGTTACTGTGCATTCGAGGACTTGACACACCTCGCAACACACATTTCCGACTTATTTAGTTTTTTTCGGCAATGGAACTTCCTCGCAAATCTGTAAAGTCCGTATGTGTGTTGTGGTGTGTGTGTGCGTGCGTATGTGTGTGTGTGTACGCCACAGCTTGTAAACATGGGGATGGTAACTTGATCATGTCTGGGTAGGTCAGGCTCATACTTAGGTATGGTGTTTTCCCCATGAATGAGGGACATGAACCCTATTGTTTTTGGGTCAGGTCAGAGGTCATCTGAGCGGTCACCAGAGGTCAAGTTCTGAAAACTTTGTAATGTATGTTAAACACGTAAATCTAGAATGGTGGTATGATCAAGGTTGAAATTAGAGGTGTATGCTTTCTTATGGGGAGGATACAGCAACCACTATTGTTTTTGGTTCAGGTTAGGAGTGGAATTTTGATCGAAAATAGGAGAATTATGAAAAGGATATTTCAGACATTTTGGCTTGTAAACAGGAATAACTTGACCCCACGATGGATGAAGCTCATACTTGGTGTGTGGGTCCCCATTATGAGTACATGAACCCTTATTGTTTTTGTTTGTCAGGTCCGAGGTCACTGAGGTCAAACCAGAGGTCAAAGTCTGACACCTTGTAACCACGATAAGTCGCAGAACGGTTGTTGTGCTCATGTTGAAATTAGGTGTTTATCTCTCTTATGGGGAGTACAACCCTATTGTTTTTTGTAATGTGCTGGGTGAATGAGGCTCATACTTGGTCTGTATATTCCCCATGATGAGTCATGAACCATATTGTTTTGGGGGTCAGGTCGGGAGGTCATCTGAGGTCACAAGAGGTTCAAAGTCTGAAAAACCTTGTAAACACGATAGTCCAGAACGGTGGTTCTGATCAGGTTGAAATTAGGTGTGTATCTCCGTTATGGGGAGTAATGAACCTAGTTTTTGTTGTTAAAGGGCGGGGTGAATAGGTCATACGTTGGGTTGTGTATTCCCATGATGATTTACAATGAACCCTATTGTTTTGGGGGTCAGGGCGAGGTTCATCTAAGGTTACCAGAGGTCAAAGTATGGAAAACCTTGATGAAATTTAGTGTGTAGCTTTATTACCAAGGGTACAGGAACCATATTAGTTGGTTGTAAAGATAGGAAATGTGTAAGACGTGTGTTGCCCATAATGAGCTGGTACTATCTCCCATTTGTCCGTTGTGTCTGGTATGGGTGACAGAAAAGTCAAGGAATCACTAAGCCTTTTTGGCTTTCGGTTATGAAAAAAACTGGAACGAAGCCTTCTGAGAAACAGATGGGTTGAAGACATGCTATTGAATCCTGTTCATCATCTTCTGTGTGTGTGTGATCACACTTGTTGGTAGGTTGCGTTATGTGTGTCGCGTTGCAGCAGGGTTCTCACAACTGCCAGACCAATTTTAGTGACATTTTATAGAGTTGGTTCGTTGAACACAATCCGATTAGCTTGGGAGCATAAAGCCATGATTACAGGAGTAATTACCTAGTAATTGATGAGCTTATTGGCATGATTATGGTCAAACTATAATGATAGAGCTATAATGATTTAATAGGTATGTGAACGTAAGACTTGTAGCATAACATGTGCCAAAATGTTGCAAAATCTTGAGGTTGTGGCTTTTATGAAAACTTGTGACTATAGTAGACCTGCAATCTTGAGAGCCATATGAACATGAGAGTCAGGGCCACGGGTTCAATGAAGTGCCTATTGGCATGTGTTTGTAGAATTCTATGAAACTATTCTGAGTCATTCAAGTTTGAGAAGGACAAATGTGTCCATAATTTGCATAAGTCATGCAAATTTTTTTAGTTTTAGTCACCCTTCCTAAATCTTGGTAGTAAACATGGTCAAACATCCAGTCCCGGTGCGTTTGGAGGGGGTGTGAGACTGGTCATCGAAATCAGTGGTGTTCATGGTGAAATATAGATGATGGCAAAATAAAGGTTGCACCTGATACTGTAGCACCCCTCCCCTTTCTCTTGTTGATGAAAAACAAAAACTCAAAGCCTAAAAAACAACCACAGTTCTCGAAACAGGTAAACGTAGTGGTCCGAGAACCCACTTACAATGTCTCGTCTACAATGTAAATTCTGAATTTCTGCTAACGTACAAAGCCAGTAAAACTGGCAAATACTACTATTCCGCTGTAATTATTTATTGCTAACTAGCAGTTCCCTCTCTTGACCTCTTTTTGTTGGGTGAAACAAAACTCGAAGCCTAAACAGAAACAACTACAGTTTCTGAAACAGGCAAGACTCCATGCATTCGAGAACCCACTTGATTGTCTCACCTCCAAATGTGAATCCTGAATTTACTGCTACATACAAACCCAGCAAAACTGAGGAACAGTTAGGACACACAACTTTCAAAATTGTTATCTCCTGCACGGAGGGAGGAAACTCGGGGAAGAGAGCTGGTAATTCAGTTACCCATTATTTTCACATTATAATTTTTCGGAATTCACAAGTATCTGGAAGTAATGAAAAAAAAACATAGGAAACAGCTCCCGCTGTCGGATTAATTATACTGAAGACTTCAGACTTTGGTGTTTAGCATATAACACAAATGACAATAATCCACCAATCCATAACCGACAGGAAATGTTTGTCAAAAATATCCTCACATCTCATACCTAACTATTCTAGTTACCATGTGGTTGCACACATGGTCATTAGCCTTCCAGTACTTACTCAGTACTTACTCACTATAATACTATAAATTTTACACAAGTTGACGCCGCCACTTAGGTGCCCATCATGGTTCATGTCCTTCAGAATGAACTTATCCTTCAAGTGGTTGGGGGGCTCTGTGCCCATCAATAGGCCCAAAATGAAGGGCCAGAGTTCAATTCCTGCTTGGATCCTACTGTAGTGAATAGAAAAACAAGATATACTGCTGCCTTTGACCAGTGCAAGTATTGCATCCACTCAGATTTGAGAGATCTCAACATTAGTTAATTTATATTTAACCTGTATGCCAATATGGCATGAGATTTTCTCCTCTCCTTTGTCATTCATCTCACCAGTGTTTCTCAGATGGCCAGAATTAGCCATGATTAAATAATAACAATTCCACATTTTCAGTGGACATGAGGCAGTTTGTTTTTATTTTGATTTTGACAGTTACCCCAAACAACCCAATGGCCATGGGATACCTGTAGATAGCAACCCACAGACAACAGTAAGTATGCTGCATTATTCAATCGAGAAGCTAGGGACAACAATCTGGGCCACACACCAATGGATACATGTAGTTGGCAACCCATAGACAACAATAAGTATGCTGCATCAATCAACTAGCTAAAGAAAACAACCTGGGCCACACACCAATGGCCTTTAGGATTCATGTAGATAGCAACCCATAGACAACAATAAGTATGCTGCATCAATCGAGTAAGTAGCTAGGGGAAACAATCTGGGCCACACACAATGGCCTCAGGATACCTGTAGTTAGCAACCCATAGACAACAATAGTATGCTGCATCAATCAATTGAGTAAGTAGCTAGGGGAAACAATCTGGGCCACACACAAATGGCCTCAGGATACCTGTAGTTAGCAACCCATAGACAACAATAAGTATGCTGCATCAATCAATTGAGTAAGTGGCTAGGGGAAACAATCTGGGCCACACACCAATGGCCTCAGGATACCTGTAGTTAGCAACCCATAGACAAAATAAGTATGCTGCATCAATTGAGTAAGTAGCTAGGGGAAACAATCTGGGCCACACATCAATGGCCTCAGGATACCTGTAGTTAGCAACTCCTAGACAACAATAAGTATGCTGCATCAATTGAGTAAGTTGCTAGGGGAAACAATCTGGGCAAACACACCAATGGCATCAGGATACCTGTTTAGATAGCAAACCTATAGCCAAACAGTAAGGATGCTGCATTATTCAATCGAGAAGCTAGAGAAATCAAAGAGGTCCCACAGCTTGGACAACGGGGATGGGTCTGCCTCTAGGGAAAATTCAGGTAACATATTGGAGATGGACGTTATAAGATCCAACCATGCAGTGCTATCGGCTATTCAGATGTAGAATTTTTCTTTTACTAGGGTTATTTCCTTTATTCAATCAAGTGAGAAGCAGTACGTGGTCCCAAAAGGGAAAAGAGGGGTTGTGAGATGCCTTCCAGTAAAATCAGGTTACACATTGGAGCTGCATCATCTAAGATCCAACCTTGCAGTGCTATTGGCTATTCACTACTAGGGAGATTTAAATTGCTAATTTTCTCCATTCAATCAAGTGGACAAAAGCAGGACAGGTCCCAAAATGGGGAGGAGAAGAAAAGGAATGCGTGGCATGAGGTTACGGATGGGAACAATGTTGTGAACACTGCTGGAAGATTGCTGTGGAGGGAGTTAGGAATCACAGCCTCAACTCAGTGAAGGGCGCCCCCCAATCTCTAATTGGAGTGCATAGGTTTATACAAAAGGGGGGGCATAAAGCGAAAAAAACAGTCATCCGACATTCCAATCTGGAGACTAGTAAAAACATGTTCATGGTCCTCCATTGATTTGGGCACCCAACACTGCTAACTGTAGATTAGCTCATTGAAAAGAGATTATAATGGTTAGATCACATTTGAAAATGCCTTCTTACGCTCTTCCAAAATCATTCAAAATCAATATGGCTATATCATATTGCAAGAATATTAACAAGATTGCAGACAAACAGGAAAATCTGTGATGTCTCTTTAGGAAGTTATTTCAGAAGGTTAGGAATGGTGATTGAACTCTATGATAAGAGTGCCAATCTCACTGATATGAAAACAATGAAAAAAGAACCATAGGCTGGAAGTAATTTACCAATTGTCATGACTATAGGTAAAGATTATGTTGCGTAGGTATGGACAAGTGTCCAAATCAATTATAATGGCGATAATGCTCAAGCTTGGATCCTTCGGGTCGTATGGGTACGGAGGAAGGTTTGCCACTGAAGATACGTCTGAACCACCTTCAAAATGGCGTTTGGCTTCATTGTCACGTAAGGCCAAATTAAGGTGAGTAGTAAGGCAACTGGGTCCAATGCTCAACAAATGGATAAAATTCTGACAGTTGTTTGATTGCCCAAAAACTTGTGAAATCTCGGTGGGGGTGGAAGTGGGGCGTGGCGCACTGCTCTGATGGTGTGCATCTTGAATCAATGAATTTTTCCGAATTTGGCATGTTCCAAAGCCTGGCAATCATTTGGGGCCATATTGTGCTCTGGCCCTATGGGAGAGCCATTTTTAATCGTTTTCGATTTGATCGATAAGTATCCACCATAGAGGAAGATACTTGAGATAGAACCAAACATATCATAAGGCAACGATGACCAGTGACCTGATGGAGATATCCCAGCCTAGGGTTACCAATGAGGACAAATACAGTTGCTCACAATGAAAGTGCCCACTATGTATTCCTTCTAACTTCCCAGAATAATCCCCAATGGTTCTGCATATACGCGAGATCGGCCACAAGGTGACCCACCCTGCAAGACAACCGCCCATACGGACGGCGGAACAGGACGGGACTACCTGAACTCGACTTCGCAGCTATGGAGGAGCTCAAGGAAAATAAACAAGAACGAGGGAGCTTGCAAATAGATACGAACAAAGAACCACCCCCGCAAATACCTCAAAGACAGGGGACCTGTGTGCGTGTGAACCTGTGTTCACCGGTTGATATTCATAGGACCTTTGTGCTTCGCTCCTTGAAAGACGAGGTATTAGGGCACAGTAGTTGGTTGAGGATGCGATTTCAGGGAAACTTTGGAATTCACGTGGTTTTTGTTTTTTCGCTCCAAAAGGTGTCAGCCCGACCTTGGTATTAGCAGGCCAGGTGGTGTTCTGGATGCTATATGCAACGATTTGGTGGACGGAGACACAATCCTGGAGAATATTCTCGCAGTATTCAAGGATATCCGATGTAATATTCGTGAGGTATTGGACTGCGGCATCTGTCAAGAGCTGAGCTCGGGTCCTCTGGGGATTGAACTAGCAAATGCAAATGGGACGAATGGTGCTAGGAAGTGGTTGGTCCCAGTCATGCAGTCATGTTGTGTGAGTCAGGGAAACATAGAACTCAACAGTTCAGTATGAATAAGGTAGGCGAGCTGCCATCAGATTGCCTCATCCTGGAGATTGGAACATCAAACCAGTTTGAGAGGCAGTGTTTCAGGTTAAGCAGTGAACTGACTCAGGTACATTTACATGTTGAAGTAGGCTGAATGAAGGAGGATTCAAATTACCCTTGTGAAATATTCAGAAACATAGCACCAGCGTGATAGGAGCTGTTGAGTCTACGGCCATAAATACCTCCGATATGAACATGTTTGGAGTAGGCAAATCTGAGGTATCACTCTAAACTGCCTCATCTGGGATATGGAAAGTAAACACCAGGTAGGATAGGCTTCTGTTGAGTAGGCCAGGAAACTACCTCTGTTACGCATGCTGTCTGATGGGCCGGCTAGCATCAAGCTGCGACAGTGAATGATTCCTGTGTGAGGTTATGAGAGAGTTTAACCGACAGCTATTATAGTTGGGCTGACTCCTATTCGAGCGGTTCCCGGGCAGGTCCCTCTTCGGGCATAACATCAGCTTCCATACTATGGAGATCATAGCTTGGTGTACCAATATATCAACTCTTTAAACAGGTATTCATAAAGAGTTTCGCAAGTCCCATGATGTCTGGACTGTTTGGTATGACCAGAGACAATTTCCCCCCCCCCCTCCCGCCAAAATGATGGACGGTGATTGAACAATCGATGCCGAGGAGAGCTTCACGATATTGTATTTGGTTGTAAAATAACTGGATAGTCAATTAAGTCCTGTATGGACTGTAGATACACTTTACATGGAACAAATTCTATTATTTTCTTATGCATTTATAAAATTTAATTATGTCTTATAGTTTGTGGTGTGTAAATGCAGGTATCTTCCCATTATGATTACTTTTTTGGAATTGTTAATGTTTTATTAGTGTGCATATTATATGGGTGTAACCTGTTTATTTAAATATTCTGGCCCAGGTTTCACTGGCCCTAAGACTGATGAGCCACTGCTGTAAGTTTTCCATAGCTCAATCACTTTACGTTCTACTTGTAAACCCATTTTTGGGTACTGTTGGAATGGCTGGAGTCAGAAAGATTTCCTGAAAAAACTTACAATTTCGTGGTGGAGTTGTTTTCATGGTCAATTTGTTAAAAGTAGAGTCCCCCACCCATGTTGCAAATCAATGCTGATACCAGGTGACTATACACCAAAACGAACTTAAAAGACAATGGTTATCAAAACAACTTTTCATAATTTTGTTGGGAATGTTATCAAAAGGTATAACAGAAATTCAAATTGCTGAAAAATGACTTCAAAGTTAGTAAAAATGGGATTTTTTGACTGTACAGAGGGCCCCCTAATACATCATGAGAGACACTTTTGCTAGATTGGGCCATCGAAATGTTCATATCCAACATTGGCCACGTGCGGAGAGATGTTGAAAATAGCATGCCCAACAATCAAGGGCTGACGCGAAAGAGTATGCGTTGTACCGAATTTATGCGCGACGTCTAAAGTGGCTACAGAATCTGTAAGAAACAAAGCCCACTTACGCTTTGTTTCTCTGACGCAGGTTATGGTGCGACTTTGGTCGATGTGGAATGTAGAAACGCGCTGCCTGCCCTTTGATGATTCTTCCAGAATATTCATGATGTGGTTGTTCTGGCCAATGCATTATTTATATGAACTACTTTGGGCAATGAAACACGGTACACATCATAAATCAAATTGATTTTTTGGTTGCATGTAACCTACCGAACTAGTCAAATTTTCAAAAGAGAATCATTTGTGAACATTGTACTGTAGCACTTGTCATTTGCATATCCCATTCATCATCCCCGGACATGGTCAGTCAATGTGAGGTATTGTCACATGTGTTACTTCCCTTAATGGTATTTACTGTGTTGTATACTGGGGTGTCATTTTCAACTCTTGGATGATGTGGACAATGATAAGAAGAAGGTGGTCTGCTGAGTGAGTCATTTGAAAGAAATTGATGATTCATCTAAGTAACTGGGCGCGGGTGGGTCAGCGCAAGGATTTATGACCCACCTCTGAGGAGCCTCACCTGCCCGGGATAAAGGGCGTCCATCTACAATTGACAGAGTCCAGCTGGGCGGAAGCACATTTCAACAAGAGAAATTCAAAAAACAACTGGTGTCTAACAAGGTTCAGGACTGGATCTTACCATCTCGGAATCAGGTATCGACATTGACGTCGTCCTAGCTGTAGCAGTTCCCTTCATTATTCATGTAATATAATGCTCAACAGTATGGCTAGAATAGTGGGTTATTCATATCCCACTTTGTGTGTGTGTCTGTACAAAATAATTGTTTATAGCCGCCAATAAACAGCATGCGAACCCAATCCAACTTATATATTTTTTATGTTCAGTTTTAGGTTCACCAGTTCTTGTCTGTTCCATCTGTTTTTGTATAATTTATTCATCCATTGACATTCAGGCGCGGTTGTAAATACTAATTCAAGTAATCATTATATAGTGTTAACATTGGTCTGTGTGCTACTGGCTACACTCATTCTCAAACCAGACCCATGTATATGTTACATCAAAACCAACATATTTGTTCTAGTTAATAAATATTCTGTTGGCTCAAATGTTCTCTAAAATCATCTTCCATGACTTTGATTGAGAACATCTAGATTCCAACGAGGTGTAATGTCTTAACAGAGTGATGCCCGAAAATGAAAAAAAAATTATGATATACCCAGACATTAGACAGTGGCTGTACTTAGGGCGAAAACCAGGTATTTGCAGATACTCCTCTATATTGCCCAAATTCCGTTTTACCGATTTAAAAATTCTACCCAACATGACTCATGAAGGTTGAATGCAAGACTCTAGGCCCTCTATATCAAACAATTTGTAGTAACTGATTGTTATTTAAGTGAAAATTCAGCAAGATGAACCTTGAAAGGAGATATCACATATAACAGAGGGCCAGTTCAAATGTATTTTCGCACATGGTGGATTCACCGAATGATTTTGAGGCTGAGAAATATCGTATCAGCCACATACACCAAATATGATCATATTATATTTAATATATCACCAGTTTATCAAACCACTAATATTGTAATAAACTCCCAACAAGGTCCAGTCAGATGTTGCATTACGATAGAAGTTGTTTCAGTAGGTGTTATTCAGATGCACCATATGATAAACAATATATGCTACTCTTCTTAGTTACTTTTTCCCCGAAGTTTGTTACCTGTGAATGTTCTGGAAAGTAAGAGATGGGGCAAGCCTATGATAGAAGGTCAGTATAATAACTGCATCGACTGTTTATACCACAAGTACTGCACAGCCAAGCATAAATTACTAAGGTTAGAACGACCGATAGGTTGTGTCGTGCATCACTATTCGTGTCCTTAGCACAGCATTGTCTATCGCATCATGGCTGCAGATCAAGCTGCTAAGATACTTGTAGTTACAACTTGTTCTCACAGGTTTGCATTAGCAACCATGTTGTTACAATGCACGGCACTGACTACATATTTCCTGCTGAACAGCGGGTTGGATATTGAGAGCGTTGGCGGCAGTGGCTGCAACATGACAAATATGACAGGCTTTGATACCATGGGGATCAACGGAAATATTGCAGTAATGATCATTTGAGTATTGTTTCATGGTATCCTGGTTTTGCCTGAGCATGACTGCAAGCTAACTGCCGCCCGGAGATGCCCAATGTAGTGAGGGTGACAGGTTCATTTTACCCTGCTAATATTCGCCCTGCAGTGGTAGGATATCAAAATTCATAGCTTCACTGCAGCTGGGAGAAGAAAGCTGAAGCATAGATGCAGTCTAGTTGTGGACTACAAATGAATCAATGTTGCACCTGAAAATGATTGACAATAAACCCTCCTGGCAGCCAGCATCCATGATTGGCTTATAAATTCAGCTGTCAAAAGAAAACAGATGGGGCGGTATGCTGTGCAGATGATATTAGATAACCAATAACAAATTGCACAGGAGGGGAAGGAAGGAAAGCTCTGTGGGGTGGGGGGTTTCCTAAGGGATTTCCCCTTCCCCTTGTCTTCTAAGGGATGGTAAAGGGTAAAGACAACTGAGGTCGGCCTTGGACAATTTATCATTTTTGCGCCATTTTCCAAGGGTTTCTGTCTGGGTGGTAGACTGAAAATGATAAGGGATAAATTAACCAATTGGTTCAGTTTCGATTAGCTTGCCAGGCTAGGAAGCTGGCCAGTTTAACTGCAATCGTTGGAAGCATAGTTGTGTTGACTAGGTTTAAACAATCAGATTCATTGTTTTATTGCATTCATACGTATGCTCCAGGCTCAGTCATGTGTCTTTGTAGCTACGGCAAAAAAAAAAAAACTCCAATATGTTAATAATACTACACGGTGGGCTACACAGTAATCTCCGAATGGGATAATATGTCTCTTTGTTGTATTTGTTACAGTGAATGATTATGCAATGTACCACATAGATTTTCTCTATGTATGATAGGTTCTTCAAACTCTGAAATATGATTTCGGCTCTCATGTTTATTTATTTATTTTTATTTTTTGTTCTAGTGTTTTCGAAACTGTTTGTTTGTACCTGTAACGTAATCCCAACGAAAACATGTTCCCTTGACACAAGAGTTTATACTTCATACAGATTCCCCCCGAGGAATGTTATTAGAGAAGGTGTGTACAAAATTGAATGAAAGTGAACAATTTAGGTGCAAATAATGCTATAGTGATGAGGGAATATGGAAATCGTATTTAGTTCTCGAGTTGAATATCACCATTCAGTATTGCATGGAAGTGGGCTGTAGGGATAACAGACTGTGTAATAAAATTATACTCGTCTCAAATTTATGTCCTTTAGACTCATCCATAATTACCATACGTATTTGCAGCACTTTCCACTTGCTGCCCTTTTTTTTTTCTTCAGCCGACCACTACGTGGCTCTCCCCACTAAGAGTCCGATGGTAGTAAAATTATATGGCTACAAAGGAGTCACAGTTAGTATTACAGAGATACAAATTTGACGTAAATATTTGGCTCCAAAGAAGTTCCGATTTATGTGCAACTAGCTTATAAGTGTGAGTAACAATACTTCGGGCAACTTGTGGAACCGCTACTAACTGATCATATCATTTGAGAAAGCCTTGAGTTAGCTTACCCCCAATTCACACCAACCCCATAGACTGTGGGACGTCTACATCATCACATTGGCGCTGTGTACCTGGTAAAAGTAGCCATTTCTCGATAGTTTTGTTCGTGGGACTGCTGCGTAACTGCTTTGTGTTTCCATCCAGTGCTCGATCATCACCATACCTTTCTCAGTCGATAATCCCACACCATGTAGATTCTATTCAACTGGCTTTGCTCTCGAATTTGTCCCTTTCAGATTTGTCCGTAAAGAATGATTTGTTAAATTTGTCTCACGGACTGATTGCTACATTCTGCATGACTATGTCTGTGCACATTGACCAACCTTCCAATAATTGTCTGTTTGTAATTTTAGTCTCCTCATTAAAATTACACTCACTGAAGTAAATATTACTCTTGGTGGAGATATCATTAATATATATAACCCTGAACAACAATGGTGGAATTATAACACAATTCCTGAATTTTTTCATGATGAATAGTGCTATAGAACTTCGAATACCACTGTGCATGTGAAATGTTGTTGGCCGTGTTCTTCAGCTATCATTAAACGCAACTCGCTAAAAAGGCTTACTACTACAATTCCAACATAAGGTCCGCTACCATATGCTGTGTAGGATGTCATACTATTTGCAGAAGCGTGATTTGAGGAAGGGAGGGAATTTTGTTTTGGCTGTGGGGCGTCTCCACCTCGCCAAAAGTACTTGACAGGGCAAAAAGACAGATCTTGAAAGGCAAATACAGATATTTAACAGGGCAAATTGGTGGATTCTCTTGCTGGTACTGGACCGATTAAGGAGGCAAAAATCTTAAACGCGAGTGGTAATCAGTTCATTGAGTGTGTTGCATGTCCTTGTGCAGTACATCCAACCCACCCTCAGCCCTAAGTTCTAATCATCACAGTGGCAGCTACTAGTAGTGGCGTAGCCAGGGTTTTCATGACGGGGGGGCCATCTGGTTTGGTCGACAATCTAAGCGGAACGCCCACAATCGGATTGGTTTGCGTGGAGCGTACAAGAAATTTTTTGCAAAAATTAACCCACAAGATGCAGGAAAAGATGACCATTCCCAGCCTTTGAAGTGAATTCTGGCATGAAATTTTGATGTCCCACTGCCTAAATTTCTGATAAAAGAATATTTTAATGATTATTTTTTTGACTATGCAGAGCAGTGACGACTTATTCAGCAGGTCGGGGGCAAATGGGTCTGTGGACGGTGGCGGGAAGGGTAAAAATGAAAAAAATACTATAGAGGGCGACCTACATGTAGGCCTACGCCAAGGCCACCATGTCCCATGAAGTTATCAATAGAATTGGCCAACAGCCAACAGGCCCTCCGTTCGCACAAGTTGAAGAGTACTGATGATACGTCAGCAGGTTGATTCATTACGGACATGTCAGTTGCATTGACTTTTTATTAATCGCCATTACAATCCCCGCAAACTGTAAGTGGGTTCGGGGATATTATGGTTTGCGCATGTACGGCGCCGTCTCCGCCGCCGGAAAACTTTAGGAGTTAGCGCTCTCATTTGTTTTCAACCGATATCCGAATAACACGAAACGTGGTACACAGTACACACGTCCGTCTGAGTAATATCTCGGAATAAGTTCGACAATTGGGCGATATCGTACATGTTCTGCCCTTATTTATAAGTTTTTTCGCAAAATTATTCAAGTTTGCCTGGATTTACACGAAACTTGGTGGCCATGGGAGTTGATGGTGGCGAAAAACATGGCAAACAATTTCAGGTATCTGAGGTGCATTCTTTGCGCTTTATTGGAATAATTAGCATATGAATGTGATTATTTCAAACTTTATTGGATTATCTTGAAACTGTGAATAGGGCCTACTATCTGTATGAATTTTCCTGATGTGACCGGAATGCAATGGCGTCATCTTGCCATGACTAATTTGCATAATAGTTAGCCCAATAGCATTTACCACTTAGGCCAATCATAGGACTTTGGTGGCCGTCTCACAAAACTTGGTGGGTATACGACTTCTAACAGTCCAAAGATAAATTCCATTCCAATTACTGGGAATTCATGAACTGAAGGTCACTATGTGTATTCAATTGAATATTGTTAGCATAATAAAGGCTAGAAATGCTAAACAGTCATTGCATACATGGTCTCCACAAATGTATTACTTCTCGATTGGCAATCTTTAGTACAACAAGGTTGATAAAATAACACCGTGGCTGGGGATATGACAGTCAGGCGTTACCCGACGACATTGTCTAGTTTATGAAGGGGGGCACGACCTACTGACGATGATAGTGGATTATGCCTACAAGTTATGGCTTCCCACTATTATGAATACACATAGGTGATGGAAACTTCCAGTTGGAAATAAGGCTAAGGCAAAAATCTTTGCCAAAAAATCCCCCAAAGTGGAGGAAAATCACAGAACAGTGGCTCATGAGCCTTAAAAGCGAAAAAGCAAAAGCACCAACGCGCGCAAAGCGCGCAAAAAAATTCAACAGTTTTGTCGGCCATCATTTTTTCAATTAGCCTTATCTACATACAGGAAATTTCCCCGCCTCTACTCTTGCCTAGGTTGTGTGTCGGTTCATGGCGAATGTCAATCCAGAGAACAAAAAAAAAAAAACCGGCAGCAGGAGAGGGGGGGGCCATGGCCCAATGGCCCCCCCCCCAAATACGCCACTGGCTACTAGCGATGTGGGTGGAGAGTTCTGATGCATGAGTGAAGTTTTTCTTATGGGTTAGGGTCTGGATTTGTAGCCTGCAAGAGGATATCAGGCCTATGCCAGCTCAGTAATTCATTTTGCAAAGAATGCGTTCGGTTATAGAAGCAGTTTATGTGTAAGGCGCAATGAATAACCAATTGAACATTCGGAAAGATCAGGACAAGATTCCCCCCTTAGCGATATCGTTACAACTTATTTTCAAAAACTGAACCTATTTGAAAATGACAGCCCCCCCAAAAAAAAATTATCCCATGTTTTGGAGGTATTGTGATAAGTGTCGGGGGGGTTATCTGTGAAGTTGGTGTGTTGGCAGGAGTTTCGAAAAGATCATTCTGGACACCACTGTAACACATCAACATGTAATCACAAACAGGCTTATGCTTGTATCCTTCTCTTTAGGCCACTAACTTAGGGAATGTTACTATTCACATAAGAAATGGCATTATATTCACTTACCTGAAGACTGGTTCAAAATAATTGCTGCGAGAAATCCTTTTTCTCGATTAATTCTCCCGCATTCTAAGGTGGGTATTACTGAGTACATGATTCAACAATTCCTTCTTCAATAATATATGCATAGTGTGATACAAATGTCAAAAGAGAGTGGTCGCATACCAAATTAGAACAGGTGGGCATGAGTGAGGCCCGCCTGCCTTGGTCCGGATCCTAACATTTTTTGTTCATGGGATGTACTATGCAAACAGAGTGCAGCGAGAAGACTAGTTTCTCATGTCCTACTGGCATCATTCTATCATACGTTGGAATGTTGCACATAATTTGTGAAATCATACATTTTGTCCATTTCTCATACAAATCCTCATCTCCATGTGATTCTGTGGTTAATTACAAACTAAAGAATCATTAAGTTTGAGCTGAGTGCCCTAATCCGGAGAAGCCATGTGCATCATCATTCATTAGATCATGTCGTTGAATGGCAAATTGTTATTTAACAGATTTCATCAAACTTCTTATCTATGTCAATTTCCACATCTTGCTACTGTAAGTACAGTTCGACTTGAGGTCCAAAATGACCTATTATGGAGAGCATATGGTCCCCATTCAGTAAATCATGTACTTTTGAATAGTTGGTCTAAAACGACATGTCATAACTGTTGAAAGAACAATTCACTGTGAAAATTCAAGGAATGAAAAAACTAAAAATCATCCTATTAAATATGTACTACAGATTGTGTATATATCAATGCCTGAATAGGTCCACTATATGGTATTTATTGGGCTATTGGCCTGATTCAAATGCTACAAAAAAGTCCAAATGAAAAAAAAAAATTTTGTGTTTTGATTTGATTGAAGTCGTGAACTTTGTTACTGTAAGAAAAAAAAATGATAACTGTTTTGTTCCAGAGAGCCATACTGTCATTGTGTTTTTTTTGTTTATACCCACGAAGGGTAGGTTAGTGTTCAAAAATTGGCTCACTATGTTTTCTGCTAGCCTATTCCAGCTGCATTTGCTGCTGAATCAATATAGTTCTTGGTACATCTGTTCCTGATCTGTATGGCGTCAAGTCTTGTTCCTTTTTCATCATTATAGAGCCTAAAAAATGCATAAGTATGCCACGGTATCGCTAGATGCGTTGAGGTCATAGTTAGGTCTAGGTAAGCTTACAGTAATACACCTTGAAATCTGTTAATTATAGGAATGGTATCCGCGGTCTCGTAATAGCTATGGAAGTGTGTCGTTTCAACCACTAGTAAGCTTGCACCCACATGGTCAAACTGGCACCAGTACCACTGGATGCGTTTGTTAGGGTTAATAGTTAAGTGGAGGTAAGCTTACCAAAATACATCTCCAAATATGTTAATTATTCGGAAATGTATTCTATCTTCGGTCCCTAATAGCTTACAGAAATGTTTTCGTTTTTCGACTGCTACTTACTTGCACCAAACAATGGTCAAATTGGCTGCCAGTACTCATGGATCAAAACTTCGGTTGAGCAATAATGACAAAATAGGCAAAAGTACAAAAAGGATACAGGGGGTTCCTCCGGGATTATGGAGCACAATTTTACCAACTTACAAGTTGCTACTGCTAAGTTGGTCATCATGAAACCACTGATACATTTGTGTAGATATGTCAACACAGCATATCTTAAACATAGACTGAAATGACAGCTGACCCTTCTGAGTTAGAGCATCGGCTTGCAGGTCCAGAGTCAGTCTGGGTCGTATTACATAAGCCTGTTGCCGTTAGGGCATGGTGTCAACATAAGCATTACATATTAGGGGAACCAGGGCCTAAAGCTACAAGAGCTATACGGTAGTAGGTACACTCCTGCACAGGCCCAATTCCTTTGAAAACTGGGGTGATTGAGTGTAGTGACAAGTTTTGAATTCATGGTCCTGGGCAAGCATGCTCCATTGCTCCATGGAGATCTGATTAGCTCAGTTGGAAAAGCTCCAGACGCAGTGCTACCAGTGTGTAGTGTCTCGAGACCAGTCTAGGTCTCGAGACCGGTCTACGAGACCAGCTTTTTGCTGGTCTCGGTCTCGGTCTCGAACCCTTCTGGTCTCGGAAAATGATTCCGGTTCGCTTCGAGACCAGCAAAATATTGGTGTCGTCTTTTTTTCGGAATAATTTCTAGTTCAGCAAAAAAATCATCCTGCATTTTATGTGTTGAGCTTTGCTATCAACTAGCAAGTGGAGTGGGGAGTGGGGCCTTTATACTTGCTCAAGTGGGGAAACAGCCCAGGGCTTAGTACCCAGCGGCCAGTCAGTATTGTGTTAGCTTCAACTTGTTGGCAGTCACAATAGCTTCATGGTCAACACAGTAGTCACAGTACAGTTGCAGGCAAAGGAGGCAGAAGCCCTGGTGTAAACTGGTTCATCCGTGTTGCTTCACTTCAAGATTCCCTGTATTTGACAGTGGATATGTTAGGCATTAGCATCAATGACTCCGAATAATGTTATGTGTGCTGTTCCCACCTGAATAGTATCCTGTTCTTTCCGATTTTTGAAGCCGTATTAGTAGGCTATTACCTCATTTTTTTCAACCCTAATATTATTGAACCTAATTCATGATAGAAAATGAATGGAATAAAATAGAAACCCGGGCCTATTAACATGGAACCTCGTTAAGTATGCTTACCACGATAACAAAAACTCCAGTAGGCCATAACCTGATTACTGGAGAGAAGAGAAGGAGAGGTGAATATTTAGTGATTTCAGTTACTAATTATGGGGGAGGAGGGAGCAGTATTGTTGGTAATTATATGACAAGTGACAGCCGTAGCTAAATGACTTTCAATTTCAATGTTACAATGTGTGAACATGAATTGTTTCGATTTCCAGGATGGGTTAGACCTTTATGACATTGGTACAGTTCGCGAACGTGATCTGAATTGGCTTCACAGCTGATGAGGAATTGTTCTCAGTAAACTTTTTACATGTACCTTGGATGCTTGTGACTACTTTGTCATGAAGTACGTCATGGCAATGTTAATCAATCGAATTATTTTTAGAGCTTCGAGCAAGTTCAGGTCTACGTAGTAGTACTGGCCTTCGCCCAGTGGTGCCATGTTGGTCCAGGGGGTATTTGCTAGTGTTGTTAGTTGAGAAATTACCACTAACCTGTACTGGTATTTGTGAAAAGGTCCAAAAGTAGAACCCTGGCCTAGAAACAGTGAATTTCATTTCGACAAACAGTGGGCCCAACGTTATACAATACATGTATATGAAAGTGTCATCCAAATCAGAGGACAAAAGCTAATGGTAAATGCATTTGAAGGGGTGAGGTTATTGGTTTGATTTTGGAATCTAGGGATGGGCTATGGATGGAGACACAATAGCGCCTCCACCTGGCCACCATAAGGAAAGGGGTTGCCAGGGTGGGAGGGGGGCATACAACATAAGAAGATAATTGGATACAGAGAAATGAGAGAGAAGATCAATAAATTCCTGGTTTAGGAAGCCGTAGGATTCTGAATGCTTGCATAAAGGATGCAGAGAAAGTGCTCCCAGGCCAGGGAATAGGTATACCAAGTTAGGACGTGGGAGGGGGAGGGGCTCATCCATGAAAGTCGCATGGCAATTGGGTTACTGTGGTATCGGTGCCAGTCTTCCGTAGTGTGAATGACTAGAGGTCAGTCTGTATCCTGGCAGGGTCTTCACAATCTTATTTTTACTTTCATTTAAATGTGATGAGCCATGAGGGGTGGTATTTGGTTCCTGGCTTCACTGATAAATTTGGAAACGGGGGAGGGGGGGGTGGGCTGACGGGAATGGCGGGGCTTGCATGCTCAGATGGCACCACCCTTGATTTATGCTCTGTGGTTACACCTATTCCCCTCGTCAATTGTGGAACTTGATTGGGAGAAGAAGTGTGGACTTGTTTTGCAGATCGTCACTCAATAAACAAATGTATCAATGAGCCAGAGGTGTCTATCATGTAAAGATAGAGCATTTGGGTGTAAATAGCCACACTACAGTCGTGGACTTCGCTTGTTTGCCCTATACACTATATACATTCGGTAATCGGTCTCGATCTCGGTCTCGGACCTTGCTGGTCTCGGGCTCCCTCGGTCTCGAGTTTGTCCCTGGTCTCGGTCTCGACCCAGCCCCTCTGTTCTCGGTCTCGGCTGTGCCGGTCTCGACTACAACACTGAGTGCTACTGACTGCGAGTTCGGAGCCTGTGGACTTTTCCGTAGTACTATTGGACAAGTCATGTCTCCTGAGATGTTCCATGCCACCCACGTGTTAGAAGGGGGTACCTTGTGAGATGACTTGTGAGGAGTAGTAAGCGCTGTATTCAGCTGCCCTATTGGAGGTCCTCAGGGACCCGATCAGTGACAACTGAAATGGGCGTCGGGAGTGACAAGCCAGAAATGCATACTGTATGGTACGAGTGTTGAAAAGTAACTGATTATCTAGGGGTAATATCTGTGAATTTCTTTGAGCATGTGGCAAATGCGCTCTATCGCCTGGATATTATCCTCCCTCGATACTAAGTATCACATTGTTGCCTTGATATCACCTGTGTTAACTTCCATCAGGGCCATTGCTCCAAATGTTGGTACTGCCAACATCTGAATCAACCTTGCAATTGAGTCCCTGACAGCTCCTTGTTTGTTGCATAATGGACTGGGGGTGGGGGTCTAGAGCTGGGGGGTGAGACATTTTCCCCCTCCGCTGGGGCCTGCCCCGGTTCAATCATGATTTCCAGATTTCTACTATTTCTTACTCTAAGACTATTGATTGGGGCTGTTGCAAGTTCAAGTTCTCAACCTCTGGTCACCTGATATAAAGGAGAAGTTCTGGCTGGTATTGTCATTTAATGAAACCGGCCAGGATTCCTAGATGTGCTTTGACTGGTCAAGTGCCTATCACATTGTCAGGATTCGGAGATGCGTTATGGGGGGGGGGGGGGCTAATAACCACCATTCACAATCAACATGGCTAGGATTCCTAGACCTAGACAGTTCTAGCTGGTTAGTGCCAATCACAAGGCCAGGATTCTCGGATGTGCTTCGACTGGCCAATCACCTATCGCATATAAACCAGGATCCCAAAATGGGGTCTGGATGATCGATCCAGTAAAATGTTATTTATATCGCCGTTTGATGCCTAAATTTGAACTTGGCATTCTGGAGATACCATGCTCACAAGTAAAAGCCTCACAACACATACATGCAAACATTGTGTGACTGAATAGATTCCTTCTGCCTTTGGCAAGGAACAAAGAGGGAATCTTCCAGGAGTAATGCTTCCTAGCAGTGGTAATCTCAATTTAGTATTCGTGATTGTAATACAATCATGATAGCAGTAGGTATGGATTTTTTTTATTCTCTAGTAAAAAAAGATAGTTGTAGTACTTTAATATGGGTATTCCACAGATCAGTAGTAACCTATAAATATTATTTAAGGTAGTGAAATTTACCTTCCTAAATAAATAATATAAGGATATTTTTTCAGTAATAATATTATTGTATTATAATGCATGATTCCCCAAAAACGTACCCCCTGGTTTTCAGGCATAATTACACCTTGCCCCCCCCCCCTCCTTAGCCGCCTACTACTTCATTTATGGCGAAATTGACTCCTATCCACCAAACTGGAAACCCAATAGTCCTCTCTCACCCCGAATACTCTTATGGGGGATATGGATGGGGGGAGGCGGGAAACCAGTATGAGAAGCGGGATTTGATGTATAAAACATGAAAGGCATAACCCGACATATAGCGTGGTCTATCCTCATAACATGATGAATAGTAGTGTAATTTTGGGCGCAATTGAGTTCGGAGTCAAGAAGACTCTCGCAGCACAAGGACTTTCCAAATTACGTACAAAAATGTTTGAACGTTTGAAAACAGAACTTTTTGCCCCATGAAAAAACCTGAACTTGAGTTAAGAATAAACAAATGAATTCTAATGGAAATATCGGGTATTCAGGGCTAAATTTTTTTTCCCCCCAAAGGGTCTCTCCTTTTCACAGGGGTTGTCTGTAGACCCTAAAACCGCCCAGTTTTTTTTTTGGGAAGTCCCACATCTCTTTTCAACTTTTTTTCAAAAACCTTGCCCCAGACTGGCACAAGCCTTCCCTGGTTGGCAGGTCCAAGGGCCATGCCTTGAGGGGTTGAGATGCTGTGGCAAAGTTCCAGTCCTGGAGTTCTGGTGTTGCATAGTAGAACGAAAAAAAAATCAATTGAGACGAAAGCCGTCAAGGCATGGTGGTTTCCTTCCTCCCAGGTAAGCCCCACATACACCCTGCCCATGTGGGGCTCGCTCCTGACCTATTGCAAATTTGGCCATGGGTACAAATTGATGATCGTCTAACCCAGAAGCCACATGGTGGCGAGCATCTTTCCGACGCGAGCACATGTGGTGCCCTAGGAAATGGATCAAAGTTCAGATGCTGACTGGTTTTGATTTGGCCAATGTCCGACTGCCCAAGCTACGTCCTAAGCAGTACCCAGGCCCCATCCGTTCACTCCTTAAAACGGATCTGGTATTACAGCGATGGCCAGCGGAGGGAACCGTCCACTTGTCCTGCGGGGAACTCTGTAGATTTAACCATTACGTAGTGTAGGCCTGAGCCGGGGCAGCCACCACATAGCCTAGTCATAGGCCTAATATGCCCCAGGTAGACAAGCCCTTGTCTGCGGCTGGGAGAACAGGCGCTACTGAGTCAGCGATACCTCGGATGAACACTCGCTCCCTCCGAGGCGAATAAAGCGCTCAGCGAAAGCGTCAACCAGGAAGAACTGGCAAACGCACTCACAGAACGGCCATATCTGCTTCCGAAACTGGTACAACATATATCAGTGCACGAGTGCCGCTGTCCCACTTGCAGACTTCGAATGTAGTTTGATTAATAGGAGGGAAATGACCACTGAAAAAGCCCCATGCCAGGCCCAGTTACAATCCCACAGATTCAAGATAACCCCCCGGCGGAGACTGCTCACCGGCGAACAAGAAACCCTTGCGAATACCGGACGATGGAGAAACGGGTTACTGATTTTGATTTGCAAATATCCCCCCTATGCCTAGGGATAAGGGTTCAATTTCACCAGAATGAGATATAGGCTAGAAGGGAGGGGCAAGGTGCAAGTAGGAGTGAAGTAGACCCTCGCTATTAACGAAATGTGATAATATATTACTGAGACTAAATATACCTGTACAAATCTGACACAATTAGTATTGCCTAAAGTGATTATCAGGTCCTCTTTTGAATGAAGGCTATTATGGTATTGTTGGATATGGTGGTCATAACTGTTACTGACAACGGTGCATTAATTGCACACATAAATGGAACGGAAGTAATGATAAAGTAAGAAATGGGAAAAAAAAAAAAAACATTGTTGAATAATACCCTGTACCCAAGTAATATATTACTAGATGTCACATGTCATATTATGTAAATGCACATTCCTTCTTTAACTTTGATCACATTTGCATCAATCATAACCAATCATAACCGTGGCTATATGGGACAGGCCACAATCAACTCTGAGGAAAAATATCACACCATCTCAATGTCACTCCATCGCGTCTCTAGGGAACTTCCCATTGGGTCTGCCACATGGGGCTCTCACTGATATCCACCAACCTCACAAAGGCCCCAACTCTTCACACTTGCGTATGAGGGGTAACCCTAGGAGAAGGGCCTTTTCACAGCACTGCAGAAAAAAAACACCGACAGGATTTCAGATTTCAGTGGGCTTCGAATTCACAATCAATTGTTTGTCCCAGTGTACAGGCTGTATTATGAATGACGAACGAATCAACCAAAGGGTTATACAGAGCTGGAGTCCAGTCTCCAAATTTATGGAACGACATTAGAGTGGTACGACTATGCTTGAAGTGACATTTCTTAGCCAAGATGCTCAATTTTAGTCGAAACCTCATCTCGCAAAATAGAAGGGCGAGTGGATAGCCAATCCAAGCCCTTTTGTGTTTATTGGCCAGATGTCCATGGCTTGGGTTGGGGTGCATGGTACAATATGGTTAAGTTGAATATCTAAATAGATTTATGAGGGCGCACTCCCGTGGGGTCCGACGCCGGCACTCGGGTAGTGCAACCGGTACTTGAGCAGAATCGAAACAGCCCCCCGCACTAACATTTTTTTGGTGATGGATTACTGTACAGTCGCATCAATATAGTGGGCCAACATGCTAAATCCAATAATATGCTGCAAATGGCCAACCCCCCTCTCCCTGACCCTCTGGGCGCCCCACCTAATGACCCCCAGCCGCTGTGGCGATCCCATGCGCAGCTCTCCGTCATCCATTCATAACCCGAGAAACCCATCACGTTGACACTACAATACTAAATTTTAAAATTCTGACTTTTGGATCCGCTGAAATTTATTGCCTCTCTCGGGTTTGGGTTTCTGTCCAGTCTCATGATGTGCCGTTCCCAAGATATCATGGGCCATCTCAGCTGATTTAAGCTTTTCATTTCACATCATACACGGAACACTCATCTCCGCCTAACTAACAATGTATCAATATATTTACCCGCAGAATGTGTACATGATTCACTGACCATTGAATGGTAGACAGTCCATATTGGAAGTTAGACTATTCTGTCTGCTCTGGCCGTAACAACATCGGGATCCAGTGTCTGGATCATTCTATTTTAACAGATGGGCTTGTTCATGGTGATGGTGTACATTTGGGTTCAAAAGTTAACCCTCACTAGATGTTCTTCTGGCTTCTTACATTATGCACGGGTGGTCGCAACCTGCCCAGATGTTACAAATAATTGAGACATATTTTACCCACTTTTGTAACTTTGACCATTAAAAAAATAGTCCGATTCGTACAAACGTGGAACGGACAGATGGCATTGAAAACAACTTTACCACTTTCTAGTCAACATCCTGGAAAAAATCATAAATTAGTGATTATCAAATCGAATTGATGTGCAACCATGAAGTAACAGCCTGACACCATCATGCTATAAGGGAGGGCATTTTACCTGTTTGAGGTGTTACGTTTGTAACAATGCAAGGACGGAACAACAGGACCCTTATATTTTGTTCTCTCATAATAGGCTTCTTAGAGGAAATTATGACACTTTAAGGAGAATTCTATTTTAAATAATTAATTTGTGTGTTGACATTTTATCAGAAAATAGGATTTTTTCAAATGTTTGTTAGGTTTTATGTGTTACGTTCAAACATTGACAGAACAAATTTGACCTGATGTTACAAACGTAACAGTTGATTGGACACAAGAAAAAGATCTGTAAGTGACTCATGGCACCTAATATCATGGTGTTATATTATCGAACAATCAGGTCGACTCTACTTTTTTGAGACGTCTGTTTTACCTTTAGAATATAATCAGGTATTTCAGATATTGGGTATTTTCCGATGCTGCAAACATACACTAGTTTGATGGACTCAAATTTGTAATTGAAAAACTCTGATTACATTCAAACTACTTTGACCTAGAAGTCGATAATTTTCTGAAGTAATAGGGTTCCTGATTAGTCAGTACAAACACAAATTACCGAGCATGACTTAAATGACAAATTTATAGAGGATTCTAAATTTGGAAAAAGTTGCCCCGGACAATGTTTTGTACATAACAACCAATTTGATACATGTTTGAATCATATCTTCAAATCACAAATGAAGTCCATGTTTAGGTGATAACTAAATTCAAGGTGTATATTTCTCACAAATAGCAGCAAGTGTCAAAATATAGGGTATAGATAAATCTACCACACTGACAAAAATTGACAGTTCTGCATGTGTTACTTTTTGGGACTCTTTTAGGGGCTAAATATGAAGTTAAATACAATGAATTTTTCATAATCTGACCTTTTATGATGAATTTTTGGTTTTTGTCTTTCAAAGTATCCTTGTTATATGGTATGTACTTTGTTTTGCCAAAATAAAATATCATAATATATCGGCCGGAACGTGGCCTGTATGATATGTACCCCCTTACCAGGAACAAGCCCAGAGACTTCGTGATAACACAGTCTTACAATGAAATGCTTTCTATCCAGAAGAAAGAAACCACCATGGCTTGCTTACCAAGGTTAGAAATGGTTAAACTTGAAAGTACTTCTAGTGAATTGGAATGCAGGCAAAAAAAAAAGTCCACTTATCAAAAAGTGGCATAACTTGCAAATAATTGGCCAGACTTCTCCAGGAAACAATAAGACATCATATATATTCTAATTAGATTGTAATTATCATCCTGGCAATTCAATGCGCAGAAACATCCACAATAGAACTTCAAGCTTGTTTCTCTCAGAAGGCTTTTTTTCAACGACGGACTCTTTTACATGAAGGCCATGTTATTCCGCCCTCTTAGCCTGACTTTACAATGAAACGAGATTCTTCTATGACCACAAAGGTTGCAGAGGCCCCCTCGGACAAATATAACACAATTTTCAACATTTTAAATGACCAAGGATCCAAGACAGAATACAAAGTCCTTGTCTGGCCCAGAATGGAAGTGGCACCCAATGTCTTTGATCTGACCTAAAATCCTGTGATTATCCAGAGACCCAACAAAATCTAGATTGCTGAAAAATCCCCAAAGTGCCTCAATATCATGTGCAATTCGTGGTTGTACGGTAGCTAACTGGCATAAAAATAAAATTAGATTGGGACAATATGTGTTAGCGCTCTCCAAGCCCGAGTCAAAGTACCTGGATGAAGTGCTCCAGTTTATTGAAGAAGCCCTATTCAGTTCAGCAGGAGGTGTATGCCTTGTTGAGCTGTGCCAGCCGCCTTATCGGAAGGTCCAGTTGTGAGAGATTAGCCACGCTGGTGGAAGTAGAAGGAAGGTTACTGCGCCCCTGACCCGAAGACGTACAGAGCAGAGACGAGGACAACGGCATCCTGCAGGAGGAAGGGGTGAGGAAGAGTCAAGTCATGTTTGAATAAACAGTGAGAGTGAACAGCTTTGCTACAATGTTTGGGATATGTGAGTCTGTTGCAGTCAGTCCGTAAGTAGAACTGCTTGCTTCATGTTTGGGGGGTAAGACATTCTGCTACAGTGCGAGCAACTGCTCGCTTCTTGTTTGGGGTACGAGGCATTATTCGCTACAGTGGGAGCAGTGGCGTACCCAGGAAGGGGGGGTTTGGGGTCAGAACCCACCATGACCCAAGTGAGCAATAATTTTTTTACAAAAACATTTTAATTTTCTGCAGTAGTAGAGGTTTTGCAGCAGCTGTTATTTAGCAAAGATTGCAGCAAAAGTGTTCCTAGGGACCATAAATTGTACTTATTTGCAAATAGGAGGGTGAGGCATTCTGAGCGCGCACTTCCTTGGGGTCCGCACCTCACCCCCCCCCCCCCCCCCCCCCCCAAGAACACATCTCTCAATACCTTGCCCAGTGGGAGGAAAAACTGCTCGCTTCATGTTGGGGTATGACACATCTGCTACAGTCAGCAATATAACGCTTGCTCCTGTTTTGGAGATACACAGGCACCCACATGTTTTTATGAGCTATGTATTTACTTTTCACCACATACCACCCCCTACCCACAAGATTGTAACTAAATTGTTCTACTTCGCATTGCTCAGCATCGTTTTCTCTCCCGATGCTCTGTTATGTGAGCCAAATTTGGCATGGCATAGTGCAGACCACCTATGTGTTGGAACCATGACAAGATCAGTTTGGCCTAGTAGGCTGGTGTATTGCACATGTTCTTGCTAAGAGGTAAGTAACAATTTTATGCAACAAACTGACCTGTCAGTATATGTTGATAGACTTACATTCCTCATGCATAGATCATCCACACACACCAGCAGGAAACCCCTTCATATTCCCGAAGAGTATCACGATGACCCTCAAAGAGCCCCAGAAGCATCCCACACGTAAAGCAGGAGACTAAAATGAGGTTGGATGGTGTCTCTGCCTATACGCAGTCTAGCTGCAAGGAAGAAATCATCTGACAGACAAAAAATCAAAATTACATAGAATGACAGGTGGCGGTGGTTGTCTCTGCCTATACAGCAGTCTAGCCTGCAGCAGAGAAAATCATACTAACAGACATCAGCATACAGATAATAATGGTTGGTGGTTGTCCCTGCCTATATATCAGTATTACCCACCTGCAATGGAGAGGTCATATAACAACATCAGCAGACGTTGCGTACCTTGGATAAAGGTACGGACGGTGATTGTCCTTCCTATCCTTTATTAAGTCTGGCAACCGAAAGACCTAATAACAAACATTAGCATACAAAGAATCAAGATTGCGGTTAACTTTGTTTTGGGTAAAACAGTCTGGCTGCAGCCATGCGGGAGGAGGGGGGGGGGGGGGGGGTGCTAAAACGGCTCAGCAGCCAAACGGTGGGATTATTAGACTTGGCTATATGTGAGTGAATTCTTTGAATCCAGTTTGAGGAACCAATATATCATAGCTGCGTCAGCTTAGCTTATCTACATGTAGAGACTCCCAGGTATTCTGGTCCATCGGTTTACATCCTCGCTAGAGTTTGCATCCATTCTGGCTACAACAAGCCAGGCTACTAGCTGGCCGTCGTTTACCTCCTGCTATAGCTGATTTCCAGCCTTGCTACAGCTAAGCTATCTATGGAAACAAGTTACTTAATGACTCACCATACACAATGATGATCCAGTCGATAGAAACATTCACCACAGATTCTGCAATGATCGCATCTCTTGGTGGTCTATGTATATCACAGAATTTTTACATCGATTTGTACTGGAACAGCGCCCTCGATGTTATCAGAAGCTACAGGGTCCCCACAAGATGTGCCTTGTTGTTCTTCACCATGATAGCATTCTTCTTCGATGTCTCTGCATTGTTGATGGATTGTTTTGACCCTAACTGGTGGTCAGTGGGTCACTGAACCGGCCCCTGCTTTGGTTCCTGAACAAAGTCAGGTGGAAGACGGCGAACAGCCTCGACATGGCCGCAATTTTCCCCCCACGGGCTATGACCCCCTCTGGGTAGACACATAGGCCATCACCGTACATGGGAGACGAAGGAGGTCAGTGCCCGCTTCATGAAGAACTGGTCGTTTCTTGTTACCCCGCAGACATGCCGGTAGCAGCAGAATACCAATGAGGGCGCCCCCACAAAGCTGAACGGACCAGCTCCAATATGGGATCAAACGAAGATACGAAAACATCCAGGGGCATGAGCAATTGGTGGAGAGCAGTCAGGTCTAAGAGTTGATCGATCCGCTGGGCTCCTCCCCCTAAGGATTCGGAATCCGCATCCTGTCGAGTCATATCTTCGAAAAGCGTGCTTACTTGTTGATCAGCAGGGCTTCCCGACTTATGACACTGCAAGAGGAAAAGAAGAAGACAGAAGTGGTTTCTGTTCAGATAAGGTCGGATGGGTCATTTTTCTGAGCCCTGATCAGCAGCAACCAACCACAGGTCGTGCTTTCAGTTCATGGGCAGTGGGCACTAGAATGTTTTGCTACAACAATTTGGGCCCCATTGGAAATAGGCTGATTTATTTCGGCCTAATGGGTTTGGCCCCAGTTACTCTTTGCATTTTTGTATTGTTTTAAGTCTCATTTTGTTATTGTTGTTATTTGTCTTGTCGTATGTCTTGAGTAACGATAAACAAACAAAAACAAAACAATGAAAAGAAATTTACTGAGAGACAAATGTAGTCAAAGAACAGTAACTCTTGAGGGGGTCGTTTCTTCTCAAAGTTAATCCTATAGCCCAGCAAAGGACAGTATACATGTTATATATACTGTGGCGTGAAAGTACATGTATAGCGCACTTGCAAATGAGTTGCCCAAGCCAAATTAACTTGGGAGGGACGTACCACTCGTGTGCACCATGTGTGGTGCTACAAGTCATCAAATCCAAAATTCTCTGGTGGCCGAGCAGCAAGTGAGCAAGCGAATTGGATGGTTTAATTTTGTAAGAGTGGTGACAAGTGATCAAAGCCTGTAAGAGTTGAAGTGGCAATGTCTGTCACCTGGTAGCACTGGGCGAAAAGGCAATAGTGACCACTGGCATGATATCAACAGAAATTGTCCTGGGGCCATATCCTTTTGTACAAGTGATGAGATGATCTAACGCATATTGTTTCAAAGGGGTACCTGGTGTTAGATGTTAACGAACAATGTACAAAACAACCTTTTTCGAAACTGCCCTGACCAAAACTACACATCCTACAAAACTTTACATTCGCCCCCTATACTCATCAACAAACTATTGGACACGATGGGAGAATTGGTTGTTCCTCAAAAGAGAGTGACAGTTCGAAATAGGCCATAATGATGAGATGGATCAGGAAAAATCTCTTCTATACCACCCCCCCCCCAGCTGTTTTTTTGTGTTTGTAGTGGTGAGCCGCATACTACAAGCGTGAAACGGCCCATCAGTAACCTTGCCTGCATACAGTACTGTAATCCTCACGTACAATGCTTCAAAAAACATTTATTCTGACAATCATACAAGCAGCAACACGACATTTTAAGGGTGTTGTGAGATGATTAAGATTTTCCAAATACGATAAAGTAGAGATCCTATATGTTAGGCGCACTAGGCACGATAAAAACCGTGGTTACGTGACAGCGATCGAGAGAGAGGGGGGGAGAGGGAGAGAGAAAGAAAACTCCTTAAAAATCCAGCCAAATCGTAAGGATACTGATCCAAAAACTGGTGAAAAAAACCTTAGTTGATAGGAACAATAGCAAAGCTCAATTTGAGCGATGAAGAAGGACTCGGGAAAAAAATGAGGTATAAAAATGGATACCCAAATACTCAACAGAACTTGACCACTTTGCTGGCAAAATGAGAAAGGGCGTTGGGGTTGCCGCGGACTCTGGGAATAGCCAGTGATATGGCAAATGGGGTGCCGGGGGTAATAGAGTATAGTTGTGAAATAGAATTGGATTATTAATTTCTTTCGAAAAGAATCATGTTAGTTTCTGTGTACGATTGGGTGTGTATGTGTGCCGTTAGCTTGGATAATGAAGCAAACTCAAAGACCATAAATATCAAGTTAAGTTTAATCTTTTGCCTGGAATGGTGGCATATTAACCCTACAGTATCTCTCCTGCATCCATCAAGGTCACCAAAGACCATTAGAGGCCAAAAAATTGATAAAAACAGCAATATCTGGTGGAAGGTCATACGGGCTGATGTTTTTTGGGATAAGCTTAAACTGGGTTGGGGTTTCATTTCAAACAATCTCAATGCAATCCAATCCTGCATAGTTCACTTGGGTGTTGAATACGAACTAGTAGCTTGACATCAAAATCAAATTAGTTACTCATCACATGGTCTTGTTGGGGATGAAAATGACCAGCCTAAGGTGACTAATAGCCTTTGAAGTTTGAGTACCCCCGTCCCATAAGTACATTAGTCACTGGTCAAGGCTGCTTTCTATGATTGTCCGATTCAATCAACAATGAACATTTTACTCCGCAAGTTACCTTTGGTCAAAATGATTACTCGATGACACCGCATATTATGCATGTGCTGAAGCTCAAACTATGCATTATTGTCCCTATCTAACCTCTGTTTGATATTCCAAGAAAATAATAATGCTCTTTGCACCATCACAATAGCGGTCCTGTTATTACTCATTATGTAATGTCCCTCCACACTGATGCATGAGTGTATTATAAATGAATCGGTCAACATTTTCTCATGGCCATTGATATTTGAGACTACCTGCTTCTTGGGGACAGGATTTCATTTACCATATTTCTTGAGCCCTTTTGGCTGTGTCCAACTAACGGATATGGGGGAGAGCAGGCCTTTTTCATGGAAATCTGTATTTTTAAAAAAAGGCAAATTCAGGAACCATGCCTTCCTGTTAGACTACTTGGGTCACTTGGGTGTATCACCAATCAGCCCAGAATAATGTTGCCCTCTCTATGGCTTGGAGATATATAATTCAGTAAGAAAGTGCCGGTGATAGGCTTTCCAACTAACCTCACCTCATGGCTTAGTTGGAACATGGGGTGGGTTGTTGAAACAGTGCCTCCAGCTTCTAGGGAATAAATGGGAACTTCATAACAACTAACACATTGTTTACCATTGCATAATGCCTTTCATAATATATATATATATTTTCCAAATGAAATCTTAGAGCCAGACAAACTTAATAATATTTAATGTTAATAAATATGTAAACAAACCCTTTTTAACCTAAATTTTGGAGAAACTTTCACAAGAAGCAGGAGAACTGGCAGCATTGAATATATTCAGAATATTGTTATCTCTCTATGTTGCAGATTAACTGTGAGTGTTTCCAACATGGTTTTAGATTATAGTTAAATCTGCGCCGTTAGGTGCGATGAGTTTGCAGCCCCACATGTTCCAACTATTAACGCTTAACCCCACTCACAATGTTTCACTAACCCCATGGCCCCTTTTTTGACTTTGTATGCTCCAGTACACGGAATGGGAACCAGCTAAATACTTCTTTATTGCCTCATATTGAAGCTTAGTACTTGAGCTTGAACAACCTCAAAAGCTGATATTTTTGGTATTTCCCTCTTGTGAAAAAAAAGACAACATTTTTAAGGCAACTGCAGGCTTGGTTACAACAGAGTTTATCGGGGAGACTGGAAACTTCTACAGGTCCTAAACCCCATTCAATATGAATGTTCCTTAGTGTGGAGTTATTAGCCTTCAAGTTTGGGCCATTATGCAGAGAAAGTGAGGAGAATCCCAAATTGCCCAATAAGCATGATGTCACACATTGACACACGGGAAACTATGTCTGGATTTCATTGTGTTCATTTTGCTGGGAAAGTCAACCATTTAGCAGAGTTTGGTGTCTTTCTCTCACCAAAGTAAGTAGTACCATCAACACTTACCACCCCACTACAGCAACCTCGCCCATAGACTAAATGCTTTGAAGGGAAATTAATTTTTGAATTCCAATAGGAAACAGAATTGCAGGGCTGTGCAAGTATGACTCATTTATTATTGCATGATGGAATGAAATTGCTTAGTAGAGCTGGAAGGACTGATACATAAAGTGTGTGGAAAAGTTTGAAAAACGAGTAAGGTCCCATTTGAGTTTGTACAGAGAATTTACACCCACTGACGTTCTGGGCCGGCTGTGTGTGATTATTTGGAGATTGTGACGTACGTCGTTACGCATATCTTGGGGTGGATCCATGAATTCGACTCAAGGCCACATGAAAAGTTGCAGGAATTCCGATTGAAATCTGTTTTTATCACTCGAATGGATGGCCATTTTCCAATTGCAAAACAGGCCTACCATGATGACAGGGTCAACTCGAGATCATTCGTATCCGAGGTAATTCACTAACATATTACAATCATATAACGTTTGCTAATGGGCCATAACACGGTTTGTACGGCAGCATCTAGGCGGCGCACTATTCTTTTAAGATTTCGGTAACGGGTCCAAACAATGATATACTCGATAGGATGACGTAAGCCCTATAAGCCTACTATCGCTTATCGACATGCAAACTTCACCAGGCGTTTTTCAATTTTCAGTTTAAACTCCTTTCAAATGCATGTCTAGTTGTCACAGTTGCAACACAATGCTAGAATGTGGTTAGTTTCGCCATGTCGATCCAAATATTCCGAGCAGCGCCGCAAAAAAACCAGCATATTTACGTCAACCGCCCCGCTCCATTTTTACAAACAATTGGAAGTGAGCACCACTTCACAGCACCAATTACATACGTACATCGGAGATGACATTGCAAAAACAAGTAGTAGTAGTAATAGTTAGGGTTGAGTCTCGTCTATCCGACATGCTCAGTGATTAATCCCGTGCACGTATCACGATCTTGCGCAAGGTTTATTGCTTCCTCGAACTGTTAATGTGATGTCTCTTGAATTGCGATTGATTTCAGCAAAGTAGTTCAAGGTCTACAAACTGGCTTAGTATATGTCTCAATGCTTCTCTCAGCGATCTTCGCTGGAGCTCGTCTTGGGGTTTTGCGACGTGACCCAAAAAATCCAAACGTGTATGTGCTACTACGGAAAGACCAAGGGAGGGATTGATTAGCACATCATAGAGTTCGCGTTTGGTATCCAACAGTGGTGGCGCCAGTATTTCCCCGACGGGGGGTCGAGTAGTTCCCCGACGGGGGGGGGGGGGGGGGGGGGGGCAAGTCCCCGAACGAGGTCCCCCTCTACCCCCTAAGTCAAAACCTGCATTTTTGATGTTTGCATTTTTGAACATTTTCTTGAAGAAAAAAAAACACGAAAAAAAAAATGAAATACACATTGTGGGGAGCAATGTTAACTTTAATTAGCTTCCCACTCAAATCAGACGCCCTTATTAGTATAATAGAGTCAGGTATCCAATAAACTGCCACAGGAAATAAATGGGCACTGGGTCGTGAAAACACACCACCTCCACAGAGGCAAAACAGTGTAGACGGCAGAACGAGCATCCTCCCCAAACGAATACCTTAATCTCGTGCAGGGACATTTCGAAGATATACATAAGGATTGTGTATCCATCTAGAGATTCCACGATATAGTCGGTAGGAGTTGATTACGCTGATCTTAAACTCGAGCGAGGAACTTGGCATTACTATAGAAGAGGATATGAGGCACGCGAAGCGCGCCGAAACATTTTCAGCTTCAATGTAGGAATTGATAACTATTGAAAAGAAGTTTGGCAAATATATACTGTGGGGCAAAAAAAAAGCGCCTCGTCGGGGGGTGTGTATTTTAGCGTACCCACTCGGGACCCCCGACGAGATGGGAAAAAATTCCCCGACGGGGGGGCAGGCTCCCACGACGGGGGGGGGAGGCAGGGCCCCCCTGCCTCCCCGCTGGCGCTACCCCTGGGTATCCAAATTGTTATTGGTCCATCTGATGCTTAGAACATTGCGGAGTAGTTTCCTTTGGAAAGGGTCAATTTGTGATCAAGATTTCTTCGTGTACCCCCCACAGTTCGCAAATTATACAGAAAAAATTACATCTGTATAAGGGCATCGAAAATCCGGAGTTTGAGCTTGTACTTCTTCGTCTGACTCTTGAAAATTGTTGATTGATTAGAGTGTTGAAAGAAAGTTGTTGGTTATACCCATTATTCTGTGATGTCTTCTTCGGTTACTAACAAAACCTTCTACATATTTACATTTCTTTCCAAATTCAAGTGACCATTCTTGTGATTGAAATTCTCAGTTTTCTGTGATGTTTATTTTAGATTTCTTCTTGTCAGTTTCGTCCGTCACTCGCTCTTCGATGTCCTGTAATATATGTTCTCCAGTCGATGCCCAAGAGATATCATCAGCAGATGTTGGTCACGGTGTTGAAAAAGTTGGTCGTTATTACTATTTGCGCTGTATTCATGATAAGTAACTGAGATGGTGGATAACTGCAACAAGTCATTTTCATCCGATTTCAAAGACTTGGCCAGGTATGTTATAAAAGAATAATGCACTGCACTGTCACATGGGGACCCGATGTTCGTTGCTGAAAGGATTTCCTAGTTTTGCGTCCAATTTGACGCAGTGTATGAAACATGGTTCAGTCTAGTGCAATGAGATTAGAGTTCGTCGCTCTCGAGGACCTGTTGCGAACTATTTATTAGTGTGCCGGTTGGATCGTAATCGAACTCTTGCTCATGTCCAGGAATAGAAGGTTGATGTTATATCCTATTGAAGTTACGGATTTTTCAGCTAAAAATCTGAAAGCGAACACGAGTCTGCAGTGCATCTACTGAGGGTTATAGGCTGTTTGGGGGGACGGACGTATATGTTGTTCATCAATTAGGGGACGGATTCTCCTTGAAATACAATGCGAGGATTTTCCTTCAGGGGTTGAACGTAAGATTCAAGGTCTAAAATTTCTGGGGGGCCTTCGTTTTTCCTGGTTTTTGACTGGTGCTTAAGATTCCGTTCAATTTCTATTGGTAATTCTCGGTTTAGGCTATGTTATTTAGTATATCAGCTATGTATTTATGGGTGCAGGGTTTTTGCAGTATTTGAGATGTTCAGCTGTGGTTTGATCACAACCTGGGGATTTATTATTTTTAAGATGCAAACCGGTCGTTTATTTATTCTTCATCAAAGGTTTGCTTAGTTTTTCCTGGGATCACGGTTGGTTTTGGTTCTGGGTGTTTACAGTGGAAAGTGTTTCAAATGTTGGCTGATTTCTTCAATTTTTGCATCGATATCCAGCGATTTTCATTCATCAATTTTAATGAAACTATGGATCCTCTATTACTTTTGTGTTGCATACTTTATTGCTTTAAAGAAGCTGTGAGAGTCATCCTTACTAATTTCAATTTCAGTAATTAGTCAATTAGTTTTTGTTCATGTGCTTGCTTTGACTAGGGAATCTTGTTTTTTGATTATTTTATTCCTTTTAGCAATGTTTTTGTAACCAAGTCAAGTCAGAGACTCGGACTCGAGTCGACTCGAGTCGCGGGAAACCGACTTGACTTGCTTGTAAATAAAAAATAAAATGACTTGGATAAGTCGCTATCCTGTAAAGTACTTGACTGGACTCGAGTCTCAACCTTATATGACTTGATGACTTGGACTGGGCCATACTCGACTCGAGTTAAGTAAAGATTGAGTCTTTGGAGCGACGCGCAGTCGTTTTGAATGATGTTACGGTACGCATCCGAGTATTAGGCCTATTCATTATATCCCCGCAACACTGTACGGGTTCGGGGATATTTATGTTTTGGCCGTGTGCCCGCCCGTCTCCGCCGCCGCCGCCGCCGCCGCCCGGAAACTTTGGGCGTTAGCGTTCTCATTCTTCAACACTTTGTCCGATTGACCCAAAAAAGTGTACACATGTCCGTTAGAGTTAAAATCTCGGATAAGTTCGAAATGGGGCTATAATCGTATATGGGTTTTGCCTCGATTCGCAGGTTTTTTTCGCAAAATTTTCAAGTTGTGCGATTTACACGAACATGGTGGTTGTGGGTAGTGTTGGAGCCGAAAAACATGGTCACAATTTCATAATTCATCCGGGTCAAGTTTGCATTTCTTTAGCCAGTAGCCTATTTAGCATAAGTTGTGATATTTCCAAAATTCATTGGATTTTCATGAAAATTGGTGAATAGGGCCAAAGATCAGTGCAGAGCGAGGAATTTCCTAATGTGGCCGAGGTCACTGGAGGTCCAAGTCTGCTTGACTAATTTGCATAATAGTGGCCCAATAGCCATAGGCAATTGATAAAACTTTGTTGGATTCCACGAAACTTGTGGTAGGACCTTCAACAGTCCGATAAATTTATTCATGCGTTGAAATCACGGAGGTCATAGGTGTGTTTAATACATATTAGTTTAGCATAATTAGAATAATAATGCAATTATTGCCTCAACTTTGGGGATTTGACGAAACTTGTGAAATAGGATCCTTACTGACCGTTCCTGATAAATTTATTCAATAGCATCAAGATCAAATGCGGGTAAATTTTGGGACTAATTTGTATTGTTGTCCCCTATCAGTCAAATGATGAGTTTAATACCTTATTTTCCGCATAACATTGGA